>CM075203.1:485000-652500 GCA_037577475.1 Chaunax sp. Z400 | reverse complement strand
GGTGACAGTGAACACCACATCCTCCAGTGACATCACATCAAATTACAGCATATGAAACCAACAATGACTGAACGCCCCGGACCTCCGGCCGACCTGGAGGATCGACTGTACGACTCCAGGAAAACCTAAACCTCCAGAGGCTGGAGCCGAGTCCAGTTTCACGAGGACTCAGTGTGTTTAGAGGAGGACAGGGGTCCAATGAGAGACTCTGGTTTTCATTTACAGTAAGCATACAATATAAGTTCAAATCTGATCTTTTAATAAGCTGATTCTCAGGTGCATCGTTTTCTCCTGTATCAGCTGGATAAAATACTGTAATAGATTATTATTCATCTGGAAATGTTGGGGCACCTAAAGGCTGTATTTTCAGTTTAAATTAAAGTCTGACTTTAGTGTTAATCTATTTTAAATACATGTGTTAAATTAAAACACTCAGTGTTTCGATGTGTGAGCTGAGCGAAATTATATTTCTATGATGAAAATGGTCTGATGTTAGTGGGCGGAGCTTACAGTCACATGTTTAGCGTGTGTGTAATGATAATAAGTCACGTTAACTACCTGAGCCTGTTGCTGTCTGGCACCAATGTTAGGTTAAAATAAAAGAGGTTCTATGATTGGTCAACTTTTACTCAGAGCTGACATCATTTTAAGTCAAACACAACCACAGAACAAATAAGTACCCAAAAAAAACGTTGTATTTAGTCTCTAAATTATTTATAGGTGTGTTTTAACCAATCAGAGTTCATCTCCATCCCTTTAAAGTCAGCTGTGTCTCACCTATTTAACCAGCATCACTGAGGGACAGGTATGTGGTCCTGGTGGACCCTCTGCCTCCACCACCTCCCAATCCTCTGTCCCATCAACAACTCCATCTGACTGTAGGAGGAGGAGGAGGAGGAGGAGGGCTGCTGCTCCTCCCTGTGTGTAACAGGTTCAGTGATGCAGCCGATCACAGTCTGCAGATCCATCAGATAAATGATCAATCTGCTTAACAGCTGATGTCAGAGCTGATCCGTGCATCACGCGTGTGCAACCAGCAGAATGTTTCCACGGTGCAAATCTGACATGAGTTCACTAAATAAAATCAGACCCTTCCTCATCAGAATCTGTTGACTGCTGAGTAATACTAACAGACAGAAACAGAGGTAACAACAAACACATTTAGTCCCAGTATTTTAAATAGAGCTTATTTACATTCAGTTCATCTGCTGAGGAGAAAAGGATTTCAATCATTCATACCAATGATGAGACGGCCCACAGAACTTAGTCCACAGAACTTAGTCCACAGAACTTAGTCCACAGAACTTAGTCCACAGCATCATAATAAATACATAAAAGGTAGGATTACGAGGCTAAATGGAGGAAATCAAATAGGCACTACACCAAGCTCTTAGTCAAACTAAGGGACTACAATACCCTCACTGTGTATCTGGTTTATTGGTAAAATCTATTGATCAGCTGTTAATAACCGGATCAAACAGTTTAAATAGATCAATAAACAGATATTAAAGTGTTTCCTGACTCCTCAGTCACTAAATGATCCAACCCTTAATGACCAGCGTCTCTAGTTCTCTGTAGACCCTTTAGCTGCTCTGACCTGCTGCAAACCTGATGCAGATCCAGACTCCAGCTTCTGGCAGCGTTCCTGAGGAATCTTAGCCCATTCCTCCTGGACAAAGGCCTCCAGTTCTGGAATATTCCTGCTTTACCTGCTGCAACCACCTTCTTCAGATCCCACCAGAGGTTTTCTCTGGATTCCAGTCAGGCGACTGTGACGGCCTCTAGAATGATCCAGGACTTCTTCTGAAACCAGACCTTGGTGGACTCTGAGGTCTGCTTGGGATCATTGTCCTTTGGGAAACGTCCAATGAGGGAAGAGCTTCATCTTCCTCACAGATGGAGACGTTTTCTTCCAGGATTTCCTGATCCTTGATGGAATCCATCTGACCCTCTACAGGCTGCAGGTTTCCAGACTCTACTGATAAACTAAGTCTATGAAAGTCGACTCAGTGTTTTAATACATCTGGTCTGTAGATGAGATTCAGGTTGGATCATTTAGAAACTGTTGTATTGATCTATTTAAACTGTTATTGATTGGTTATTAACAGCTGATCAACCTGATAGATGATGGAGGTTGGATCATTTTGGTTCCTCCTGTCTGAGTTCTTCTAAGTCTCAGAACAGGTATGAACTATTATTATATGTGTATATAATAATAATAATAATAATCATAATATATCTCTTATGGTTTTATAGGCTGACAGATCATTTCATCCATTTTCCATATTTACTGCAGATAAACTCTGTTGATCCACATCTGGCTCCAAAGGTCAGGCCGGAGGGGTTGTGAGCTTGTGATAAAATAGAGCCTCTCTGCTGCTGCTGGTACCCATGGTAACCTTATCCTGATTGGTCAGGTGGTCTTCAGAGAAGAGAGTGACAGAGGGACAGAGGAGAGGATACAGACTCCCTGAGTCCAGCTGTTCTGATCCGTTTCTAAAGGTATCTGAACAAAGAATGAAAACATCTCTGGCCTGGAGACAAAAACATTTATCATTCCTGTGAATGAAGGTCAGACCAACGATGCTGCTGTTCTCATCCGTCTCATTCAACAGAGCTCAGTACAGCCTTAGTGGGTGTGGCCTTAGTCGACCACGCCCTGAATTGAGACAGAAATGATAACATAGTCTTACCATACTCTGTGACAGTCGTCCATCGTCGTCATAGTAACGCTCCACATAGTCTGTAGACAGAAGGTCACTGGAGGAGGAAAATTAGCTTTAGCATAAATTCTGATTGTTTGATGAAGCATTATTATACGTCTATAGTGTCGTCTGTCAACACAGGACATAGAACACTGGGAGATCTGACAGACAGTAAGGGAGGTCGTCTCTGGTGAGGATGATGATGATGATGATGGACTCACTGGTTGAGCTCCAGGTCCAGGATGAAGGATGAGCCGAAGGCCTCCACCAAGAAGCTGCTCCGGGCCAGATGGATGGGCTGATGGAGGGATGGAGGTGGAGATACAAGATTCATTAATTTACTGACATTTAAGCAGCAACCAATCGTTGAGCTCGGCTCAGATTTAAAATAGTTTACTCCACAAACAGAGACAGGGTTCGACCCAGAGAACAATCCAGATCGTTACAGACCCACAACGTGGCTCAAGGTGTTTAGAAAAGGAAGGTGTGCCACAGGGAGACTTAAGTGTGGCCACATATGAGCTTTAGAGGAGAAACTGAGCTGACTTGGTGGAGGTTTGAGCTCTTAGTGCTGTTTAATTTATTTATAAATCCAAATTAACAACTCTGTGTCGCAAATATTTGCTCTAAAAGGTCCAGACTGAAGGATTTAGAGCCATCGACTGGCAGAAATCAAATATATTATTAATCATGCTGTTGTAAAATCAGCTGAGTCTATAGAGTCTTTAGTGTTGAGCACATCCTCTTCTACAGGAGCCCAGAAGAGACAAACCAAACACAACGTAGGATCTCCTTCACCCAGAGTCACTACTGTCGAAGGGGCAGAACTTCACCAACACGCCTGTAGGGGGCAGAACTTCACCAACACGCCTGTAGGGGGCAGAACTTCACCAACACACCTGTAGGGGGCAGACTTTCAAATAAAATCACATTTCAGCTAATCTGACAATGAGGTTCTGATTACCTAAAAACTGCTGGATGGATTTACACGAGTCATTAAAGGGAATTTTATCCTCTATCCTTAAGATGGAGAGATACGATTTTAAGTTGGCCTTGTAGAGGGGCGGGGCATAGGTCAGCTGACCTACACAGACACGTGTGCTGGTGGTGGTGGTATGTGCTAAAAATTCATTTTACAAATTTACATAATTTTTATTGGCCTATTTAAAAATGGAGAAACTCCTAAAAACAAGGGAAATAGATAATGTAATGATGCACATTACATTATCTACACATATTTACATGTTCATACACAAACTGTACAAACTCCTTACTTATCAAACAGGCATTATTTTCATATTGAAGTCTTTTATTGTAACCAGGACATCAAGACGAAATCCTCATAGGTATAAACTCATGTTTGATATGGAGATACTTTCAGCAGAGGCTCAACACAAATCCCACAACTAATTCAACAGTTCAACAAATGAACGAATGAACAATAATATAATAATAATGACGGCATCCTCATCTCAACAAAAGTCACTTCAGGAAGCCGACAAAAAGACTCAAAACCACAGCTGGTCAACGGGAATAAAACCAAAGAGGCGTCTCTTCGTCTGGTTTTCATGATTCTCCGACAAACATGGGTGAAAATAACATGTTTAGAATCTCCTTCCTCAACCTCTGGACGTTACAGAGAGGAACACGTCCTTACATTCAAATTAAACCATTAACACGTCGATGAACATCTAAAAAAAGCATCATGAATATAAAATATCACAAACAATTCATGTTGGATTCATGTTTAATGTGTGGTTTGTAAAGAACAGACGATTCTTCAGCCTCATCAGCATCACAAAACAGATGCAGCTCAAGGTCAGACGTTCGCTGACCGACCAATCAGACGGTAACGGGAGGACAGGTGGAGGTGTGAAATATTATCTGATGGAAGAGGAGGAGGAGGTGGCAGGACCACCAGGCCCTGATGGAGAGCAGGTGAAGGTCAGACGTACTTGGTTGAACATAAAAATATTAGTTTCCTCTTTCAAATCATTTATTTATACATTTATGGTATAATTTATTTTCCTCCATGAGAATCTGATTTTAATTATTCCAAGGTTGAAGTGGGGACTCACTGAATAGTGATGTGTGGCTGAACAGTAACAGCATCAGGTTAGTCCACGACGTTCTTCACTTTAAAACCCCACAACTTTCATCACAATCCATCTGCTAGTTTTTGTGTTGCTGACAAAAAGACGACAATAAAAACTAAATCTCCTTGGTGGAGGTAAAAGTAGTTCAACGTTCTGTTACTTGTCGAAGGAAATACAGTTAAAGTAAATGAGTCCAGTTTCTGCTGGGGACCCCCTGGAGCCCCTCTTGGAGAAGCACCTACAGATTAAACAGGGATTAAATGGATTAAATGTAAACCTGGTCTCCTGCTATGTGGTCGTGGACCCGGGTGTCCAGGCGGCTGTGGAGCAGCTCCTCCTCAGAGTGGATCTGCTGCAGGAGCCTCCGGGGCTGAACGACCTCCTCTGCAGGAGGCAGCCTCCCCTCCACGCCCGGCCAGTCCGTCAGACCTGCAGGAGACACAGAGGAGCGGCTGGGTGAAGAAGCACAGGTGAGGCGGCCATGTGTTCTGCAGACCCTGAGGATCAGCAGGTCGGTACCTGTGCAAACTGCAGCGAGCAGCAGGCATCTCACAGCCAGCATGATGCTCACATAGTCCTGCTGGTCTACCCGGTGCAGCGCCGTTAGATCAGCTGTTGTTGACGGTGGAGACGAACACAGCAGCGGGGTTCTTCCGAACACGGCTCCCGCATCTCTCACCTCCCTCCCCGCGTCAGGCGACTTAACAGCACCGCGACGCCCGCTCGCCTCCAGCTGCATGCTGCGTGTCGGTGTCACCGAGCTTCACCGCGCGATCACGTTACCGGGCTCGATCGAAGCAAAGAGGATGCGCGGGGAGGACCTGGAAACAAGGAGCACGTGGGGCTCAACGGGCCAACCGCCTCTGTGGGACACCTGCCGGGTCCCAAACTCACCTCACCTGGTGATTCACTGAATGAACAGAAAGAAGTCATGAAATATTTTTGTCAAATTCCTCAATTTTTTATAAAAATTAATGTATTTGATATTTTAAAAATGATGGCTTAAATCCGAGTTCAACTCGATTTGACCCTTTTTGATCACATCTGGTGCCTCTTTAACAAAACGTTTTTTAAAAAGTCCCAAAACATCAATTTTTTGTATCGTCATCAAATCTTATTTCTTCCCAGTATTCTTACATAAACATGAATTAACCAGTTTGAACCTCTTGACATCAACCCATCAATCAGCTTTTAACTTTTAGCAACACAGCTAGCATGGTTAGCCATGCAGCTAATGTTAGCCCAGTAGTGCCAGTAGCCAAACCAGTCAAGTAAACCGCTGTGTTCACTGTGGTCAAACTGGCTTCAGTCAAGCTTAATTCATTCTTGTATTTTTCTTTTCTTCAAGCTAAACAAAAGTCAGTGTTCTTTCGTTAGCTTGGACCAACAATATGACATCCACCCATCAACTTTTAGCACAGAGCTAGCTTAAAATGTCGAGTCAGAGGGTGTTTCTGGGAATTCCGGCTCTTTTTAGAGAGCCGGTTCTTTTGGCTCCCAAGTGGCTCCTCAGATTTTTTGTTGCTTAATTTATTACCAAAAATAATGTAAAATTATGTGTAAAATGAATTACTAATGTAAAAAACATACATTATGTCAAATGTATATTATTTATATGGCTTTATTTATATACTCAACATGGAGCAGAGTGCTACAAAAAATAATTATAAAGTACAAAAACAAAGACCCATCTCAATTAGACAAAAAGGTCTAATTTCTGTTTGTATGTATATTATTTATAAACTTAACTATTTACAGTGAAACAACAGACAAGCTTAGCGAATCTGTCTGTAGCCATGTTCTCTCTGTCTCTCTCTCTCTGTGTCTCTCTCTGTGTCTCTCTCTCTGTGTCTCTCTCTCTCTCTCTCTGTGTCTCTCTCTGTGTCTCTCTCTCTCTCTCTCTCTGTGTCTCTCTCTGTGTCTCTCTCTCTCTGTGTCTCTCTCTGTGTCTCTCTCTCTCTCTCTCTCTGTGTCTCTCTCTGTGTCTCTCTCTCTCTGTGTCTCTCTCTCTCGCTCTGTGTCTCTCTCTCTCTCTCTGAATCTCTCTCTCCCTCCCTCCTGTTCCTGTGTGTGTCTGTAACTCCTCCCCTCCCCCTTCTGCTCAGTGTGGACACACAGACGCCACCACACATCTTGACCAATCACGTGCGGCTTTAACAGAAAAAAGAGGAGAAAACCCCCAAATCGGCTGCCAATCAGGAGCCGGCTCTAAGAGCCGGATCGTTCGCGACCGACTCATCAGCTGGACCTCATTAATCACTGTGTAAAACAATAACGTACAACTTCATTCACTGACGGCTAAGGTGCTCACATCTCCGCGATGACCTTATTGTATTTTTTAAATGAAAATCATTCTGAATACCAGCAAAAATTATATTGTTCCTGTAAGAGAAAAATTCAAGTGCTTTAAATTAGCGTGGACAAACCAATAATCATAGGCACAGAGCTAATGTTAACATTTCTGGTTTTTCCTCTGCCATTAATGAAGCTGGTTAGACCGCTGACTGTCAGACACTTACCAGTAGCTCAGTTAGCCATGCAGCTAACGCTAGCCCCCATAACAAGTAGCATGGCTAATGCTATTAGCTGCTGTAAATACCAATTGAGCTTTTTATTTTTATTAAATTTTTTAAGCTTAACATCTTGGTGAATAAGGTTTCCCCTAACTTTAAATTTGACTGTTGCTTATTTAGCCATGACTAAATGAGACTTGAACCTAAGTTTCCAGGGGCGCTAACCTTTTCCTACCAAACTACACCAAATCACCACGCTGTTAGAAGTAAACATTTATGACGTCCTCCTCAGCTGGACTGTAACATCAGACAACTTAGTCCGCTAACCTTCCATTCATGAGTAGTTACACGTTCTGAAGTGATGGGATGTAACTCAGCAGAGAAAATAGTTCCTACATGAAACCGTTCTCAACAAGGTTTGGATTATCTTAAGTATTTGGGTCTTGATTTCTGCAAGATTTGATGTTTATTTTTTTGGCGACCATCTAGTTCCATTATATTATTATTATTATTATTGAGAGGCAGACATGTTTACAGCAGATATCTCTAAAACTCTGCAACTCACACCAAAACAATTGAACTGCATAAATAACACTACGGGTGAGAGAAACGCGTTTATACATGATTCTAGTTACATCTAACTTGAATGAACAAACACAACAGTCAGGTGTGGATAACTTTAGGGTTATGGATCCTTTCATTCCTACAAATGGATGGTTACATAAGGCTCTGGGATATCAAATATTGTTTGTGTCAGCTGGAATCTGGGCTGACGAGCCACGGACACATCGACCCTCTGTTGCCCTCACCCTTCCCTCCCCTGGTTCTCCTTTAGCGTCTAAGCAGAGTCAGCATTTAAAGACAACTGGAAAAATTACCATCAAGTTGTGGCCTAAGCAGCAGGGAATGTTAAAAACATTTATTTAAAACACTTTACATGAATTGACTACATACTGACAGCGTTTTTCTTTTTGCTTTAAAATGTCCAGAGGATGTTTAGACGTTCTGTCAGTTCCTGATGAGGAAGATGACCTTACTCTCATGTCTCCTTTGGCCAACCTTCAGAAGCCATTTGACATTAGTTTACTGTCTCTCTCCGATCCGCTGACTCCTCCTCCGTGCTGGAGAGAGTGGGATCTGATCCAGGCACAGCACTTACAGTAATTGAGTAATGCCCCTCAGAAAGGCCTCATTAAATTCTCAATGCCGCCATGTGTTCCCGGACATAGATGCTGAAAGCCTGCAGTCAGCAGACGTCCGTATCGCTCAGGCCTCGGTGCACAAGGAGCATTAAAGATGAGAAAAAAATGATGCAGCTTCCACCGAGTAAAACCTCCAACCAACTGTAAACATAACAATCTGACATGAAATATTTCATGTTAGTCTGGACTGAGATTTAAATATTTATTCAGTGTAAACTTCATAGTCTTATTGTGATGACATAAAGTGCTGCCATTGTTTTAAGACTCCAGGTGTTCCTCCACCATCAGTGCTGAACCTCAACAATCTGCACCACAGTTCTAGAAAAGGCAGAGGGGTCTATTTCTTCCCCACACAGTGACGTCCCCTGATTCGACGGCTGGAGGACGGTGTGGAGACGCGACTCGTAGCTGGCGTCCTGCATCCAGGCGCCCGGCCTGTGGAGGAGCTCCTTGTCCAGTTCACAGCTGGGCTCACTGGGTGTCAGAGGCGCCAACGTGGTTGGAGCTAGCCGTGAGACCAGGTCGCAGTCCCAGTCGGAGTCTGATGATGACTGAGAGAGGAAGTTTGGGATGAGGGCGGACTCGATGCACACTGAGGTGGAGTGGGACAGTGACTGGTGGGAGTCTTGAGTGGAAAATGAGGCCTGGAACTCAAGATGATCAAAATGATTTGTTTTTGAAGAGAGCGGGCATGATGGCTGAGAGGCAACACACGTTCTACCGTTACCTAAAACGTCCATTTGATTGGCTGTGAAGTTCTGTCTTAATGTTGTAAAAGTCTGTCTTAAATCCAGCATTTCAGCAGCACATGATGAAGAGGCTTTAGAGTAGGACTGTATTATGTCAGATAATAACCACACCTCAGGATGTGAGGATTCTGTCCTTCCTGGTTCGGTCCAGCCGTGTTTCCCAGTAATCCTCCTCCTCTTGTTGCGGTTGTGTTCAGGGCTGGCTGATCTACAGCGCTTTCTGGGGTTTGGTGCCATTGGTGACAGTTGAGGGAGGGAACGAGATCTCCTTGTGATCTCAGAGGGACCTCGATGGTTTGATCCACCAGGAGGATGTGAGGTGGAGACAGGAAAGGGAGCAGCTGGAATGGACTGAAACACATTTTCTGCAGTGTCCATTTCAGAAGCGTGTCGGTCCTCCGTCTCATCTGCAGTGTAAGGACTGAGGACAGGAGGCTCTGAGTATGGGGAGTGGGGCTCCAGAATGTAGGAGGAGTGTGGGCTGAGGACCGGAGGCAGGGAGTAAGGGTCAGGGGATAAACATGGCGGCTGCTGGCCGGCTGAGTCGAGGCCTTCGACGTACAGCACAGGCATGGTTGGACTTGAAGGATCAGGATGGCCGTCTGCGTCGGTAGTGAAAGGCTGGATGTCAGCAGGTGGAGTGTCTGGATCTGGGATGGGATCTACCAGGGAGCCCCTCGTCGGGCTGGAGACCTGAGCAGCGAATGATGAACCCTGTCTCTGCAGCGCCTGAACAGCATCCTCCGTCTCAGCATCAGTGAGAGGCTCCAGTTCACAGACATCTTGGAAGGGCGGGGGAGTTTGTTGTCTAGCACAAAAACAACAACAACAAAACAAAACATTTACAAACAGAAATCCTCTTCACTGCGTCCAATGAAAGATGAATTATAAGAGTAATCAAAACTCACTGGTTGGTTTCTTCTGATTGAGGATCAGGGTTGAATCCTGGAAGCATCTGAGCTACACATCCGTCCACCAGGCTGTAGTTGGACAGGTCCAGTACGAACGCACGGTGCTGATCCGACTGCATGTGCTGAAAGGGACGAAGACACAGATGTAAATATGAGGGTTGGGTTTCCGGTGTACGAGCTTAAACCGGTTTAATGCAGCTACTTAGCAGGAGCCCAGGGATAGCCACTTAGCTCAACGCCACAGGACGCTGCCTCCATGTTTCTCTCATCAGCTGGTCAGGTTAACATGTCTCACATCATGACATGCGCTACAATACTGACCTGTTGAAGTTACTGCTCTTAATACAAACTCAACACTTCCTGTTTCAAATTAAAAGGCCTGTAGTTCATCTCTGGCTGATGGCTGGACGGACAGAACCAGTCCTTTGTCCCCCCCCCCACCACTAAGTTTGTGGCAGATATTAAAAAAGGGAGGCCTGAGGGTAAAGTGATGCTGGTAAAACTAAGTATAGAGGTCTGGTCTGGTTTTTGGCTTCATTTCAAACAGCAGCCGAACCAAATAAATAATATATAAGCTAAACAATGAATGAACCAATAAGAAATAGCAGTTGTGTGTCAACAGAAGTAATCCTTAAAGATCTCCACCTCCTCCAGGTTGGCGAAGGCTTGATGGCAGCATTCACAGAAGGACAGGTCCTTTTTACGTGGTCTCCATGGTGACGGCGGCGGCGGCGTCTCAGATTTGTCCTGAATGCTGGTCTCAACTTTTTTCTTCTGCCTAATGAACAAAGAATGAACGATTAAGAGAAATCCTTAATATCTTTTTACAGCTTTATACTTTCTAAAAGGGGTGCAGTTTATTCCCCAGGTTTTATACATCAGTGCAAGAAAATAAATAAACCAGAAGCCAAATGTTCAGTCAACAAACCTTGTTTTATTTTGTCCTTCCTCTGTCGGTCTGTCAAACCGAGGAGGAGGAGATTCAAAGGGACTAAAACGGCCCGAGTACCACAGAGAGGGGAGGGTCATGGACTGAATGTGCAGCGGCCTGTACTTCCTGGTGAGATAATAAACAGCATGTAATGTGAAATAAAACTGTTAGACATGAGAAAATAAAATAGAGGGAAAAGAAAAGACAGAATGTGAGATGACTTGTCTGAAATCGACCCCACAGAGGTTTAATCTCTGAAACCTCTGACCTGCATCAGCCTCTCAATTAACTGAGATGGAGGTCAAATGAAAAGACCTGTTAGCAAACAGGAACACACTGGAGCCTGCAAAGCCTCGGCTAATAGACATCCTATCTGCCTGAGCTCTGGGCTCCCGGGGCGCAGCATGGGGGGGGGGGGGGGGGGGCTTGTCATGTTACACAATGGTACCGGTTCAATTATGGAAATCATCTGGGATGAAATGCAAACCTCCACAACCAGCGCTGAGTGGGGTAGGAAGGGCAGAAACACGAGGACAGGTCACTGTTGTTGTTTCACTGTCATCAAGCATGAACTGCAAAAAGCATCTAATCTGATATTGAACCGTTACATGAACCCAGACAGGCCTAAAGGAGTAAAGCTGCTATAAACATTTACACTCCTTCAAATGAAAATACAGACATTGTGAAAACAGTTGATCACAATGATCACTGAGATCCGCTGGATCTGCTGCTCCTCTTGGTTTGATGGTGTTTCAGCTGTGAACAGACCATTTTAGTCTGTTCATATCTGGTATCAAGCTGAATTTACAAGACACAAATGATTTAGAATCTGCTGTAGCCGTTTAGAAAACCCTCTGAACTGTGATTCTTTCAGGAAGTCTGAGGACCCAGAACAGACAAAGACCTCTGTTCTTCCAAGGATCTATCATTTATGGTTTTATGTGCTTTGTGTTCATATTTGCATCGTCTTCTTCTGTATACGACCTGCTCGGCACCAAACAGCAGAGACAGTTAAAGCGACCAAATGAATGAATCACTAACAAGTAAAACATGATTACAGGTTTAGGGAGGATGTGATGGTCAAATCCTCCTCCCCAAAAACTGAACAAGGGATAAAACTCACCTGCTGAAGTCCTCAATTTTAAGATAAGGAGACCTCAGAGCTGCAGCTGTAGACCAGGAACAGACAGAAAACCAGTTAGCCTGTTAGAGACACGGTTTGGTTGTGATTTAGCAGCACATATAGACCAAACTAACCTTTGACAACACGAGGAGTTTGTTGTTTGTGAGGCCTCTGCATTTAGGAAGAAAAATCAGACCAAGGCTCAAATATAAGGGAGGAACAGCCTATTTATATCACAGTTATTGCAATGGATGTTATAGTTTTTTGTTCATAAATGCTGAAAAAGTTCATTAAATTTCCAAACTTTTTACCAGTTTATTCATAAATGATCTGCTTATTTTTAACATTTCCCATGAAGTGAGCAGAGCCACACATTTTACCTCTGGCCTCTTGTTCATGGTGCCGAAGCTCTGTCGGGTCAGTTGTTTCAGATATAACAGGACATCTGATGCTACATTAAGGAACAACGCCCTGTTCTGACACAGAATGTAGCTTAAATCAACACATCAGCGCTCATATGGTGCCCTCTGCTGTGAGCAGACCTTCACTGCAGTCATGTGAACACAAGCTGAGAGTCTGCATCAAATCATGTTAGATGTCAGAAGGATACCATCCACATACAGGATCTTCACTCCCCATGAGCGGGCGTTGGCCAAAACGCTGCTTTTCTGCAGCTGTTCCTACGAGACAGCATCAGGTCAAGATACCAGACCAGCAGGTGTTCAGGCTACCAATAAAGGAATATCTTATTTTATCAACACAGGCTGACAAACACACACTTACATTGTTGCGGATGGCTTTTTCCAGCAGAGCCTTCCCACGGCTGCCACAGGCCTGTGGAGACAATCAGATAAACTTCATTCTACCCTGAACTGTGCAGTGAAAAACAAAGAATGATTCTTTGTACTTGTCCTTGAGTGATTGCAGCATTTTCATCTTTTAGACTCCATTAGAGAGGAGGTGGATGTGAATATGCTGTGGCCAGTAGCTCATCCAGCTTCTACATTTCTGTAGAATCTACTGACTGACCCTCGATCCCACACTCTCATCAGTTTGTCAGTAACTTTGGTCAATTATCAGATTAAATAATAATCCTTAGAACTAACAGGTGTGTCAGCTGTATAAGGTTTTAAACAGGTGTGGGTGATGCTCAGTACCATTGATCTAGGAGTTCCCAGCCGCCGTTTGTCATTGCTGAGGACACTCTCTCGCGTCTTTATGGGATGTTGGGCCTCTTCACTTGACACTTTTATCACTGTTTTGGTATCTGGACACTTCGGGTCCTTCAGGAACTCTTGGCTTCCAGTCACAACAAAGCTCACATCCCTGTGCAGGAAACTCTCCACAGCCTTCAGAATGAGAAAAGATGGTAACTTTAGCTTCATTAGGTGCACAGCTGAGCAGGATAACCGTTTTAATGCTGTCAGTTTGATGCTCCTTCAGTGCATCGTCTGCTGATGTAAATTTAGACCTTAACAGAAAAACTCTACTGATAAAGTAAGCCTATGAAGATTGGCTCAGTGTTTTAATGACATCTGATCTGTAAAAGTGTCTCTGATGAGGGATGAGATTCAGGTTGGATCATTTAGGGACTGCAGGAGTCGGGTAAAGGAGACTGTAGTCTTTAACGTGGAAGAAAAACTTCTGCTGCATTGAGCTATTTAAGTGTTCTTGTGTGATTGGGTCATTCCCAACAGCTAATAAACAGTATACGTTGAATAATTGTGCTTTCAACCAGAAAACACTTGGCTGTTATGTTGTATGAGAGCACCTTAAAAATGTGAATTTAATAAGGTATGTTAAAACAAGAAAATGCTCACAGAGGGTAAACAACACTCATGTTACCCTCATCACAGCAGCTTACCCCTCCTAGCAGAGATATGGTCTCCAGGAGTAGGGCTGTTGAGCGTTTCTTTACACTGTCCAGGTAGAAGGTCTTCCCCTCCAGCTTCTTCTGCCCAGGACACAGTGCGCCCAGGAGGACTTGCTGCCCTGCGTACAGCTGCTGCATGATGATCCTGTGCAGATTAGTAGCTGGTAACTTTACACAGGGACTCCAGGATCCACCTTAAGATGCAGGAAGCAACTGTGTTACTCGAGTTTCTACAATTGTTAAGTTACTTGTGTCAGTGGTCGCACTGGAGTAACAATGACCAGTTTAGTGGAAAAAGATCTTGCAATATTTCCATAATATGGCATCCAACATACACCAGCGCAATACAACAGCCATTACTAGCCTAGCCACCTTTCTATTCAGCAAATTTGGCTGCGATTGGTTAGCGTTAGCTGACCTTAGCTAACAGTTAGCTCAACTTCCGTCGAAATAAAACAACGTCTGAGCAACAAAAACGTCTCAGCAGTTTGTAATGACGTTAAATTGTAGTTAATCCGTCGGAACAAATGGAGAGATAGACGACACACCTACGCCTTGTTACAGAACTGGAGAACTGCGGTTTAAAAATGTTGCTAGTGATTAGACAAAAGGAACCGCCGCTTTTTTTAAAACACTGGTGGAGACCGGAACGTAACGTAACGTCACATCCGTAACACGCCGCCTTTACGTGCTTGCGTTAGACCTCCGGAACTCACCCACTACAATCCACACAATATAAAAATAATTTAAACAAACATTTACAAACTGAACTTCAACATGTTATATTCAAATTATACACAGATTTAAATTCAAAGTTAAATGGTTAGAAAAAAGAAATAAAAAAAGGAAAATAAATGAATGCATCAGACGTTTAATCAGTAATCAATAGTTGAATTTTTTCAGAAATGTGAAAGGCTTGTTTGGTTTTTATAAATTTCGGTGTTTTTAAAAAAAATCAGTTATTTTGTTCCAGAAGATTTGGAATCTGTGGATGTTTTGTTTAGCCACAATAATTAAGGTATTGTACATGATTTCCATTATTTTGTCCTGCATCATAACTTCAGATTTAATATTGCAGTATTCTAAATTAATAGTAGTAATAGCTCAGTTAGCCTTGTTGGTGAGCTGGCATACGTGATAGCATTAGCCAAATGCTGCTATAGCTAAATGGAGTGCAGCATTTTTTTTATGTTACTTTGCTTTTCGTGCTTTACCATGGTTTATCAGTGTATGCTTATTTATGTCCATTTTGTCTGGACAAGCATTACTTAACAGCCAACATAAGTAATGCTGAATAATGCATTAAACTCTTAACAGTCAGTGAAGCACTTCTCTCTTTGACAGCGAATATTTGACACCCGTCAGTCATCTTCCTGCTCTTGAAATAATGCTATACTTTACTGAGTCCAATTAAACAATAATGATCATTTATTATAAAAGTCAAATCATTTGTCATTGTTGATGAACACCGACAGACAGTACATAGCCGTAGAAATCATTGCACTGCCTCATAGCTTTCGTTTTGACTGTGTACGCTCCTGCATTCAGTTCTGGGCAGGCATGCATTTGGCATAGCAGTGGCGTGGAGGCGCGCTAACACAAGGGTTTACAGTTCATTTCAACACAATATATGGCTAAAGGTGCTGTTGCCAAGTCCATTTTGCTCTACTTCATTTGTGAGAAAAGTAAATAAAGTTCTTTTTATGAATATACCATAATATAGCTCTGTGGATGTGACAATATAAAAAAACAAGTATATAATAAAGAACTTCATCTCATTCGACTGCTCTTTCTGAGTTAAAGTCCTGATTTCCATTCACATAATGATTCTCTCTGTTCAGATGTTTTCATATGAAACAGTTTGCTCTAACTTTGCCAAACACCAGCATTACTTTAATCTCTTACAACAGGGGTGTCCAAACCTTTTTCACTGATCGGGGCCACAAACCTCACCTCAAGTGTAATAAAGTTAGTAAAACCAATCCAGTGAAGGTCAGATATGCTTGGTGACTGAATATTCTTAAGTTTACATCACAGCTTTCTGTTAATGGGTTTCATTTATTTAACAGATTATGGTTGTCTGAGGAAGGAAACAGTTGTGATTGGAGAATGAAGAAAAGAGGGCAGGTTTTCTGGTCCATGGCTTCAGTAATATAAATTTGTAGCTGCATCTTTCTGTAGTAATCAGCCGCTGTTTGGATTTTCTTGTTTCTTCTTTTAGTGCACTTGTGGTACAGGAGCTGGAAGTGGCCAAAATGGATTATAATGACTGAGTGACAGCAGTTTATAACCCAGTGAAATGGTTATTAGCTTTTGTTAAACATTATAAAAAATATTAGACAGATGGCAATAATAAATAGCCTATATTAACAAAGACATTTACGGGTTTTAAAATGTCCTATGAAATTTAATTTCACTTATGACTTACAAACATGATATTTTATACACCACAACTGTTCAATGTAAGATAAACACAAGACAAAATAACATTACTTCTTTATTTAGAACATGCATTTATTTGTTTGTAAAAATATTTTTTAACAGAAACACTGGCACAGTGCAAAGGACTAAGCCTTAATGACATTTCAATTTGAAAATCTGCAAAAAAAAGTATGTATTAATAATGACAAATAATCTGTTTTAGTTTTTTAGACAAACTAATGGATTTAAAAACAGTTGGAAAATAAACAAAAACTGTACAGACTTGACAATCAGACAGTGACGGGGTGAACGACGGGGTTAGATCACAAACAACTGTCAAAACATTGATGATGAATTTAAACAGGAGGCTGTGCTAAAACCTAAATCCACTAAACATATTCCAAAATATGATGAAACGGTGGTTGGTCTCAAATTTACACATGAAGAACAAAAACTCATATCAAAGAAAAATAAACTGTCTTCAGAGCAGTGAAAAGTATTTTGTCCGTCTTCACTGGTTCAGTTTGATCATTTTTTTAAATCTGATCAATGATTAATCTTTTCTTTGTCCACATGAAGCAGAAACAAAAAAACAGAAACAGAAAAATGACTAACTGAAAAACATTTTTCTTCTTCATCAAACCTGTTTTGGTGAAAATATCACGATGATGAAGACTCAGAGACGACCGTTTAAAGCTTCATCCCTGGATGGTAATGAACCAATCAGGCATCAGCTCCTGTTTTTAGGACACTTTGCAGAAAACAACAGTTGGACTTGAACTGATGCAGAGTCAACAGGAAGCAGCATGTTGACTGTTTAAGGCACATTAGGTTAATTCACCAGGAGTCAAAGAGCAGCCACCACTTCCTGGAACAAAACCTACAGCAACAAGAATCCAGACTCCAAGGGTCACATCCCCCTTTTCTAACTTACAAGAAGCAGAATTTCTCTCTAAGGGTTCAGTTTGACGGTTTAAACCTGAAAAGTAATCATGCATCATGCGTCTCTGGTCAAACACTGAATGTGTCACAGCGGTGAAACAAGGACGCCATCTTTTTCAGGGCCAAGGATCCAATGCATGCATCCAGGACAGGTGAGCTCTATAGGTGAGCTCCTGCCTGTGTTCCCACCTGATGCCCACGTGGACCCTGGGAGAAAATGCAAACTATACAGAACATCCAGTGGTCGGGATTCAAACCTAAACCCTAGCTGCTGTGAAACCACTCGACCACCAGCCCCTGTCTGGAGTACAAACATGAAAATCTGGTGCTGTTCAGAGGTTAAATTCTGACACTAATAATCATTCATTGAAGAGAATCTAAAGGATCTTTTCAGATCCACTCAGAACCTTTGATGACTCCATACTTGCTGCTGCTGCTGCTGCTGCTGCTGCTGCCTCCGTCTGCTCCAGGCTTACTGGAGCCGTGTTTGGAACCCTGTCGGTGTTTGCGTTCTCGTTCTCGTTCTCGTTGAGGCTTGCTGTGGTCGTTGCTTTGGTTGTCGGCCTCTGGCTTTTTCTGAAGCTGACTGACATCCTTATGAACTCTGGGGCCGTCTCCCATCCCCCCTCTGGACAGGTTCTCATCGTTATCCGTGTACTGCTGGCGCTCCTCTTGGGCGATGTTCACGTGGTTCTGCCGGCAGGCCATCTTGGCATTGGTGAGGTCGGTGATGGGTAGGGGTTGCCCTGTGGCTTCCAGAGGAGGCTTAACAGCGATGTTGTATCCAGGTGGAGCCGATGGTGCATTCCAAGAAAAAGTGTAGCTGCTGTAATCCTCGCCGCTCAGTCCTGCCTCATTCAGAGCTCCTCGCGTTAAACCGTACAAGTCTTCATCAGGCAGCTTCACCCGGCGGGAGCGTACGATCTCACACATGGTACCTATGCCCAGGTGCAACATCTCCCATATGTTGAGGGCCAGACAGAGCAGGGACACGGTGTACATGATGAGGAGGAAGATGGTTTTCTCAGTGGGCCGTGACACGAAGCAGTCGACGCTGTGAGGGCAGGGCTGTGCTGAGCAGACGTAGGAGCCGGGCACAGCGAAGCCATACAGGACATACTGTCCACACAGGAAGGCCACCTCCAGCAGGGAGCGCACCAACAGCTGGAGGACGTAGATCCGCATCAGTCCATCCTCTCTGATACGCTGGCGCCCATCATGGCGCACCTTGACCTTCTCTTTTCCATCTTCACTTTCCTTTGCTGCTCGACCACCATCGCTCTCCACCTCCGCCATCTCATAGATCATCGGGTCTTCCTCCTGGTCATCCTCAGCCTCCTCGATGCCCCTGTGCTGGATTCTGCCGGCGAGATAATACTTCTTCTTTGGTCTCCTCCGTGAAAATCCCCTCCCGCCGTCGCCGCCGCCTGCCTGCTCCTCTGCACGGGCAATTTTGTTGACAGCATAGCCAAGGTACATGAGGGAAGGCGTGGCCACCAGGATGATCTGGAAAACCCAGAAGCGGACGTGCGACAGTGGCGCGAAGGCGTCGTAGCAGACGTTCTCACAGCCAGGCTGGCCTGAGTTGCAGACGAACTTGCTCTGCTCGTCGTAGTAGATGGACTCGCCTCCGACGGCTGTGAGCACGATGCGGAACACGATGAGGACGGTGAGCCAGATCTTGCCCACGAATGTAGAATGGTTGTGGATTTCTTCGAGTAGTCGAGTCAGGAAACTCCAACTCATGGTCGTGGCGGGTCAACAACGGTGGGAGGAAACATAAAGCTCCTGCTATTCACCTGTGGACAGACAAGAAATCATGACTCTGAGAGAGAATAAATGAAGTTTTAACCTGAAACTCTCTCTGCTCTCTGAGTCTCTCCAGCAGTAAACGTGGTTATCAGGTCGAGCATCTCTACACAACAACACATTTATCCCTGAAGCTCATGTTTAAACACACTGTTGGCATCAGAACACAGAGAGGAGGAGTGGTTACGATGGAATGTCTGAATATTAGTTAACTGATAGACAGTCATCAGAGACAAAACCAAACTCCTCCTGTCCTCTGACAGCATTAATCATAATCATAACTAATCAAATCATTACATTCAATTATTCATCATAATGAGGATCACAACCTGTTATCTCTATCATTAAATCTTAAAATGCTTAATTCTAAACAGACACATCAGAGATGTTTTCAGTTATGGTCCAGAAACCCTCGTCTGAGACAGGCTGACGTTAGCTTCAAATACAGGCTGACGTTAGCTTCAAATACAGGCTGACGTTAGCTTCAAATACAGGCTGACGTTAGCTTCAAATACAGGCTGACGTTAGCTTCAAATACAGGCTGACGTTAGCTTCAAATACAGGCTGACGTTAGCTTCAAATACAGGCTGAAGTTAGCTTCAAATACAGGCTGAAGTTAGCTTCAAATACAGGCTGACGTTAGCTTCAAATACAGGCTGATGTTAGCTTCAAATACAGGCTGACGTTAGCTTCAAATACAGGCTGAAGTTAGCTTCAAATACAGGCTGAAGTTAGCTTCAAATACAGGCTGACGTTAGCTTCAAATACAGGCTGACGTTAGCTTCAAATACAGGCTGACGTTAGCTTCAAATACAGGCTGACGTTAGCTTCAAATACAGGCTGACGTTAGCTTCAAATACAGGCTGACGTTAGCTTCAAATACAGGCTGAAGTTAGCTTCAAATACAGGCTGAAGTTAGCTTCAAATACAGGCTGAAGTTAGCTTCAAATACAGGCTGACGTTAGCTTCAAATACAGGCTGACGTTAGCTTCAAATACAGGCTGACGTTAGCTTCAAATACAGGCTGACGTTAACTTCAAATACAGGCTGACGTTAGCTTATAATACAGGCTGACGTTAGCTTATAATACAGGCTGACGTTAGCTTATAATACAGGCTGACGTTAGCTTATAATACAGGCTGACGTTAGCTTCAAATACAGGCTGAAGTTAGCTTCAAATACAGGCTGACGTTAGCTTCAAATACAGGCTGAAGTTAGCTTATAATACAGGCTGATGTTAGCTTCAAATACAGATCATGCTAACATTTATTTCTGCAGTAATTCAGCTGGGGGAAATGATGGCAGCAGCAAAGAGACAAATGACTCCGTGTGACTGAAATTAGAGCAGAAAACAGACTGGTCTCTCAGCCTGGTTCAGATGATAAATTCCTTTCTATCCTCCAGTCAATGAGACCATTTCATCCTGTATCTAATCCTGAAGAACTGTCTGACCTGCAGACATACAGTACATCTGTCCAAACATTTCGTCTCCACGAGTCATTCATGGGAGAAGACTTCTGCTGGACGTCCTGCTGGTGAGTTATTGGATGGGTGTTGAACCCAACAATGGAGGCTGCTGTACATCCATCTAACAAGAGGGCACAGCGACTGACGCCAGCAAGGTCAGGTGATGGAGGAGCAGCCTGGAGGTTTTCCTGGGACGTATGAAGTCAGTGACATCATCACACTGTTGGCTGGAATAAAAGTCTCAGTGTTCAGAAAGAAGCTTGTGATCTTAGTGTTTCCATCAGACCCTCCAGCATCGCCAAAACATAACAGCTGTTGTATGACTGAGAAGATTTATCTATTTGGAGAATTCATCAAAACCGACGATCACTGACTTGTTTTCTGGAGAATCAATGAAGAATAGAAGCAAACTTTTGCTGGTTGTATTTGAGTTAGTAAAACCATTCTTCTGCTATGGTTCAGCCTCTGGAGAGCACTCCTCACAGACATACTGGACAGACTGACACTGATTCAGTGTCACCCGTCCCAAGAATGAATGAATGCATGAGTAACAACACACACAAAACACACACAAAACACACACAACACAACGAAACCAGGTCCAGCTGCTGTTAAAATGCTTCCTCGTGACTCATTAAGAGTCACATGTGCTGTAAACCTGCACATCTGGCCGTGTTGTGTGATCAGCTTTCACCACCCAAACAAGACAGGAGGAAACAAGAGAGGAGGAAACAAGAGAGGAGGAAACAAGAGAGGAGGAAACAAGAGAGGAGAGCTAATTCAACAGCTAGCATAAAATCATGCATTTAACAAATCTATGGAACACCTGACTCCAGAATAATACAAATACTATAATAATAAATAATATAATATAAAACATTAACAATAAAATATAAAAATGATGTGTTTTTAGTTTGTTATAACTTTTATTTAATTAACACATTTTTACTGTTACATCTATGTTTAGTTTTCACTTTTTGTATAAACTAAATTTAAACACTCATTTTTTTACAGGTTATTTTCTGAATTTATGTCCAATTAAATTTCCTGTTCAGTAAAGACTTTAATTATACCTTAATCAATAAATTCCAATTATCCATTCATTGTCTAAAACTGTTTATCCCTGCAGAAATCCTCATTTTCAATTTGACCAATATGAAAATGGACTTTAAACTTTTTTAACTTCACGGCTGGTGAAAAGTGAGCAAAAAGTGAACACTGAAAAAAGTGTTGGTAGGAGTAAATGTCCTGTATATGTCATCAGTCATTAGAGCAGAGGGGCTGGTGTTCATTTCATCAGCTATATTCTCATGTAGTCTGAGTCACATGACCTCATCAGTTTTATCATATTTAGTCACATGACCTCATCAGTTTTATCATATTTAGTCACATGACCTCATCAGTTTTATCATATTTAGTCACATGACCTCATCAGTTTTATCATATTTAGTCTCATGATCCTGTTTTTAGTCCAGGTTTAAAGTAGACATTTTAGTCTGATTGTATCAAAGAAAACCGTCAGTATTTTAGTCTAGTTTAATAAAAGTGTTGACATTTGAGTCTTTTCTAAGACATCAGGTTATTATTAACATTTCAGACCAAACTAATATTTTATTATCATTTTCCTCTGATTTCACTGATTCATCAGATTTATCTGATCATTATCTGATAAAAACAGGTTGAAGGATTCAGAATGCAGCTTTGCACAGTGTCTGGTCTGATGATGATGATGATGATGATGATGTCACTTTAAGGAACACATCCAGACATGGAACATGTTCTGATTGGCTGATTTATTTTGAACTACGCCCAGCTCCAAGCCAGTGAGCCGGGCTTCTTACCCATTTAAAGTCTGACAACAGGTTGAGATGGTTTCAGCCCCAAAACCACTAATCATTGGTTTACAGATAAACCTGAGACTCTGGCAGGCCAGAAATAAACCCAATAAAAATGTCTTTATGTAAATTAAGTCCATTCATTCTCAAGGTGTAGCCAGAGCTCCATTAGCCCTCGATGCTAGCTGTGCCACGTCAGACGCCTGAAGGTGATCCAGTGAATTTTCCCCAGATGTCTCCCAGCCTCCAGTTTCCCACAGTGCCAGTAAAAGAACTATTTGAGGAGTGTAACTTTAAAGAGCAGACAGCCTATCTAAGAAGACTTCAGGATGGAAATGTGAGGCTTGTGGTTTCCTTCTAAGCCATTAAAATGAAGCCCCACCCGAATCTTTTGAGTCTGAAACAGCCTCTGTTCACCAGAAAGGCAGTAAAAAGGCTGTAGTCTGCTGATGTACCTGAGAACGCTGTTAGAAACGTCTCCACCTGGACTCAAACCAGGCTGGTTGGAACCTCACTGTCAGCATTTTCATTCAACACACACCTGCCAAGACACGTCAACACGAGGAAACCACCTTTAATCCAGGGACTAATTCACAATGACAACAAACAAAGGGACACAGGTAGAAGTACCTCATCTCTACCTGGATGGTTCAAACCTATAACTATATTACTAATTACACATCAGCCAATATTCAATATAATCATCAATAAAAAGTTTCAAACCATCAACCAAACATTTACTTTAGTCCACTGTGTTTCTGCCTCTAAGTAAAAAACCTGTCTAACAAACTTTTTTGCCAACTTTCCGAGTTGCTGTTCTGACTCGAGGCATTTGTGTGAATTTTCAAAGTGATTTGGAAAAACTTTATTGAAACTATTTTGAAGCTGAAATATTCACCTCATCTGAGGTTTAGCAGAACATCTGAGGCAGAGATAGCTAACTCTAGCTAACGGTCACATAATGAATGCAAACTTAGCGATGGGTGTCACCTGGGTGATGTCATACCAGCTGACTGGGGTCCTTTTTTGTTGGTTTTCATTGTTTTTTAAAACTAGTCTCCATCTACTTTAGTTGTTAAGGAGAAAACAGCAAAACTCTTTTACTGTGAACAACAGGTGAACTGCTCCTTTACAACCAATAACTATAATAATACCAATAATATCACATCCAACACCACAGATAAAATCATAAAACATCTGTTTAATCAAGTTAAACAGATTTATTATTGGACTGGGGAATAATTGACACTTTCATAGTGATTTTCAGCAGCACAGCTTAAGGCTTCACTTCATAGCTTTTCTTTCAAACATTAAATTGTGACGTTTCTCATTGTTTTTATACAAGTTTCATGAAATTAGGGTTGAAAACAAAGTATTGATGATTTTTTTAAAACAACAGGATATGGCATTAGATAGTAATTAAAATAGTAGTGAAGCTGTTAAAAACAGATCTCCAATCAGATTTTCTCCACTAATATTAAACTTATATGAATGTGTTGATATTCTGTGGGTTTCTCTGCACCAGGGAGTATTTTAATAAATACCAACAAAATATATATTTATAATATTTTATTATACGATTTTGGGAGACTTTTTTCTTCAGCCTAATTAAATCTTGGATTGATTGAAATTGAAAATATTGGATGTTTAAAACCACAGATAGAAGTGTGTCAGTTTAAACTAACAGCTAACGTTAGCTAACTTTTGTAAAGACTGTTCAAAAGTTTTCTGAGAAGGTTGTTGTTAATAATAAAACGTGTTGTGTCATTTTATTGTAAATTAGTTGTAAAATAATAAATCAGAAGGTGGTTCTGAAACCCGAAGCTAACTGTTAGCTAGTAACATTAACAACTAGCTAAATCAGCTACTGTGTCTGTTTTAGTTCAAAGAGTCTCGATAGACAATAGAACAAATCTCATAACTTTAGTCAAAGTTATCTCACATTTTCCCCACAACCTTCTGGTACTTTCTCCTTGAAATACTTTCACAACTTCCAGGATAGCAGATAAATAAACATAGAGACTTATTTACCTCCTGAATTCACAGCATCCTCATCGGTTCCGACAGTCGGTCAGTGTTTCCAAACAACCGCCAAAAAACGGCTCCGTCTCAGGAAAACGTCATCAAATCACCGCAAAGAAAGGACGATAAGTCTGATAACATGTAGGCTAAGTTTAAAGTGAGTGAAGGTCTTCATCAATGACTCCTCATCTCCTCATCGACCAGGAGACTGACCTGAAGTCAGAGCAGAGCTGAGGAAGACTACGAACTGGTTCAAGACGAGGAGGGGCTGTGAGAGGAAGAGAGACAGATAAAGATGGAGAGAGGGAGAGAGAGAGAGGGAGGGAGAGAGAGGGAGAGGGAGAGAGGGGGGTAGAGATAGAGAGAGGGAAAGAGAGGGGGAGAGATAGAAAGACTGGAGTGAGATAAAGAGAGACAAAGAGAGAGTGAAACAGAAAGAAAGAATAATTCAAGCGTTATAAAACATCAGGGGCGTTGATAGACATGAAGCTTTACAGGGGCCCAAGCCCCCTTTACTCTACCCAAATATTTTTTTTACTTGTAAGAGCTAGCATTAGCTAATGTCAGTTGTCAGCGGGGTAACTTGTCAGCTAATGATAGTTATCAGTTGATAAGATACTTGGTTCCTGCTGGTAGCCTACATGGATTGCTGAGTGTGTGCAGCAGTGCACCAATCCCATCATGCCATGGTGTTTAAACCCAGACCATAAAATGTGCAATGAATGAATAAAAGTACTGTCATGGTCAAATACAGGCTGAACCCAATGTGTCTATGTGTACAACACACCTGCATATGTCACCTTTATCTACAGGCGAATACCAGAGAAGTATTCATCATGTGGGAAATACCAGTTCTACTGGCTACTGAAACAATGCACAACCACATCTGTCATCAGGGACATGTAGAGGATTATCTGGTGACAAATGAGGATTTTGTCTTTAAACGACAGATTCGATTCATTCCAGACAGGAAGCTGCTTTAGCAACAGAGCAGAGAGACACGTCACCATTAGCTTAGAACACAGAGACATGTCACCATTAGCTTAGAACGCAGAGACATGTCACCATTAGCTTAGAACACATTGACATGTCACCATTTACTTAGAACACAGAGACATGTCACCGTTAGCTTAGAACACAGAGACATGTCACCATTAGCTTAGAACACAGAGACATGTCACCATTAGCTTAGAACACATTGACATGTCACCATTAGCTTAGAACACAGAGACATGTCACCGTTAGCTTAGAACACAGAGATATGTCACCGTTAGCTTAGAACACAGAGACATGTCACCGTTAGCTTAGAACACAGACATTTCACCATTAGCTTAGAACACAGAGACATGTCACCGTAACTTTAGAACACAGAGACATGTCACCATTAGCTTAGAACAGAACACAGAGACATGTCACCATTAGCTTAGAACACAGAGACATGTCACCGTAACTTTAGAACATGGAGACATGTCACCGTTAGCTTAGAACAGAACACAGAGACATGTCACCGTTAGCTTAGAACACAGAGACATTTCACCGTTAGCTTAGAACACAGAGACATTTCACAGTTAGCTTAGAACACAGAGACATGTCACCATTAGCTTAGAACAGAACACAGAGACATGTCACCATTAGCTTAGAACACAGAGACATTTCACAGTTAGCTTAGAACACAGAGACATGTCACCGTAACTTTAGAACACGGAGACATGTCACCATTAGCTTAGAACAGAACACAGAGACATGTCACCATTAGCTTAGAACACAGAGACATTTCACAGTTAGCTTAGAACACAGAGACATGTCACCGTAACTTTAGAACACGGAGACATGTCACCGTTAGCTTAGAACAGAACACAGAGACATGTCACCGTTAGCTTAGAACACAGAGACATTTCACCGTTAGCTTAGAACAGAACACAGAGACATGTCACCGTTAGCTTAGTGCAGAGGAATCAGAAATGTGTTGCTAATCATATCAGTGATCTCGATCTTGTTGAATATAGTACTGAGTTTCCTCCTGTTCCTTTCAGCTCTGGCTGCACATATGGTTCAAAGAGTTGGTCACGAGTCAAGGCTCTCTGAGAAGGGCACAAACCAGAGCTGTCAAACAACACGTGTTTATCACGCTGTTGTCTTCAGTGTGACACTGAACAGTCACCAGTTTGTTTCATCCTCTTCCATCAGGCTTTGGATACAAACCGTGGTTCTGTAAAGTTTGTTCTTGTCAGCAACCAAGTTCTCAACAAGCTTCCTTAAAGGGTCACTGCATGAATTTTACACTTAAAGGTCAGTCTAATACGACTCGGCCAGTGAAAGCAGCTGTGTGATGTCATCTGTGTGGTGGAGCTCTGTGAAGATGAGATCTGAGGCTAGTTAGCAGATGCTACTGATTTAATGAAAAATGCTACCGAGCTGCATTGTGTTAATTATAGGATCCATGTTTTTTAATCAATCCTATCGACCGTCTTCACCCAGCAGGTGTTTCCCTGTGATGTCACACTCCAGGTAAGAAGCTAAAATGCTGGTTCAGCGTTATTCTGCTGTGTTCCAGGTTATATGTTGTATAAATGTTGGGAATCTGGAAAATCGTTATAATTATCAACTGAAAACACAATAGATAAAGACAATCTGCAGCAACATCAGGCCGTTTTTACACTAAGACAACATATTTAACATATTTAGCATATTTAGCATATTTAGCTACTGTTAGCCAGGAGCTCGTTATCTTTAGAACGTTTAAAAGGAAATTGTCATTACATTTAATCCATGATGACAAATAATTTCTTTATATATGTGTATGTATATATGTGTACGTGTGTGCACATATATGTGTGTGTTAGTGTATATATGTATATATTTATATATGTGGGTATGTACATACATGTAATTTGTTCATAATATATTGGTTGGCTTTTCTATTCATTGTGCGCTTATAGTTGTTAACTTTCCATTTTCTTTTTGTATTTTCTTAAATTATGTTGAGATAGTGTTTGTTTTTTCATTTGTTTGTTTGTTTTTGTTTATGTTTCTAAAGTTGAGGGGGGGTCCGTTGTATAACCCAGTAACAGCAGCTGGGCTGAAGGTTTGGACGAGTCATTCTTTTCTTTTGGAAACTTCAGACACTGATGGGTTTGGATTTGGGCTTTGATCCGTTGTCATGTTCCTGCAGCTGTTCTCTGTAATACTGGATGGAAAACCAGCTGCTTCTGGTCGTGATGGTCCCCCTCAATCATTAGTTATGGGGGAGTGTTGGGTGCGTGTGGGTGGGGGAGATAAAATATATACAAATAGATCAATTATTAAAAAGATTGATCTAATAATGATGTATTTCCATCCATCATCTTCCTCTTATCCGGGTCGGGTCGTGGTGTCAGCAGACTAATCCGGTTCCTCTCCTCAGTAACAGTTCCCAGTTCCTCGTGGAGGATCCTGAGGCGTTCCCAGTCTAGATGAGATCTGTAATCCCTCCAGTTCTGGATCTACCCCGGGGTCTCCTTCTAGTCCAGAAAACCTCCTAAGGGAGGCCCCAGGAGGATCCTAACCAGATGTTGAACCACCTCAGCTGGCTCCTTTGGATGTGAAGGAGCAGCGGCTCGACTCTGAGCTCCTCCCCCTATCTTTAAAGCCCCTTTTCCACTGCATAGGACCAGATCAGACCAGATCAGACCACATCAGACCAGATCAGACCAGATCAGACCAGATCATTCCAGATCAGACCAGGTCAGCTCGACTCGACTCTTTTACGTTCTCACCAGGTAAAAAGTACCTGGCTCTACTTTTTTAGTACCTGCTCTGATGCAGTTCCAAGCGAACCGACCAGGTACTAAAAGGTCCTGTGATTGGTCAATGAGAGCATCCTGTACAAAACAAATCAATGGTCGCTCAACTTTTATTTATTGCAGCTGCTATATTGAGGAGGTTCAGACTTTCCTGTCTAAACAGCTGATGAGAGGATCACCAGAGGGGCGTGTCACATTGAAGACAACCTCATGGCAGTTTCATGTCACCCCAATCTACCCTGAGGAGGAACACTGGACTGGTGGTGGACCGCTGGTCTCCACCACCTCATTCTGTCAGTCACTACCCAGAGATCAGGACCATGTGAGGGTTGAACATAGATCCTCTGGTAGATGAAGAAGTTTGGTTTGCGCCTCAGCGCCCTGTTCAGAACGATGGTCTGCTTCGACCACCACTAAACCCTCTCAGGCTCCTCCTTCACATCATGGAATCTTCAACTTCTTTGTTTGAGGCAGCGACTCAACCCAAACCCAGAAGGACCAGTTCATCGTTTTCCAGCAGAGAACCAGGACCTCAGTCTTTCATGTTGGTGCTTTCTGGTCGATATGAATGTTGTTTTGTTTGAATGTTTTATGAATCAGTCAGGATTGTGACTTTTTTCATGCCCTCTGAGCCAACAATAGCAACGAACACATGAACACATGAACACATGAACACATGAACACATGAACATGGAACGAGGTCAATAAGGTCAGGTCTGACCTTAGAACACAGAGACTTGTCACCGTTAGGTCTGACTGGTCTCTTTTAATGCTGGTCTCTGACTTTAACGACACAAAGACCTTCTTTTCTCAAAGCACTTTGTTGTGATCATTTTCAGCTATTTTCAACACAATGTCTGACCTGTTTTATCAGCAGATAACTGAGGAACACAGGAGCTTCTCCTCCTCAAGGACACAGCAGTACAGTTTAAACAGTGTTTTTCTCTGTGGTGGACGACCAGGCAAAGGAACCTTTGTTTTATCTGCTGTCATCTCAAGGACATCCGATCAGGCAGCCAACATTCTTTTCCATCCATTTGTCGCTAACTGTTGCTCCTGCTCAGAGCTATTAGCCTGACTTTTGTCTGTCTTCTTAAATTATCAGCGGAAGAATCAAACAGAGGAGTGGGAACACTTACAAATCAGCCTGATGGCGTTTGGCAAAGTAAGTCCATGTCCTCATTCAGAGAGACCTAACTGAGTTATCCTTCACCTCAGGAGGTAATGGAGAGAAATCAATGAGGGTATCAATAAAAGCAATCATCAGATAGGCCTGCCAATGAGAAGCATCTTAACAGTGTCTTCTGTTATTGGTTGGGGGGGGGGGCTGTATCAGCTGGTTCTGTGTTGACGTATCGGAGGCGGCGAGGCTCAAATACGATCTGTCATCATTCTCCGTAGACTGTTGTAAATTGGGTTTCCTGTCCATCCACTTACTCTGAGGTCACGGAAAATTGGCTCAGAAGGAAAAGTTATCTCTGCCCAATTTAATCCTAACAGACGTTCAATGTCAGCCTCAGTTTGACCCAAACTGAAGATCAATACTGGGAGGATCAATAGAGCTGAGAGTGTCAGAAGTTAGCAGAGAAGAGGATGATAAATGGACCAATGATAACACAGTCAGTCTTTACTGGTGATGTCATCACGACGGTTTTCAGAGACCACGCCTCCACCAATGGAAAAGCCGAACAATCAGATCATAGTTTCCTGGTTGGGTCAACAAAACACAGTACAGGGATGACATAACCCCACCTGATTGGTTGACCCTGTAAAGCTCCTCCTACATCTGGAATAGATAGATAGATAGATCCATCTATCTATCTATCCATCTATCTATCTATCATCTATCTATCTATGATAACCTCCTCCAACTGTCACTGATGGAGGTGATGATGTCACCCCGGAGGACAGAGTTTTGAAAGATGAAAGAGAAAGAATCCGATGAGAACAATGTCTCAGACATCAGCTGCTGAGATGGACGGAATGTTTTGATCTGATCTGAAACCACAGAAGAAGAAGATCCAGATAAAACATGCAGGACATGAAGGGCTGGGCTGATGTCAGCAGCATCTGGTGACACGGATCAAACAGCATGACATCATCACGTCATCACAGCCTGTTTAATGAACTGTTTACGCCCCAGGATGTTTGTGTAATTAGCACAGAGCTACATGCTATATGGTACATTTGTGCTGACATGGCGCCACTTTCTGGTCAACATACAGTAAAGCTGTGGTTCTTCAGCTTTGCAGCTTTTAACACTGTCGACAAACTATTAGTGAGGAAATAAGTCGGTATTAGTTCATAAGTACTTTAGAAGTTTTAGGAGCTGCAGGAAATTCTCCTTTTTTTCACCTCAGTTCTTTTGAAGTTGAAACCCTCACATTTATGAATAGAGGGACTTAATGAGGCTGAACGCAGCTCAGTCTGCAGCCTTTAAACACAAACCTGCTAACAGACTGTAATGCAGTGGTGGACTCATGCTGTCTGAGGGGCAGGGGCTAAAATAAAAGGGGCACCAGCAGAAAGTCATGATGCTTTAATTTAATTTATTTCATCATGTGACTTATTTTCCAGCATATAGGGAAGGTTATATCAGCTGTTTCTCCACTCGTCACCTTTGGAACGTTTCATCCATGAGGACATTACTCCCCCTGCTCCCCCTCTTCCCTCTCCTCCTTCCATACTGCTGACTCTTTCCCTCGTCCTCCACTTTTCCCTTCTGTCTCCAGTTTGTCCTTCAGCCGTCCTGTGAGTTGAGGAACTGGTTTGGAGGATTCTGTCCCCACAGATCTCGTCTGTCCTCCTCTGTGGCCAAATCAACGTGACATCGTCTTTGAGTTAGTCTCATTGTCTCTTCGCCTAAATCACTCCCTCATTACTCTGATCACTGTCTCTCCCAACACATTCAACAACAAGTGCACACCAGTAAAAGTCCATCCAGTTACTGGGACCAGACTGGTTTAGGAGCCGAGACGTCGTCCATCATTAAAGTCCACATCAACCATTTGACAAAACACAGGTTCAAGTTGTAAAGTTTATTTCTGATCATGTGAACAGCTGCTGGACTAAACATCAGTTTTAGCTCTGATAGCATCGACATCATCATCATCATCATCATCATCACTTCACTGATTATCAGTCAGAGGTGATGCTCAAAGTGTCCAGCAGTCCAGAACCCAATCAGACCAATCATAATGGCTCTTTATCCCTGATGCACGACACACAGATTATTGATCATTAAAAACTCACAGGTCACATGAAAACAGCAGCAGATCAAACAATTCATTCTTCATTTGGTTGTTGTGAAGCTGTAATATTAGAACACTTCTGTTTGGTGATCTGGGTTCAGTTCACATCCCTGAAAATATCAAGTATTTATTTAACCTTAAAGGAACCGTTCACCCCAAAAAAAAGATTCAGTCATTGTGTCTTCAGCTTCAGGTCGGGGAAGGTTTGAGTCCCCCAAACAGTAAAACTAGCCTCCTTCTTCTTCAGGTGTTTTAAACTAGCCTCCTTCTTCTTCAGGTGTTTTTAAACTAGTCTCATCTTCTTCAGGTGTTTAGCAGAAAGCTGCGATGCTGTTTTACTGTGAAGCTCCAGAAATGATTGGTGGATTAGGAAACTTTACCTTTGAGAGTGAACAAATGAGTGAATGTTGATTTTGGGTGAACTGTTCCTTTAAATGTCTTTACAGCACATTAAAAAAAATGCAGCTTTTAATTATTGCACATAAACTCTTCCATAGCCTCCTGATCGATTATGGATGAGCTTCAAACTTCAGCTGCACTGATTTCATCTCTGTCACAGTTTCTTATAACATATATTATTTATATTTTCTACTTTATTCTCCCTGAGAAAATAAAACACTGAGAAAAGGAAATGTCCAGCATGTTTTATAATATGTGTCTTTTTATGGCTGATCATCATTTAATATTTATTTTACTGATTTTTGTCAGCATCCAAACTTTCTCATTGTTAAATGGCTTGAAGAAGAAGCACAGAATGTGGATAAATATTTAAACTGAGTACAAATATACACTCGTTTCTGTTTCCCATGTCTGCCTCTACTGGGCAGCTAAATGTCCCGTAGCATCAGAGTTTAGACCCCATGAATACAAAAGCACCTTATTTGATGAGGTTTCATGTTGACTGAACTAGAGGCTAAACTTCATCCACTCACATCTGTCTGGTTTAAATTCAAAAATACAAACAGTATCATATCAATACTAACATTCATTAACAGTAGTAAAGCTGAGAAGGACCACCACAGTGCAGCCTCCCTTTGGACCTCATGCTGGTGTAGATTACTGCTGTGTAATCAGTCCTAGATTAGGTATCAGTAATGAGAGGCGGAGACATCACAGGTAACGCCACCTTATCCCTGCCAGACGCGACACGTGGAGAAACAACACCTGATCCGACCCGTGTCCCTCCTGGAGGCCGGGTTCTAGAGGCGTCGCTTATTCAACACCAGACGTCTTAATGACTGCTGATACATAAAGATACTCTAATGTCAAGTGTTAAACAGCTTTGGTTGGTGCTTATAACCCCATTATTCTAATACACACTGAAACATACTGATGATGATGGACAGGCTTTTACATGGAGCCAGCAGAGGTACGACTGTCTGGTCTGTAGGTTACTGTTCTACAGTCAGAGGACATCATCTCTATTACATCATCTCTATTACATCATCTCTATTACATCATCTCTATTTTTCACTTTTTAAGGTACTTCAATCACCTGATGCCACGTTTAATATCAATATTAACAGCAGCTTTCTGCAACATGAGGCTCATAATAAAACCTGAAAAGTTGAATTTTGATTCTTTAAATTCTTCATATCTCTCATAAAAACAAACATTTACTAATTTATATGGACAAAAGGTTTTACCAACATCATCGTTTGACTGAAGCAGTGGAATATTTGAATAGACTCGTAGATAAATATGTGATAAATGACATTTTTGTCATGTTTTTGTTGTCTCTGTACTTCGATCTTGTGTGAATATGAACGAGGAAGAGGAGCATCAACAGACTCCAGCAACCATTCAACCACATTTCTGTCATTTTATCACAAATTAATCAAACATCACAAAATGTACCAACCTGCCTCTGAAGACCTCAGAGAGTTAATATTAGCTTAGCATAAAGACTGGAAGCAAAGTAGACTAAAACTTAATGTTAAAAACATTTTATCTATTTTTTAAAATCTGAAATAATTCACTGGAATATTTCATGGCCGTATGCAGAGACTTCTGCTCCCAACCAAGACAAAGTCTGACAAACAAAACTCTGTACTATTTGTCCAGAATTTCTATGGATCCAGGCTGGCTGTTTCTAGTCTTTATGCTAAGCTAAGCTAAGTGTGCTTTCACACCTAATCCATCTAGTCCAGACTTTTAGATCCAAATCAAAAGTGAAACTAAAGGTGGTTTGAAACATGAAGAATAGTTTGGACTGTCTCTAGTGTGAAAACATTTTTTGGATCATTCGAACTCTCGAACCAAACACAGTCATTTACGGTAAGCTAGTGAAACTTCTGACGGATCAGCTGGTGGTCTGATTGTATTGCTCAACAGTTTCAAACAGGGTTCAAACATGCTGAAATTAAGCAACAACCTGGATAGGATAAGCTAGGCTAGGCTAGGCTAGGCTAGGCTTCTCAAGGTTGTTGTGAAATTGCTATAACCTGCTCCAGTGTTAAAGTAGACATGTCTTTACGCTACTGCACTGAAAAATCCATCTGTACAAACGTTAGGAAGGCGTGATTGGGGGGGGGGTCATAACAACGCCGGATTAACGTCTGTAAAAACGGAGCGAGCCGACAAAGTGGAAGGACAGGGCAGGAGATTTAAAAAGCAGCTAGTAGCAGTTAGCAGCTAACTCAATGAAGAAGAAAAGGTCTGCAGATTGGGGGAACAGCAGGAGGTCCAGGAGCTCCTTACCCTCTGAGGAGAGGATGACATCAACCAATGACAATTTTCTCGCAGTTATTAGACACAAAGAAACGTTAAAGAATAAATGAGCCTTAAAAAGGGGCGTCGTTTTCACAGAGCGAGGTCTTACTTCAAGTATTACGCTGGAGGTTTGGTGCTGGTGGTGGAGATGCAACGAAACTAATGTATTCATCAAATGAAGCTAGACGGCTACCCGCAAACTAATCTGTTTCCGCAGAGGTGAAAGTGTGTTTATGTCATGTTAACTGTGTGGAAGCCAAACCAACTGGATCCTAAGGAGTAAAAACATGAACCTGAGTTTGGACTTTCAGGTGTGAAAGGTGGCTCCAGCTTATCTGATGGTTCTCTGATCTCGACGGGAAAACGAATGAACATGTGTCCATTTGAAATCAGGTGATTCTGATGCACAGCTGCAGGTTGCAGGTTGTACCAACTGAGGTTATAGGGTCAAACCAGGTTTGGGGTTGGGGCACCTTTATCATATCTCATCTCTTCTCCATTATTTTCTTCAGGCAGTTCACGATGTCCTCTCCGCTGACCCAAGGAACTAGGTTTGCCTTGAATTTGGTTGCCTGGTTCTGCAGCAGCCTATGCATGGGGAAGCCTCTCCTGGGGAAGGCCGTGTCCCGGGGCCCCAGAGCCAGAGAGGGACAAATATCATTGGCCCCATCGCCAATGTAGAACACCCTGTGGAAGGAAGTGCCGCCGCGCTCCTTCTGTCGGACCGCCACATACTCCCGAAGGATCGCCTGTTTGCACATGTTGTCAGGACATCCGGAGCAGGAGTGGGAGTGGAACGGGAGCAGCACCAGCCGGCCAGTTTCATCAAAACTGGCTGGGTTTGTAAAAATCTTCCGGAAGAGGTGACGCACCCCGGCACGCTCCAGCCACGTCTCGATGAAGTACATGTTGGCGTCTGAGACTACTGCCAGCTCAAAGTCCTGCTGGTGGCTCTGCAGATACTCCAAGAGGTACAGGAGGCCGGGTGCAGGTGGGATCTCCTCCACTGCTGACTGAATGGAGTCCTTGGACACGCCCTGATCCGCCATGTAGATCAAGACCTTCTGCATGTGCTCGTTGTAGTGCCCCTCCCTGTAGCTGTTCTTCAGCCAGTCAGGAAGCCGCTGGCTGGGCAGAGCTCGCACCACGGCGTCATCGCTGCTCTCGTTGATGATGGTCTCGTCGAAGTCGAACAACACCAAAAAGCGCTGCTGCGGTGCTACAGGGGTCGGGTTTGATGATGTCATTGTTAGGGTGTGGAGGTGATGGTGACGGGTCCCACTCTGAGAAAACGAAAGGAAAAATGTCGATTAGTTTTTCTTTGTCAACGGATTCTGAGGAGCCTACACTAAAAATAAAAAGGTCTATCTGGTGTTTCATTGGACGACGCTGGAGGCTTTTTCCTGCTGTTTCAGCAGCTTATAGCAGTAACACCACATTAATAGCTGCAGGTTAGATTTTACTTCTGTTTTCTAGAAACTCGATTCTAAAAATGTTGGACATCATGTAAAATACCAATGAAACAGAATCTGAAAATCCTTTTTAGTCTAAATCTAAAAATGTTTTAAACTTCTATCCGTGTTTAGGTTTGTGCTAAATGCTAACTGTTCAGCCTCAAACGACATTTTCTACACTCAGTAATTGTTATTTGTTAAAAGATGTCAGATGGTCCCAGATGTTACATTTGCGCTGTGACCCGTCGCACAGCTGTTAACATGATAACATGCAGAATGAGGTATCCTAGCAGCCGCTGCTGGTTTATATATCTGCTCCTCTTATGGTGAAGCTGTGCTGCAGCAGCTCCTCAGGTTACATCCCAGCCACAGCGAGGCCTTCAGACGGATCGGCTCTGCTCCGAGATCAACGACGTTTAAATGTCAAAGTTCTTCTATGTTTGGAAAACTGAAGATAGTTTATTGGTTACCTCATGTTTGTTAATGTGCGTTTAATTTATGATTATTTAATTTAGTCTTGTGTGGTTTGATGTGTAAGTTTAATTCAAACCTGAGACAGTGTGAAGTCAAACTGGACCTAAAGCTCATGGTCTAAACTCCATGAGTTCATTTATGGCGTCTTCGGCTCCTTTTTTGCCGAATGGACATAATCTGAGTGAAGTGGTGCACAGGGGTTGAAAATATTGATGACATCACCTGCAGTAATTCCCCAGCAACAGAAACCAGAAGTGTGTCTCTGACGTCGGTGACATTTACCCACGATGCACAGCAGCTTAACTTCATTAATGAATTAAATCTCCGACACGCCGACAGAATCTAATGTTAATGAATGTTCTGTGTTCTTGTACACATCCTGAAGGTCCCACACAGTCCAGGTTCACACAGTGAACCAGGTTTTGCTTCGCCCAAAGCAGACCTCTGAATAACAGACTAAATCGTGAGTCTTGTGGACTTCAGACCTATAGATTGTTTAAATGCCTGATGACCAAACCCTTCTTGGATTTTATCTGTGCTTTTATTCCTTTACTTATGTTCTTATTTACATCCTTTGCTTTTTTCTCATTCTTGTTTATTTGTAAAGGAACATTTATTGTTTTAAACAAACTAGATTTGACTTTAGTCTCAGAACGTCTACATTGAACTAAATGGCTTACAGTTAATCATCTATCAGGTTTATTGGTAAAATCTATATTGATCAGCTGTTAATAACCAATCAATAACAGTTTAAATAGATCAATACAACAGTCTCTAAATGATCCAACCTGAATCTCATCTACAGATCAGATGTATTAAAACACTGAGTCGACTTTCATAGACTTAGTTTATCAGTAGAGTCTGGAAACCTGCAGCCTGTAGAGGGTCAGATGGATTCCATCAAGGATCAGGAAACCCTAGAAGAAAACGTCTCCATCTGTGAGGAAGATGAAGCTCGGTCCTCATTGGACGTTTCCCAAAGGACAACGATCCCAAGTAGACCTCAGAGTCGACCAAGGCCTGGTTTCAGAAGAAGTCCTGGATCATTCTAGAGGCCGTCACAGTCGCCTGACTGGAATCCAGAGAAAACCTCTGGTGGGATCTGAAGAAGGTGGTTGCAGCAGGTAAACCAGAAATATTCCAGAACTGGAGGCCTTTGTCCATGAGGAATGGGCTAAGATTCCTCAGGAACGCTGCCAGAAGCTGGAGTCTGGATCTGCAGCAGGTTTGCAGCAGGTCAGAGCAGCTAAAGGGTCTACAGAGAACTAGAGACGCTGGTCATTAAGGATCATTCAGAGACCGCAGTAGAAACATGATGGGTTCAATCATTTCTAAATATAATCAGTTCTAAAGTGTAACAGTAATAGAAATAGAGTAATGGAGTAATGTTCGATAGTTTCAGAAGGTCATGGAGTCCAAACATCTCATCTGATCCACAGCCGGGATTGAAGCTCCTCTTTTTCAATGACTTAAATGATTGATACATTTAAACGTATCTGACTGGATCTATTAAAAACTATAATATATTAAATACCATGACGTCAGCGCAGACGGCCTGAGAGCAGCTGGTTTGTCCTGCAGGTCGCTCCGAGCCTCTGCAGCTCCTTTATTAATGGGCCACTTTACGCACTAAGCGCTCTAATTTTAACCGTGCAGCTATTCCTGTCTGAGACCACTCAGAGTCCTGATGAGTCCCGCTGCACCGATCCGAGCCCTACAACCACAGAACCGGACACAATCAGGAGATCAGGCCTACCGGGGACGCCTCACAGGCGGGGACGGTCGGTGAGGTGCCCGGCTCCGGCGACCGCATCCCAATGACGCGGCAGGATTTGTTAACGGAGACTCCCGAACAGAGGGTATTCCCGTTAAAAACGGTGGGGTCAAGACAGACAGCGGCAACACACAACTTCCTCCCCAACCTTTCAAAGTAAAAGTCCCAGAGAGAAACGCTTTTATTTTAGTAATAAAGTGAAACTAAGTCTTTACTCATTCCTCAATTTAATTTCTGTTGTAAATATGGATAGAGCGCCTCCTATGGTCGATCACACGTCATAAAGCCTGCGCTACATAAGGATTCAGTAGAAGTATGGAAGCTCATTCCTGCCAACATAACAAAATAAGATCCTGTAAGTCATTATAGAAATATTATAGAAACTAATAATGACTTGGTAACTAAAAAAATACTTTGACAAAGTTTATTTTGAATTAACAAGTCATTATTTTGAGCAATTTAATATTATTTTTGAGAAAATGTATTTAACATTAAAAAGTATTTTATAGAAAACATCACATTATTTTGACTTATAACTTTTGAGAATCTTATTATAATGACTTGCAGATTTTTTTTTATCATATTGGCAGAAATGAGCTTCCATACAGATGCAGTAGACCAGTTAGGCTGTTCTTGAAATCTGAGTCACAAAATAAAACTATTTTAATCTCATAAATGCATCACGACTTTCTGTAGATCTTTTTTTTTTTTGCTGGCCACTTTATTAGAAACACCTGATGAGATCCAGTCCAGCTGCTCTGGTACATGTGTTACTTACCTGATAGCACTGACCTATCAGAGAACAGCTGGGCATTATCATTAAAGAGTGATGAGCTAATGAAGAAGAGTTCATTCAGAGTGCACCATTAGTAATCCTAACCAATTACAGTATTTATTCCATTCCATACATTATTAACTACATTATTATGATGGGATGAACTTTTAACTTTTGGGTTATATAAAATAAAATAAATAAATAAAAGTCACTCAACTCAAACTTTAATCATCTCCTAAAAACATCGTGTATTTAGTATTTATGATAAGTTCAATGAGAAAAACTTAAATCTATGTTGTTTCCAGCTTGTCAGCATTAATATGAAGTTAGCAGTTAAAAACATGTGGATTACATTCAGCTTTAATACATTTGGACCAGCTGCTTATTTCTTATCATTTCTTTACTTTACGACCATGTTAAGGTATATTCTGATATGAATGTGTACTTTTACCTCTAAAACTTCATGTTGTTTCCCTCTGGAGGCCTTAATTCAGCAGCAGCCATGGGACTACGTGAATCACCACCTATGAATAACTGACCTCCAGTCAGCTGCTGCTGGATGGACACGTGTTCTCAAGAAGTTCAGGAAACGTCAAACTAAAAATAAAGGAGGCGTTTCTGTGGAGTCAGCTGTTCCTCCTATAGGAGGGTCAAACAGAGGTTCTCCTATCTGAAGGAGCAGAGCTGCTCACTGCTGATAAACAGCCTCTCCACCCTTTATGAACACTGACTACAGACTAAAGTATCTGATCCCAGAGCAGATTTGGTTCCTTTAACTAAACGTCATTTCTGAGTAAAAGCAGAAACTTTATATTTACTTTATATTTACTGGACTGACAGCTGAAGGCTGCATTAACCTGATGCACAATGTTTTTATTTGATTTCTTTGTATTCTATGTGATATAGATCGAATAGATTATGTTCTAATCAAGAATCAATCAAGAATCTCTACACTTTTATTTTCATAAAGTGTATTTATACTATTAGTCTCCATGTATTTGACATCAGCTGATAAGACAAATAAAATCAGTCTGAAAAATCTCTGCGTATCAATATGATCAATAAGAAACTAATAAAAACAAATCAGGTCCTATTTAATCTATAAGTTCATTTAAGGCTTGTTAAACTCTTCATTATTCTGCGTTTTATTTTCATTCTTTTTTTGACTATTATCCCTGTTTTTTTGTTTTTTTATTTTATCATATCAGTTTTAAACACTTTGAGCTGCAGTTTTTGTCAGTTGTGTTTTTTATTCTATTATTTTGCTCACAAACATTATGGAGTGTATTTCAATGACTCTTACTGACCACTAGATGTCTCTCTATCGCTTCATACAGGAAGCTGTTGTTGATTGATTGATTTATTATTATGGGTAACTTGACTATTTGTCAGACTTTTATACATAATGTAGTTTGTTCACTATTTTCTCTGCTTGTTAAACATTTGAAACATTTTAATATCTCCGAATGTTTTTATGTTTTTATTTAGTAGAAATAATAAAAACTCCTCTACTGTTTGGTTCAGTGGTGAAATTATAACTCGGGTTAATCATCAGGGAAACATAAGGCAGGAGACCAACACCCAAAAATAAAGAGGAACCTCTCAAAGGGAGACGACTCCATCAGATCTTACATCACAGCAGGAGGTGAAAAAAACCCACAAAGTTTTATCTGGTTTAGTTTTTCATGAATCCAAAGAGTTCTGGAGAGTCTGAGGAGACAGGAAGCAGGACAGGGAGGAAAGAGAGGAGGACAAAACGTCTGTTTAAAGTCAGAATAAAAAACACCAAAAGATTCACAAACTTCATGCTGGAACACGACAACAGAGGAGGACGAGGAGGACGAGGAGGAGGAGACAGGAGGACAGTTGTCTTTAAAGCTGAGATTATAAATGTAGAAATAAACACTTATTTATTATGTTGTATGTAAGAACCTGAAAAAGCTGAATTTAAGAAGAGGGTTAACCAGCTTTAGCTCACAGTGATTGGCTGATCAGCAGATGAGGAAGGCGAGGGGGGCGGGGCATCCCGCTGGTTGTTGGCTCGTCATAAAAAATAGAAGGATTTAACTAGAATACTGACATTCAGGAAAGAAGAGCAGGAAGATTACAACTGTGTAACAGGATACAATGAGTTACAAAAGCTCAGTAATGTATTCTGATTACTTTACATTCAAACAGGAAATTAGAGGTCAGATGAAACCATATTGTATTAAATGTTGCCAAAAGTCTACAAATAATGTTATTCTGCTTTATTTCTCGACAAATTAAAAGCCTTCTTTAAAGGAACAATTCACCCAAAATAAAAGTAGATCATATTATCTACTCACCTCCATGCTGGTGGAAATCAGCTGACGTTTGAGTCCACCAATCATCTCTGGAGCTTCACAGTAAAACAGCTTCATTCTGTCAAACACCTGAAGAAGATGATACTAGTTTTTAGAACGGCTCCATACACGTCGCACGGCTCCAGCCAATAGGAGAGCTTGTTTTTGGACCCAGGAGTCGAACCCAGATTTGGGAGGAGCTTAGATGATTTTAATGGAGGACACTGGTTGAACTGTTCCTTTAACTGGGATATTAATATAAGATTCCAAAGCTGCAGAATTATCCTACAGTTTATGGTTTATAATGAAAATATAAAATAATGCCTGCAATGCATGATGGGAATGATGTGATGCATGTTTAGAATATTTTCATTGTTGGTCCCAAGTTCTCAGAGCTGTTGTCATGGTAACCATAACATGTGGAAGCCACACCCTTCACTCTGTAATCAGAATACATTAGTTTTCATTTTTACAAACAGATATTTACACAACAAGATCTGAATAAACATGAAAATACTGGCATAGAACTGTTGGCATCTTTCTCTCCGTTTTTTGAGGATGAGCCTGAAGGCATCACTCGTTCTCACTCTGTCGTTCTTTAACTTCCTCTGCGGCGTCTTCTTTCTTCTCGCTGACGCCAGCTTCCACGTTTTCCACAGGCTCGGGGTCAGACCTCGGCTTCTCCTCCTCCTCCTTAGCTTCAGGGAGAAGGATGACCTTCCCGATGTTTTGGCGGTCGTGCATTCGCCTCATGGCGTCCGCCACCTGAGAGAAGACAGAGTCGTTTAAACCTCGGCTAAAGTCAGACACTGAAACACTAAGAAAGAAAAACTCTGATTTTATCCTCCAGACACATTTAAAGTAGAGAATCTATCTATCTATCTATCTATCTATCTATTATCTATCTATCTATTATCTATCTATCTATTATCTATCTATCTATCTATCTATCTATCTATTATCTATCTGTCTATCTATTGTCTATCTATCTATCTATCTATTATCTATCTGTCTATCTATTATCTATCTATCTATCTATCTATTATCTATCTGTCTATCTATTATCTATCTGTCTATCTATTATCTATCTATCTATAAGAAACTGGGCCCGTTTTACAGTCATGCACACGACATGCTAACATGCTAATGACTGAAATGCTATCCCTGATCACTTCCTGCTCGCATTACTGTAACCATGACGACATTCACCTCCTCAAAGCGGTAGCAGGAGTCGACGCGGGGCCGGATCTTCCCCTGCTCGTAGAGCTCCAGCAGCTTCACCAGGGTCCGGATGATGAGCTGCTCGTCGGCGAGGTGCCCCAGGTGGAAGCCGCAGACGGCCTTGTTGGCCTGCATCAGCCTCAGCGCGGTCAGGGACAGCTGGTTGTACCAGGTCCTGGCTAAAGCCAGCAGGTTCTTCTTCTGGCCCGTCACACAGTTCGCTGCACCTGCAATGATGGGCGACGCCTTTATCACCTTCATGTCATCCTTTTATCTCCAGGGAGACATCTGTGGAGGTGTGACTGTTATCTGACACATCCTTAAGAAGACTCTTCTAACTAATCATCTTCCATCATTTTTACTACAAACGTAGGAACGTATGTGCTTCTCAGAGGGCCTGGAGACAGACGGGGTGCATGCTAACGCTATTAGCTTGGAAGCTATGGTGAAGATGATGTATGTATGGAGTTATTTTTAAAACTAGTCTCCATCTTCTTCAGGTGTTTAGCAGAATGTTTTCCTGAGAAGCTCCAGAGATGTTTGAGGACTCAGAAACATCACCTGACTTTCTATCAGCGTGAGGATGAGGAGATGATGACTGAATTTTCATTTTTGGGTGAATAATTTTTGTTTTTTCTTACCAAACACGACCAGCGTGCCCAAAGGTTTCAACAAACTAAAACCTTTTTGTGTGTCTGAACCTCCGAGTGGATCGAGGACGATGTCGACTCCTGCAGAGATACAGAGAGAGAGAGAACACGTGACCCTCCTGGACAGGTAAGGATCAACACGTGACCCTCCTGGACAGGTGAGGATCAACACGTGACCCTCCTGGACAGGTGAGGATCAACACGTGACCCTCCTGGACAGGTGAGGATCAACACGTGACCCTCCTGGACAGGTAAGGATCAACACGTGACCCTCCTGGACAGGTAAGGATCAACACGTGACCCTCCTGGACAGGTGAGGATCAACACGTGACCCTCCTGGACAGGTGAGGATCAACACGTGACCCTCCTGGACAGGTGAGGATCAACACGTGACCCTCCTGGACAGGTAAGGATCAACACGTGACCCTCCTGGACAGGTAAGGATCAACACGTGACCCTCCTGGACAGGTAAGGATCAACACGTGACCCTCCTGGACAGGTGAGGATCAACACGTGACCCTCCTGGACAGGTAAGGATCAACACGTGACCCTCCTGGACCGTCTCACCCTTTGGGCTGATTTTGCGGATTTCCTCCACGTAGTCTTTGGTCCGGTAGTCGATGGGGTAAGTTACTCCACCTTTGGCAATGGTCTCGTGTTTGGAGGCTGAAGCGGTGCCAAAAACAGTGACATCATCCACCATGTGACACAGCTGGGTGGCAGCGATTCCAACACCACCTGCAGATGAAATGAGAAGAGCAGCGTCTGAAGGTGTTTCATGTTTTACAGGTCGAGCTGAAGTGACCCCGCCCTGAATTTTATTTAATGAGATGTGGAAAAGTCATAATAATAATAATTCAATCATAATGAAAGAATCCTGCTTATTGATGATAACAATGTTTAATTAGATGCAGATGTGAAAATGACCTGAATCAATGCATCATGAAGATGATCTGGATTCAAACAGGTGGAGAAAGAAGAAGAACAACAGAGGAACGTTCAGGTAGTAAAACATCTCCATCACTTCCTGGAAAAGTAACTGGAGTAACTGGATACCTTGGTAGAGGTACTCTACTCTAGTTACATACAGTAGTTATATTCTATTTAGGATTAACCCAAGGGCAGTATTACAGTACTCTGTCCTGTAGTACTCTGTCCTGCAGTACTCTGTCCTATAGTACTAGAGTTCTGAAGTACTCTGTCCTGTAGTACTCTGTCCTGTAGTACTCTGTCCTGCAGTACTCTGTCCTGCAGTACTCTGTCCTGTAGTACTCTGTCCTGCAGTACTAGAACACTGCAGTACTCTGTCCTGCAGTACTCTGTCCTATAGTAATAGAGTTCTGAAGTACTCTGTCCTGTAGTACTCTGTCCTGTAGTACTCTGTCCTGCAGTACTCTGTCCTGTAGTACTCTGTCCTGCAGTACTCTGTCCTGTAGTACTCTGTCCTGCAGTACTAGAACACTGCAGTACTCTGTCCTGCAGTACTCTGTCCTGTAGTACTAGAACACTGCAGTACTCTGTCCTGCAGTACTCTGTCCTGTAGTACTAGAACACTGCAGTACTCTGTCCTGCAGTACTCTGTCCTGTAGTACTAGAACACTGCAGTACTCTACTGACCTGCTGCCATGTGGATGAGGACTTTCTTGCCTGGCCTCAGATTGGCCATTTCAAACAGCATCATGTAGGCGGTCAGGTAGTTGACAGGGAGGGCGGCGCCTTCCTCGAAGCTCATCTGCTCCGGCATGAGGAAGGTGTGGTCAGCAGGAACGATGACCACTTCCTGCCACATTCCACTGCGACTCAGCACGATGACACGATCGCCCACCTGATGGAGGACAGAGGAGGAGAGGTGGTGACGAGGTCCATCATCCATCCTCCATCCATCCTCCATCCATCCATCCTCCATCAATCATCCTCCATCCATCCTCCATCCATCCTCCATCAATCATCCATCCATCATCCATCCATCCATCCATCCTCCATCCATCCTCCATCAATCATCCATCCATCATCCATCCATCCATCCATCCTCCATCAATCATCCATTGTTGGTTGGATTGTTGGTTGTTTGGTTGGTTAGTTTGTTGCTTAGTTAGTTAGTGGTTAGATTCTTGGTTGTTTGGTTGGTTGTTTGGATTGTTGGTTAGTTTGTTGGTTGGTTGGATTGTTGGTTAGTTAGTTAGTTAGTGGTTGGATTGTAGGTTGGTTGGTTGGTTGTTTGGTTGGTTAGTTTTTTGGTTAGTTAGTTAGTGGTTGGATTGTTGGTTGGTTGGTTGGTTGGTTGGTTAGTTTGATTTGATAGTCTTAAATATAAAAATATGAAATGAGCAAAAACAGACAATTGTCATCTGGAAAAAATATATCAATAAATCACTGCAAGTACTTTTACTTTTGATACTCTGAGTACTTTTACTTTTGATACTCTAGGGGGGGTCATGGGTCAGACCAGCTAAACAGACCTGTAGGACTGCTGGGCTTCGGCGGAGGGATACACTCTATCAGTGCCATTCTAGTTTTGAGTATTTCCACACAACCCTGTCCTACTTCAGTCACCTCCGATCACGTCCAGACCTGAGCTCCGCCTTTTTAATGAGGTCATCAGTGGGTTTGAAGTGTTTCATAAGACCAACAGCTGTAAAAGAGGCTAAAGCAGAAAAACCGAGGACAACAACGTGTTTGTGTGCAGCAGGAAGTGACTCAGGGCTCTCCAGGCTGTTTTAACAGGAAGCAGTGCAGCGTTCACCATCAGATCCGATCTTTCCTGTTTCACAACGACGCTCACTGTTTTCACCTAAATCTGTCTGTTGGTTTGTAAGCAGGATCTAAACTACTACAGTGGATTTCCAGTAAACCTGGTGGGAGGACAGTTCTGGATCAGAATGGATTTTGGTGTGGATCTGGATAAAGGGGGCGGGTCCTTTTTTAACATGATGATGGATCCTGGTGAAATAAACCAGACATATTTAGGGGGTCGGTTTCTATGAGTGTATTTTGGTGAGGATCCAGATCCAGATTTAAATGTTTGGTTCTTATAATCCAGTAACCTTAAATTCTGAATCCAGGGCAATGAGTTTGATTTTGGATAAGGCCTGACTGAAATAAAGGTAGACCATCATGGCCCAAATCTGGCTACAAGACTCTCAAATATGTCTTCCAGTCTTGTGCTGGATCTGGTTTGAATGATGCCTCAGAATCGGCCCAAACACACAGGTCCGGTTCTGATGCCAAAACTGAACCGACACGACCGGCAAAGGGTTGTAATCACCGCAATGACAATAATAAACCCAGTCTATACTGGTGTGAGACTGGGAGCCAAATCTGAACCAGTTCACATCATCCAGAGCTCCTGTGGAGACTCCAGGAACCAGGATCAGTTTGATCAGTATGAATCCATTTAATAAAACACCAGAGAAGGGCCGATACTGATCCAATATGAGCTTATTGATTAAATGAGAATCAGAACATTCTGATCTCTGAACCTCTAATGACATCATTGATTTTTAGCCTGAAGTCTGAAGATGTAAAACGATTTTTTAACTTCAAACTACAGAATTATTGTCAGACACAAAATGTTTGTCTGATTAATTTAAGATCCTCCACAGATTAAAGATGTATAAAAATAATCTGTATGAATTATTGGTCTGTTTTATTTACATCCATATTTATAGTCAGATCTACTTCCTGTCCCTCCCAGAAAACTCCAGAATGTAGGAACATGAAACATTTTGTCTTCTAACAGTTGAGCTGTTGGATAAAACGTCTCCTGTCATTAACAGACTGGTACTCGATGAGTCACCTTCTGATTTGGGAAGGTTTTCTATAAACTTTATTCAGACATGACCCGACATGAGGACAGATCCAGATCAAAACAGATGGTCTTCATTCTAACAGCTGTTTCCTGTTTCTGAGCCTCAGACCATCAACTTACACCTCAGAGGTTTGGAAACAGGAAGGAGAACCCAGCTGAGGACCAGCAGAACAGCTGATGGTCTCCAAGCCTTCACTGGTATCACAGGGAGTGTTTTACTCACTTTCCGTTCCTCCACACCCTCCCCGACCGCATCGATGGTTCCGGAGCCCTCCATCCCCATGATGACCGGCGGGGGGGGCAGCAGCTCGTACAGCCCCTGTTTGCCCAGCAGCTCGGCGAAGTTCAGCCCGCACGCCTTGACCCGCACCAGGACCTGTCCCGCCTTCAGCTGCGGCCTCTGCGTCCTCAGCTGCAGCTTGACTCTGTCGTAGCCCCCGTAGGCCGTCAGGACCAGAGCCCTCCAGGAGAGAGGCTGCTGCTCGGCCGCAGGGCTGCCGGCGGAGTCCTGGGGCGCAGCAGCGGCTGGAGGCTCGTCGGGCTTCTTCTCCTGCTCTGGTTGCGGAGTTAGAGCCGGTTCTGCAGACATGATAGGAGCTGCTGGTGTTGTGTGTAGATTATGATCCGGATCAGAGCCTCAGACTGTTGGACTTTGACTTTAGAAAATATCTCCCAGAAAGTCAGACTTCAGATTCTTACTGCGCAGTTTTCCTGTCAGCTCAACAAGTGATTCACGTCAAACAGAGGCGGTGTAAACGTTTAATCCGGTTTGGTTTTTCACAATAAAACACATAGACCTAATGTTTAGGGCGTGTCCTAATCCCGTCTGCTATTAAAGGTGAGGCGCGAGACAACAGGGTTGTATTCAGTCTGTTTGTGCAGATCCATCAGAAAAATGATCATTTTGATTAACAGCTGACAGGATGCAGGTGATGAAATAATCCATCATTAATGAGGAAAATATTGATGACATCACCTGCAGCAGAAACCAAAGTGTCTGTGACATTTACCCACAATGCACAGCAGCTTAACTTTATTAATGATTTAATTAATCCAGTCCAGGTTCATACAGTGAAACAGTTTGGAATAGAACAGACGTCCTCCTGATAAATCCTGAGGCATTGCTAAGAGGTGACGTCACACGTCCATGAGGGCGGAGTCTCTAAATCAGAGACAATCATTGTTTTTTTGTAAAAATCTGGAAAACTAATTTTTCAATGATCATGATAAAATCCTGTTTAGGGATTATAAGTCTGTACAATATGACGCAGGTTCAGACTGTTTATATTTGTATCTGGCCAAACACTGAAAACAGCTGATTTTAGGTTTCCCTTAACCAAAATAAAGGTTTATTCCAGTTTGACCAACAGATGGAGCCAAAGGACCGGTCAGGAGTTATACTGGTACAGGTAGCTCTGCTTCTATGGTCTATAACGACCTGCAGTGAAGTGAACAAAGGAGTTAGTTGAGAAATTAAAATATGACACAATTATTTGAAGTACACAATATTAATTTATTGTGTTATATAATAATTTTATATAATAAATATAATAAAGTATTTTATAAAGTTTACTTTATTGAGAATGTGTCCCGTCTGTATCAATATGGATCATTCTGATCTTATGATTATTATAATTTAATGGTTAATTAATTTAAACAGCTTTCAACTTAATAAAAATATTTACATTTCACCAAGATAGTCAGAGGAAGACCGGATGTTCAACTTCAAAATAAAAGCACATTAAATAATAGATGTTCCATTATTCATCCTTAATTTATCTTCAAATCCACAGATGTGTTATTGAATTTATTTCTAACCCTGGCTGAAGACCACGCCCACTGCTATCGATTATTGCTGACACTGACAGTCATTAACATTATGTGTTCATTTTCATGTGACTTGTGTGATTGTGTGACAGATACCTCAGAACATCATGAACAGATGTCACTGGAACTTTGTGAAGGGATGAGTGTGAAGGAAGAGTTAATAATGATAAAATGCAGTGTTTAATGATAAAGAAATGACATGAACCAATCGGCTCGCATTAAAAAAGACGTGGACTGAACATAAAACAGGGATGTTTATATTAAAATATAATTTATTCAGAAAAATAATTACATGTTAATGCTTTAAAAATAGTTTTAATTGTCAAAATCAGTAATTATTATTTTTCTAAATTAACTGGAAGTTGTGTTTGTGTTTTATCTCTTTTTACAATTATTGATGATGAACATTGACTAAAAACTATTCCCTGATTGGTCCAGTTTGATGAGTTGTTGGCGGTTTGAGTGTTTTCTAGTTTATTAATCATCCTACTGTATAAACTGTCATATTCATGTTAGTGTTGCTTTTTATTTATATTATTTTACTTTATTTCCTTTTATTCATGTCTATTTTTTAACTCTTATTGTCAGTCTCTGTTCTTAATTTTCCCTCTTATACTTGATGTGAGTAACCGCAGTGCCACAGTTTACCTGCAGGGATCAATAAAGTAATTATGAGTCTGATCATGGGAACCTCTGTTGTTTTATGCTCTTATTTTGAAAGATTTCACAGGAAACCAGGCTCGTGCACAGGTGTAGTCTGGTGTCAGTTCTGCAGCAGAGCGGCAGCTGGACGCAGAGCAAGAAGCTGAACTCCACCAGGCTGGAGTTTAGGATCACTTTCATCGATAATCGATCGATCCACGGGTTAAATGAGAGCCGCGCAGTGATATCGGGACACGATGGACACTAAGGGACTACTTCGCTGTAAGATCGTGGTGGTCGGTGATGCGCAGTGTGGAAAGACGGCTCTCCTCCACGTCTTCGCAAAAGACTCGTACCCAGAGGTGAGACATGAAGGACAGGTGTGAGAAGTTTGTCTGACGGGTCCAACAGAACCTGATCAGGTCAAATCAATGATCAATATTTATGCTATCTGATTTCTTCACAGGTAATGTTTATCACGGACTTCTGATCGATCGATCAGCTCCGATAAAATCTGATCAAATGATCTCATTCTCAGCTTCAGTCATTTCCAGGGGCGTAACAGACTTCTTTGTGGGCCGGGTGGGGCCCTGGTTTCATTATTGAATAACAGTATTTAACCCTCCTGTGTTTAAATGTTTTTACATATATTTATTTATCTTTATCCAAAGTAACGTAAGATAATTTCCTCTCATAACACATTAAAAATAACAAACACTCAAAGTGTTTTAACTACATATAACATTTCCATCTGATTTCATTAAACTAGTTAATATAAAGGGTCAATGTGAATGAATTAAATAAGTTCAGTGTTATTAATTACAGGAGAAAGAAAAGCTTATTTAAATGCATTACATTTAAGTTTGATTTACCAAAAGTCTGAGGTTGACAGAATATTAGAATAAAATAGTCGATAAAAGTAGAATAAATGTTTAAAATTACATTTTCTGACAGGTTTTTTGCGTAGATCTAAAACTCCCTCAGAAAAAAACTCATAAATCCATCATTTGCTTACGAGGAGGCAGATGACGAGCGTGTCGAGCTCTCCTATTGGTCGCTGTGAGATCTCACGAGAATAAGGATGTAGCAGATAAACCACATTTCTACGACATTAAATCACAAAGATATAAATAGAAACATCGTGAAAATTTGTCCATGTGATTAAAATGGTTCACAAACGAAATAATGTGCTGGATGAAGGACTCAACGCTAATCTGAAATATTCTGCAGACAGGATCGGCTGTTCAGTGGGCGGGGCCTGAAAATCTGATTGGCTACCTTCCCAGTTAGCGCTCCTTTTGTGCAGCTTGCGGAAAAGTTTTTGTGTTGGTTTTTAGAAACGGATAAAAGTTGACAAGGTTTTAACGTTTCTGCACGAAGTCCCGGCTCTGCTTCTTCCTTTAATTACATTTGATTGGCCGGTTGTGTACACAGCCCCGCCCCGTTTAGGCGCTGTCCTGCTTTTCCAGGGCGTGTCTGAGGCGTCTGTAGAGATGATTCTGTGTGGTTGGTGCATTAAAGAATAAACTATGGAGGCTTTAAATCCTGTTTGTTTGTTTGTTGGACGCCCCTGTCAGTGAACATAAATGTGAAACCGAAACATGTTTTCTTCTTGTAGATTTTATTTCTCATCTCTTGAATCATTTTCTTTTCTTTTCTCCATTAAATCCCATCCTCCTCTCCTCTCAGAGTTACGTTCCCACCGTGTTTGAGAATTACACAGCCAGCTTCGAGATCGACAAGCAGAGGATCGAGCTCAACATGTGGGACACGTCAGGTAAGACGTTATCCTGCCGCTGTGATTGGTTGGACAGCATCAGGCTCGGACCAATAGGAAGAGCAGCTGCAGGGAGTCAGGATGAGAACCAACCAATGTCTGAGTTTAGTTTGATTCTGTTTTAGATGATCCATCATCAGACATTAAACCTGTCTGTGTTCAGACGGTCAGTCATCAGTAAAACTTCATTCTGATGGCGTCTGATGGCGTCTCAGCCTCGTGAGCCTTAAGAGGGCGGAGCTTTAAGGTGTAAGTGGATCATTCTGAGGTGACCTGAGGAGGATTTATCGTTTCTTCTTGTGCTGTTGGTCGATTGATCCTTCGATGGTCCTGATGATTCGGTTCCATCTTCATCATCTGCTTCTGTCTGACAGTCCTTCGGTTTCTTCTGCTTTGTGTCACGAGATTTCTGAAAATACAACCTCTAATCTTTAAGGACGAGTTCAGACCAGATGAGAGACAGAGATTTAACATACAAGAGATAATATGATTACTGAGTCGACTGAAACACAGAAACACGACAAGCTCATGTGAAACCAAACATAGAGCAGCCATTAAACATACATCTGTATGTGATGTGTTCACTGAGGTCAGGTTACTTATTCAGAAAGTGAAGCAAAACAAAGACTTTTAAATGAGCTTTAAATGAGTTTTAAATGAGCTTTAAATGAGTTTTAAATGTGTTTTAAATGAGTTTTAAATGAGCTTTAAATGAGTTTTAAATGAGCTTTAAATGAGCTTTAAATGAGTTTTAAATGAGTTTTAAATTAGCTTTAAATGAGTTTTAAATGAGTTTTAAATTAGCTTTAAATGAGTTTTAAATGAGCTTTAAATGAGTTTTAAATGAGTTTTAAATGAGTTTTAAATGAGTTTTAAATTAGCTTTGAATGAGTTTTAAATGAGATTTAAATGAGCTTTAAATGAGTTTTAAAGGAGCTCTAAATGAGTTTTAAATGAGTTTTAAATTAGCTTTAAATGAGTTTTAAATGAGATTTAAATGAGTTTTAAATGAGTTTTAAATGAGCTTTAGATGAGTTTTAAATGAGCTTTAAATCAGTTTTAAATTAGATTTAAATGACTTTTAAATTAGATTTGAATGAGATTTAAATCAGTTTTAAATGAGCTTTAAATGAGATTTAAATGAGTTTTAAAAGAGTTTTAAATGAGCTTTAAATCAGTTTTAAATGAGATTTAAATGAGTTTTAAATGAGTTTTAAAAGAGTTTTAAATTAGATTTATTGTCCCTTGTCCTTATTGTCTTTGTGCAGGCCTTTTCCCATGAGGGGCTTCAAACTACAGGTCCCATTAGTGACATAATGGAGCCGTGAGACTAATGTGTGTCGAGTAAATGACATCATTATCTAAAAATGATGCTTGTATAAATTATATGAGCTCTAAATGTGGAGTTAGAGGAAAGAGGGCGAATAGCCTGAGCAGCAGGAAACAGATGGTCTGAACCAGTACTGAACCAGAACTGAACCAGTACCCAGCTGTGACCTTCAGCAGCCGGCATGAGGGTCAGCCCCCCCCCAGTCTATACAGGCAGAAGGAGAACCTGGGATGGAACCGAGCCGCCGTGTCTTTTCTAATGGAGGGTTCTATTCTTTCTACTTTAACAGATGTCGGAGGAGACGAGGTTTTAAAGTCACATTCAATCATATAATCTTATTCTGATGAGCTGCTTCCTGATTCCTGCTTCAGGAAACGTTTGGGGGAAACTTTTTAAGCAGAGAACATTTTAAAATTTAAGCCTGGTAAGGCATCTACGGAAGCCCATTACTGCCAATATTATGAGAAAACAAAGACGTCACTATAATAAGAAATAATTTATGAGATCCTTATCTTATAATTAATATAATTACAATATGTTTTTATAAACACGTCTGCAGCCAGCGGTGAGCTCGTTCATGGCGAGTTAAACCCTCCCATCAGGAACCAGCTGTGTATCTGTGATGATGCTCCTCTGGTCCTGACATGAATGATTGTCCCCCACAGGTTCAGCCTACTATGACAACGTGAGGCCGTTAGCTTACCCCGACTCAGACGCTGTGCTCATCTGTTTCGACATCAGCCGCCCAGAGATGCTGGACAGTGTGCTGAAAAAGGTCAGTGTCACGTTAACGGAGGTGTGAAGGTGTCCCGTTCACTTTAAAAAATATCACACATTCTGTCTCATCAGGAAACAGCAGCAGTCCTCAGTACTGGAAGTAATGGAGTACAAGAGTACTAGAGTACTATTTGGAACCACAAACCAAAAGAATGTCTAAAAAACAACTGTAATATTTACTATTAGACTGAACACCCTGATCTATTATGGGATGGTGGATAAACGACACCTTCCAGCCACAGACTGGTTACTGATGAAGAAGTAAAGAGAAGTAAAGAAGTAAAGAGTTCAGATTCACCATCAACCAATCAGAGACAAAGTTTAGTCGCTGAGAGAACGTTTGACTTTTAGTCCGTCTTAAACCTGCAGTGATTTTAATGGAAACGTGAATGATGCTAACATGTCATCATTGTTAGCAAACACTTGACTCACGCAGCTGCTCTGGAACTACGTATTTATGACCCCCCCGCCGTAGATACGGGAATGGTTCGGTCCATACGTTCATCACTTCCTGTTTACGGAGCATAACTCAGAAACTGTTTCCTCTCCTGTGTACTTTTGACATTTGATTTTTTTATCTTACTTTGAATATTAAACTTTTTCTCAGATATGTAAACAAGAAGAATCAGAGTATCATGTTTTTTTTCATGTTTGTTCATTTTGATTCGTGTTTATGGCACCATGTTAAATATTCACTGTTTTAGCTCTGTTTTGGTCTCCACCAGCGCCTGAGGGAATATCAGTGTCTTTAGCCACTAAAAACGCGAGGCTATGTTTGCTAGCTAGTTGCTAACTGTATCTGTCTACTGTAGGTTTTTGCTGTAAAAAGTTTCCTTCTGTGACTGTAAACGATGCTACATTTATTGTTGTATATTTACTTCCTGTTTATCCAAGGAGATTGTTTTGACTCGTGTCCATTTGTTGGTTGGTTTGTTGGGATCTTCTGGAGGGTTGGGTTATGGATTATGTATGTTTGTTGTTTATGTATGTTTGTTGTTTATGTATGTTTGTTGTTTATGTATGTTTGTTGTTTATGTATGTTTGTTGTTTATGTATGTTTGTTGTTTATGTATATTTGTTGTTTATGTATATTTGTTGTTTATGTATGTTTGTTGTTTATGTATGTTTGTTGTTTGTGTATGTTTGTTGTTTATGTATGTTTGTTGGTGGGCTGTTCCATTAATGTTAAAACATGCAGTCATGTTTTAGACAAAGTTGTTCTTCCAGCAGTTTGGGGAGAAACTTTTTTTCTCTCCAGTTTAGTGTGGAAGACGTTTCTCAGAGCCCCGCCCTTAAACCCGCCCACTCCAGCACTTGTTTGGTACGAAATGGAAAAACAAGCCTGATCCGCCATCATCAGACGAACGGAATCACCTGACTGGATGAGGTTGATGCAGAAATGGAGGCCGATCTGTACGTCGACACCCGGAGCTGAACGACTCGTAAGAAAAAGGAGGGGCTTAGATAAAAGACAGCGAGGAGGTTGGACTATCTGGTATTAGCATTCGCTGTGAACACACCATGACATCACCAATCCCTGCAGCTAAACAGCCAATCCCAGAAGAGTGGAGACTATTGATGCAGCAGATTAACGGCCACCATTCTGATCTATGATGTCGTCTCTGTCTGTTGATGCAGTGGCAGGTTGAGACCCAGGAGTTCTGTCCCAACGCCAAAGTGGTTCTGGTCGGCTGCAAGCTGGACATGAGGACGGACCTGAACGTCATGAGAGAACTCGCTAAACACAGACTCATCCCTGTCACCCATGAACAGGTGAGGAGTCATCAGGTGTTTGTGTCGCAACCGACCAATCGTAGCCTCACAATGCAATGATTACATTTGGAACATGATCTACAGTTTTATATCACAGCTTCAGGTTGTTTTTCTGTGAAGCTCCAGAAATGTTTGTGGACGACTTCACTTTGTTGATAATAACTGAATATTAATTTTTGGGTGAATTATTTAACAACAAGCTATTAAACATAAAGGAACCTTTAGCAGATGAATATTTCCATCAGGAGGTGGTGGAGAACAAAAATGGATAAAAAGGAGAGTAAATGTTGGATAATATTAGGAATAATTGGTCATGTGACCAGAAACACGGCTCCAAATGAATCACGACTTGATCTGTATTTGTGTTTACAGGGCTCTAACTTGGCGAGGCAGATCGGCGCCGTCGCCTACGCTGAGTGCACCTCCAAGTACTCAGAGAACAGCGTCCGCGACGTTTTCCACGTCACCACCCTGTCGTCCGTGTCCCGCATCCATCGGCCTCAGCTCAAACGAGCCGCCTCACGTCACGGCCTCAAACGGGCCTCTCAGCAGCCGCCCCGAACTGAGATCCACGAGCACCCCCCCGCCATCAGAAAGGACCGGGCCAAAAGCTGCACCCTCATGTAGGGGCGGAGCGTTGATAGACAGTCCAACCATACGACACATGAACTTCATTTACTGCTGAATCATCGCTCTGCAGAAAGACGACAAGAACAAACGATATTCTGTGGTTTCTTCCACATCTTAGTTTTCTCTGTGGTCGTGTTCCTGTCAGCGGAGGTCTAATTGGTCGCTGGTTAGCCAATGAAAGACAAGGACAGAAAAAAATACAGAATAATAATAATATATATGTATAATAATAACCTTAAAGGAGACGCAGTAAAGACTCTAATATAAAAACGTCTGTTTGTCATTAATGTTGAGCACGACGTCCACAAGAGGGCAGCGAAGAGTCCAAAGGTTTGACAACAACAGAAAATGGAGAGGAAGTTGTGATAATATACAGTCAATAAAAAGAGGCAGTGATGTACGGTGGTCTGTGAGGTCCATCTGACACATAGAGGACCTGGTGCAGTACCACCAGAAGTCGTTGGCAGTGTAGCCAAAATTCAAGCAAGATGCAACAAATGTTTACGATGTGTCACGATGTGTTTAATGACCTCACAGACCACCACCAACTTCACAGTTGTCTTCATTTTTGTATATTTTATTTACTGGCTACATCATCACAAGCTCCTCTACGTCCAACCTTTTGACTCTTCACTGCCCTCTAGTGGACGAATCGATGCAACGTAAAGAACTCATGGAAATGTGGCCAACGTTTCAGACACGTATTTATTTTCAGTTTATTTTCGAGGATCACTGAGGCTTAACAAATATCGATGAAATGATCGCCGACTACGGACAGAAGGTTCGGCTCATATTCCTTTGTAACGTTAGCATAAATGACACTTAGCTGTTCTGTTGTTTCCTGTTTTGTCTCTTTATAAATGAAGCACAACACGACGAACACTGATGTGACTCTTAAAGGCCACAAACGTTCTTAAACCACAAGTGCTTTTAATAGAAAGCAGTGAAGAATCACCACAGACTGAAGGCCGTCACGTTAATATTCTGTAATAGTCCATGTGGGCTGACTCTTACTGTACATGTGAAAATAAAAAGTGTTTTCATCTGAAATCTTTGTTTATTAGCAGACAGATTTTCACGAATCTCGGTCTAAGTGTTGGAACTCGATGAATTTTGGAGTAGATCCAGGTAAAGGGGCGGAGTCAGGAATTTTCAGTTAGGTTTGAACTACTTGGTGGATCAACTCAAACACTTCTACACAGATTTAAATTAAACTGTTATCACAGACATCGGGGCGGGAACAGGTGATTAAATTATGGGATGATGGATGGAAAGAAGCAACAATCAATAACTTAGGTTTCACATGAGAAAATGATGAAGTCATGAGACAAATAATTCAGATCATTTTAACGTTATTTATTACAGAACCGTTCTGCTTATCATCATATCCACCATGTCTGGATACGTCCAGCAGGACGTCCATCTTTCATTTTCATTGCCCCATAAAGTAGCACTGATCCTCCTGCATCTTTAATGTCCTTCCTGCCTGCAGTCGTAAACCTGCAGCTTGTGCTGAGGGGGAAGATGGCCCACTATCATCAGTCCGGTTCTACTCAGGTCCTCATGTTTAGGTTCTGAACACCAGTGAATCAGGTGGAACAAGGCTGACGACCAGCATCAACCAGCAAACACCAAAGAATGGCAGCCAATCAGAAGAGAGAGTCATTAAAGATTCAGGACCACTGAACAGGATGTAGAACTGAGCCCATTAAAAATAGATGAGGCCTGAGTCCGTGAGGGCGGAGGGTTCTCCTCCCGTTCTCCTGTTTCTCCTCTGCTTCTCTCTGTTTCTCCTCCCGTTCTCCTGTTTCTCCTCCGGTTCTGCTCTGCTTCTCCTCCCGTTCTCCTGTTTCTCCTCTGGTTCTCTCTGTTTCTCCTCCAGTTCTCCTGCTTCTCCTCCCGTTCTCCTGTTTCTCCTCTGGTTCTCCTCCAGTTCTCCTGCTTCTCCTCCCGTTCTCCTGTTTCTCCTCTGCTTCCCTCTGTTTCTCCTCCCGTTCACCTGTTTCTCCTCTGGTTCTCTCTGTTTCTCCTCTGCTTCCCTCTGTTTCTCCTCCCATTCTCCTGTTTCTCCTCTGGTTCTCTCTGTTTCTCCTCCCGTTCTCCTGTTTCTCCTCTGCTTCTCTGTTTCTCCTCCCGTTCTCCTGTTTCTCCTCTGCTTCTCTCTGTTTCTCCTCCCGTTCTCCTGTTTCTCCTCTGCTTCTCTCTGTTTCTCCTCCCGTTCTCCTGTTTCTCCTCACGATGATGATTTTTAATTTGATCTTTTTTAAACCAGAGCGTATTAGAATACCAGATGTAACTGTATCCGGATACAGTGACAGGAGTAAAAGGAGTTAAAGTTGTACAGGAGCCTCCTCTCACTGAGCTGAGGGGGGGAATCAGCTGACTGGCACCAAACATCTGGTTTCAAAAGGCCTCAGAGCAAACGTGCTGACACCAGCGTTTCCTGTCAACTCAGCCTCTATTTCAGCCACCTGCTTTGTGATGTCTGCTGTTGTCATAGCGATGAACGATACTGATAGCTTCTGCTAACAAACGCCAGCGACAGATTTCAGGTTTTGGTGTTTCACAGCAGGCGATGGAGGGACGGGTTTTCCTGAACCCAGAGTCCAGTATTCAAAGATGACAAGACGGGAGCACATCTCATGTCAGGTCGTACTCCTCAGAGGAGGAGATTAAATTTACTTTAACATTTATTACTTTCAACCTTTAAACTCTATATTTCACTTTGCAGCCCGAAAATCAGACGTTTGATTCAGGAAGAGATGAAATTTATTTTAAGTTATTCAAAGATTGTTTCCTATAAACCACTGAAGGAATAAAGAGTCAAAGCTGCATCGTCTTCTACTGTTATTTTAATATATTCTCAGGTCACATGACGGCCTGTAGACCACACCCACTGAGGTCATTTCTGTTACAGCCTCTTCCTGTAAATCTCTTTATTCACAGTCATCAATAATTAAAGATGATGTTCAGCTACAGGCTGCTGGAGGACAAGGAACACTGGAGGACAAGGAACACTGGAGGACAGGGGACACTGGAGGACAGGGGACACTGGAGGACAAGGAACACTGGAGGACAGGGAACACGGGAGGACAAGAAACACTGGGGGACAGGGAACACCGGAGTCAAACATCTTCTGTTGATTAAACTTTATGTACATCATCTCAAGAACAACAACAACAGATGACAACAGTAAACAGACACTGTAAAACAATGGCGGCCGAGCTCAGCTGTGTTTTGGTTGGCTCTCAGCTCAGGTTGTGTACTTGTTGTAGTTTTGGAGGGTGTAGGTCGCCACGGTGTCCAAGAGCCAACCACGTGTGACCACTGTGGCGTTCCTGGAGAGACCTGTCAGGCAGATGGTTGAAGGTTTTTAATGGTGACATCACACGTACAGAGCATCTATAGGTCGTCCTGTAAAACACCTGAACCAGGAACAGGTTTCTTCATCCCTTGGTTCCCGTCTCAATGTTCTAACAATCATTCTTACGTTCTGAGACACGCCCACCGTCACCGCCCTGTGAAAACTTCACCTGTGTCTCGTTAGCCTCCTGTGTTAGTCGTCAGTTTTCCAGGTCGTCATCGTTCTTCCTGAGTCTAACATTTACCTGTGAATATTTCCCTTGTTGTTTTAGAATCTTTGCTTTCTTCCCTGTTTACTATTTTTTTTAAATTTCTGTTACACTACAAACTTTTTAAAATGGGATTGTGGTCTGAAAAGTCAAAAACACTTTGAAAAGCATGACAGCGGTAAAATAACTATGGCTGGGTATCGTACCTTTACAGGTACGTTTTTATAAATGGAGGCTGATGACGCTGCGTTGGATCAAGTGTTCATTTATTTCACTCCAGGTTCCTTTAAACTGGGACAGAATCTGCTCTGAAGTAGGAGCTAAATAAGCCCATCAGAAATGGTTTCTTAGAACTTGAATCATTTCTGGTTCTTGTGCTGCAGGTACAAGAACCAGAGGTTGTTGGTTTTATCACAGATCATAAAATGACCTGAGCTGACAGGATGAAGAGTTCATACACTCACGTTTCCATGACATCTGACGGAGAAGTGAGAGACGTGTGATTTCAATTAAGGGTGTAGAAGAAGAGGATAAAAGGAGGGGGGGGTGGGGGGTGGATGAGCTACTCGATTACCTGAGCTATGAGCGCCAGACGACGTGGAAGAGGAAAAGCTGCATTAAGTATGCAGCAGTGCAAATTAGGATGAAGAGGGGAGGAGGAGGATGAAGAGGGGAGGAGGAGGATGAAGAGGAGAGGAGTCTCTTGCCCCCATTTCAAACCATCAGCTCTCCTCGTACCGTGGCAGCAGCACTTTCCCTCTCGGTCCGCCCTCCCTCCCTCAGTCCGCCCTCATGAAAATAACTTTTAAAGGGCTGGAACAAACTAGCTAATGTAGCCAGCTAGTTTGAAGGAAGCCTGGAAAGATAGCTAGCGTGTTAGCTGAAACATTCTTTTGTGGTTAACAAATAATGACAAACCATAAGATAAACATTTGTTTCAGAAAACTCTTAAACAAACCTAAAATAAGTTGTTAATGGTTGGAGGAAACTTGCTAAAGTTGTTTGATAGTTAGCTGGACAGATAGCATGTTAGCTGTCATTAAATGCCTGAACCATTGCTTTTAGGTCACCATTCACGACAAATATTTAGTTAAACCTTTATTTCATGTCAGAAAACACAACAAGATAGGAGAGAAGGGCTGGAACCAACTTGCTAATGTAGCTAATGCTAGTTTGAAAACAATTTGCATGACCTCACAGCCTCGAGCAGAAAAATGAAGTTTGATTCAGACTCACTTCTGTATGAAGACGACGACTCTGATCCAGGCTGGACGATGATCAGCTGATGAGATTTCTGTCCAATAAAATCAATCAGTTATTCCTCATTAGAACCACATTAGCAGGAAGTAGAACATTGACCGTATACTGAACCCATCAGATTATCTATCAGCAGCAGAAAGGATTGCTCATTACTCCATGTGATGTTTGCTAAACACTGCATTCAGTCACAAACCAGGAGACAAAGAGTAGGAGCTAACGGAGCTAACGGAGCTAACGGAGCTACGCTTCACTCCCAGGCGACAGTTGGGCTGCTGTAAAAATAAAAATACATGAAACCAGTTTGATATGAAGTCAAACACCAGACTAGTAAACTGAAATTTACCATTAAGTGTCCAGCTGTACCCAATGAGCCCATGAATGGGAGTGTAGTGTGGCGTCATTTTCTGTTCATGATCCACTTTATCTTCACATAGCAAACAGATGTTTGTTTCTATATTAATGTTGAATATTTGACATTTCACTTTAGTAAATAAGTATGTTTGGTGTGTAATGATTTTTATGTTACTTACATGTGATTAGTGTTAGATGAATTATGTTTGGGCTGCTGTTGAGCCCATGAATGGGAGTGTAGTAACACCAGTGTAGTGAAACATCTAGATTTAATTTGTAAAATGATGCTGCTTTCATTCGGACTCTTCCGGAGCGACACAGGCTGGACCCTCGTACCTGTTTACAGTCCAGCTGAAGTGGATCTATGGCGACGGAGGCTCCACACAGCTGCACCATCAACTCCATCTGATCTACAGTAAGACAGGAGGAGTCTGTAAATGTTGTGTGTTTGATCAAATAAACACTGAAGGAACAGTTCAGCCAAAAATGAAAACCATGTCACGATCTCCTCCCCTTAAGGTCGACGGCCTTCAACTGAAGCTCCAGAGACGTTTGTGGACGCAAACATTCACTCATGACGATAAAACATCAGCTGAAGTTTCTATTTTTGAGTGAACTGTTCCTTTAATTCTTTCACCGTTTTAACTCTAACTGAATCCTCCGTCCTTTAACTGGAGGGGCGGGTCAATACTTTAGTCTCCACTCAGATCAATATGTGATTCATATTTAATAGCTCATATTATAACACAATAAAAATAAACACCTTTAACATGTCAACCTGCAGCCTCTGATGAAGACAAACTCGTCGTTCAACAAACACAAACAAGACTAACTAAATAATGGATGGTTGGACTGAGTTAGTCTCCGTCCTCATGTACAACAGAGCCTGAACTCCTCATGCTAGCTAGCAGATGTCGAGCCATTAGCAAAGCTTCATCGATCCAGCAGGAGGAGGAGGAGGAGGAGGAGGCAGCAGGAGCACTTAGAGCTCCAGGAAGAGGGAACTGAAGAACGCTGCCGTATGGGTTTCTGAGCCCCCTGAGACCTTCAGCCCTGATCCGTCTGTTGATCCGTTCAGGCTGGAGGATGAAGCTGAAAAGTTTGGTGTCTGAAGGGCAACAAACTCCTCTCTCCTTTAAGTTTGGAGGTCATTAAAAAAGAAGAAAGAAAGGCAGCAGAAATATCACAGTCCAGTCGTTCTCCAGGGAAACGACAGAACGAGCTGCTTTCAGCTCCTCTATTGTTCGGACTCTTCTTTTCTCTTTAAACACAGAGCCTGTTAATCAGAGTCCTGCAGGAAACCGACAGCAGGAAGAAGAATGAAGCTGAGCGAAGACGTTTAATGACTGAGAGAACAGAACAGCTGCAGAAATAACATGTTAGCATTTCTGCTGTTTGTTCTCACCAAGCTAATTAAACAGGAAACGTAAGAAAAGTCATGAATCAGAAACATTATGTAGAAATCCTTCAAACACAAAAAGAAACCATAATCCATGTTCTGATGAGGTTTACCTGTAGTCATGTCACTGAACGGCCCCTGGAAGCAGATCTTGTAGCCCTTCATGAGCAACTAAAGAGAAAAAGAAACATGTATTCAGTGAATTTAAGCTTCAGTAATGGAGCTGAGGATGATTGAGACAGAAACATTTCACCAGCCACTGAAGTCTCTCCTCACCGACTGTGAAAAAGAAAACCTTCCTGATTCTTTGCTCTCGTCGACTGTGGTGAGACGACTTCCTCGACACCGGGACACGTTTTATTTTACGCTCCCGGTCGATGAGCCTCCTACAAATGTAACATAGTTTCCTTGAACTGAGTAACTACCTGAAAAGGAAACGTGGAGATAAACGTCTGACTCCTCCCTGAGAACCAGCATTAAGGCCCAGATGAAGCGTTTCTGGTACAGATTTTTAATGTAGACGACACATAATGTCCTTCAGGAGGTATTAAAGTGTGTGATGTGATAAAGTACCAACACACACACTCTGGCTGACTTCCTGGGCATCAGCATTCTGTTCTGAACCTTCATGTGAACCGTTTACCGGGTTTCCCACTGGCTCAGGTCACACAGAGTAAACAGGACAATCTGTCTGAGGCAAAACAACGAGCTGATTCAATTAGCAGAGGGTTAGCAACGTGGCTAACATGACATCCAGCCGTTTCTAATTTCCCCCTCAGTGGAAACAGAAGCAGGAGGCTAACAGTTAGCTTTGTTAGAACGGGACCGAGTTCAGAGGCTGCAGAGAAGAACCAGGTTCAACACTGACGGCAATAATAATCAATAACAGCAACAGTTATGTATCGACTATTCCCTGACAGCTGTCAGTTAATTAGGTGTTAAATCGGGCAGAATGATTGGTCGACAGATCAGACAGGTCTATAATCTAAATAGTGTCCATTATCAGGATGTTCTCTGTGTATCAGATCATTAACCCACTGATTATCACTTACCAAAGAAAAATAATTAAGATGATTGAAAATGCATGAAAATATAAATTCTAATCAAGTTTTTCACGAGCCACAACTCTGATTGTCTGGGTTTGACTAATACCTGGAGTAATCTTTGCAATCCCATTAGGTTCCAACGCAATGGAAAAGTTGTTTAATCCTGGAGTTGGGCACCGAACTCTGAAGTTTTAAGGGTACCAGCTGAATCATGTTGGTGGCAACGAGCACAGACTTAACTTTAAATCCATCTGTGCTAACTTCAATACCTGAGAGCACATCTGGGTCAGTCCTGTAAGTGTGGCAACACTTTTTAAACCTGGACACCAGATATTCACTGTAACATCTGTACTGAAGTCACATCTGTCCAGGACGACACCTGAGAAACACCTGGTCAAACTCTGTAGCTAACGTTAGCATGTCTCACCTAAGGAAACACCTGGTCAAACTCTGTAGCTAACGTTAGCATGTCTCACCTAAGGAAACACCTGGTCAAACTCTGTAGCTAACGTTAGCATGTCTCACCTGAGGAAACACCTGGTCAAACTCTGTAGCTAACGTTAGCACATCTAAGCTGAGGAAACACCTACCTAAAACCTGAGCTGTGTTTGATAGCCTGAAGTCCCCTGCAGCAGCTGCAGCTAACATCAGCACATCTGCAGCCAGTACTGCATCGAACGTTAGCTCGTCTGCAGCTAGCGCTGTGCTAGTTTATGGACAGTTCCTCTGAGCTGCTGTTACATTTTTGTTACTACAGACAGAGTAACGTACTGGAAAAGTTACCGCTGGGAACCCTTAATTGGTTCAAAAGTGTACGGTACTGAAACCTATAATCAGTTTAAAGGCTAAGATCTTGTAGCTAAAATTGAACCTACAAAGCGTACTGCTAGCAAGTAAAAAGAACAGTAAAAAACATGCTAACCTTCCAAATATTTTTTTTAAATGTAACTACTGTATAAATGATCATCAGATATAATACATTAGAGCTGCAGGTGAAAGAGATGCTGACGTTAGCCTCTACCTTTAGAGGATATTAAATGTAATAAACAGGGTTTAACAGTCATCCTGTTCTGAGACTCACATTGGTGTCTTCAGTCGTGCGAGCTCTCATTGGTCCCTGGTGGTTGGGTCCGTTCACTACGTCACCTCTCACCTCAAAGACACTCTGTTGGAAAAGCATTCAGTGTGTGCATTAGGTGGAGAAACTTCAATGGAACAGGATTTATTCATGTTAAATGTGCTCCAACCAGCTAAACAAAGCCTGGCAGAGGTTTACAGTTACCCAACCAGATGTGGGAATTACTGAAGCAAATGGATGATTAATAATTTATTAGATATAATTTATGGAGAGACTCATCATGCCGCCTTAATTCAACATGGAGACGTACAGAGGAGCAGATTCAGGGAGCACACAGGCCAACGTACCTCATCTAAGAGCTTCTTTTGTCTGAAGCTCTCTGAAATCCCTGCAGAGACAAAAACGAGACTTACTGTCAGAACAAACAAAGCGCCGTGGTGGCAGCTGGTTACGTAACTCCACATTGTTCTGTTTTATTGTTTTAAACTCATGACTGATGGGGGATGACAGGTAAGGGAATCAGGACTTACACTGGAAGCTCACCACCCACTTCCTGCCAGCGATGCCGAGGAAGTACTTCAGCGTTCGCTCACACACCAGCTGTTCATCTGGAACATAAGATGTAAGCACATAAACACACACCATAACACGACTATCACACAACATAACACGACTATTACGCACCATAACACGACTATTACGCACCATAACACGACTATTACGCACCATAACACGACTATTACGCACCATAACACGACTGTGATGTGTGAGAGAAGAGAACCTGATGCTGTCAGAGATGAAGCTGAAACCATCTGATACCAAATAAAAGACATTTGAACTTCCACCCTAACATAATTTCTTCTACTGTGATCATTTGACTCCTGGTTAAATCCTGGTGTTGATGTATGAAGTATGTGCTGATAAACACCAACAACCTGTTTGTACTGTGAAGTTAACAAAAATAAAACATGAAGTCCACTGATGAGACCAGAAAGGTCTGATTAACACTGTTAAACAGTGATAACTGGACACCTCCTGCTCCTTTCCAACCTTTCACCATAAAGATCACGAGGCCCAGCGGTCCCATAATATGGTTACCGTGGAAACAGCTGCCTTTTATTGAATGAGAAAGGTCTTGTCAAACATGTTTAGTTGGTACGGCGCGTTGGAGACGGTGAAATTAAAAATAATCTATCAGAGAGGGTAATTAGCCACAAGCGGCTGGATGAATGGAGGAGGAGGTTGGGGGGTGGGTGTTTGAGGAGCACTTTAAAAGAGGAGAAGAAGAAAAGAAAAATGTGGTACAAATGTTCCTGCTGATTAAAATGCTTAAAAACAGGATTTAAAGCCTCATTCTCACCTGTCTGTATGATCACATGGGTCACCTCCGCCGTTACCTGGGAAACCACACAGGCACCAACTCGCTTGGCAAACCTTTTCACCATTATCTATGGATGACATCATCAGATGGGTAACGTATCTGGATGAGAACTATAAATGACTGACAGCATCACAGCTGGGGTCTACATCCACCCTGGGTGATGTCATCACATGCAGGTGATGTCATCACATGCAGGTGATGTCAGCTGTGTACTCAGAGCTGTGCTCTAGTGATCAGATCACTCAGGATGTGAACCCCAGTCTAGAATGGTCACCTGCTCATGGGGTCCTAGCCCAGACGACACCAGCACCATCTTGTCTTTCCTCCCGTCTCTTGGAGGCGTGTCGTTTTCTTTGTCTTCCTGTCCATCTGATGGGGAAGCTTTGCTGCTTGACTTTTTTGCTGCTGTGTGTTTGTAGAGCTGAGCTGCTGCTGAGAGACAGAAGACAAATATCATCTGATCAGTACATTCTATCTGAAAACATGCAGAGCTTCAGGTACTGATCTTTACCCGTCACATCGGGCTGTGTGACATCAGACGGTCTCATGCTGGCTCCTCGTTCTGCTTCAGTTTTCCTGCAACAGAGACGTTTGTAGACTGAATGAAATGAGACGACATGTGTTGACAGCAGCGATGTGGGAATATTAGCATTAGCATTGTTAGAAGTATCTGCTCTGAAGAGCAATCTAAATATTCCTGATGGGACACTCCTGTCTTTATGATATTAGCATGTTAGCAATGTGTCTGGGAACTGATAAAAACTACTTCTGGGTTAGGAAACCAGTTTAAAGTTAGTCTGGAGCCCAGTTTCACCAGTCCCCTTATGCTTTTAGGACACTCTGTGTTTGCGTCCCTCTCTCTTGCCTGGAGGACAGCTCTTAGGATCCTGTAAGGCGAGGTGCAGGGAGAAGCATCGGAGCGGGGCAGAAGATAAACGGCAGGTTTCCCTCTAAGTGCTCTAAACGACGTCAAAGATGCAGCCAGTAATGACTTTTTTATTCCAGGCAGCAGCAGCAGATTGAGACATCATTAGTGAGATTATCTGCCTGTCCTCTCCAGATGCATCAACACACAACCAACACACAACACATGCCAACTTCCTCCTTCAGTCACACACTCAAACACAACAATTACATGCTACTCGCTCCAGTTATTGTTCTGTCTAATACGGCAGGATTGTAATACAGCTTAATTTAAAATGTCTGAGGAGAGAAATACACAGAGGAAGATTTCAAACATCAAATATTTATCTGACATAAAAATCTCACAAAAACACACAAATCCACCAGTTAGGCAGGAGGAGGCAGATGATGATCAGCTCTCCTCTCGTCCTATTGGTCGCTGTGAGTCTTTTAAAGATGAGGAAGAGGAGGGTCTACAGATTCCAGCAACATTTAAAAAACATTTCTACAACGAAGACGTTATGAAAAACATCACAAAAACGCATCAGGAGGCCTCAGAAGTTTCATTCATTCTGCTGTAATAATGAACTACAGTAAAGGACACATGAACAGGAGCTGCAGCATCCTTCACTCACCAATCACAGCTGGTGTCCTGGTCATGTGGGAGGAGCCTGTGAGCGTCTGGGCCTGGAGACACAAAACAATCATCAGCTGTCAACAGAGAGTTTGAGCTCACTGAGATAAATCATCACAAATCAAGTGTCTCTGCTTTAATGTGTGGTTTTATCAGTGGGAGATTGTGGATCCAGTGGATCCAGTGGAGGGCAGACAGGTTGCTACTATGATGTACTGCTGCCCTCTGCTGGTTATTAATGATCTTTTACTGAGCTGGTAGTCATCAGTTTATTTTAGTCCAGTTATCAGGAGTAAGGGGTAAAAGTCTCTCCAGCTGATCCCAGATCTGTGTTACGACACATTTGGTGACTGATTAGAAGTGAAATCACATTTTTGTTACTACAGAGAGGAAAACACCAGAAACAGGTACAGCTGGGTTCTGTTGGTTCTAATCCTAACCCAGCAAAATTCACTATTATCCAAAACATGTTTTTACTGCTATTATTATCAACTTCTTTTATTTTCCTTTATCTCATTTTTACTATTATCATCAGGTTAACATGAACTTTCTGTCTGTTTTTGGGTTAATTCTGTGAAATAAAAATATCCTTTATTCTTATAATATTATCATTACTTCTGCTCACCTGTAATTGTCCTGCTCTGGTGTGTTTTTGCAGGACCGTCTTCTTTCTCCTGGAGCACCTCTGACACCAGAGCCATCAGCTTCTCCAGCCTCAGCAGCTCCTTCTGCATCTCCACCTTTTGCTGAAAGAGGAGCAGACAGAGGGTCATATGATCTGATTCAGACGGGGTCAGAGGAAAACCACAGATTTACTTTAAAAATACATAAATGAGGGATACATATGGTGGCTGCACATTTTCAGTGAAGTATGAAAACACCTGTCAGACAGTGAGCAGGGATCAGTTAGTCACTGCTGGAAGGAAATGGATGCTTTTCAGCAGACAGCAGTGATGGGAGAAGAATATATGAAGTGATTATATAATATTGGATATCTGTGAAGAAGAACTGGTCCTGATGCGGGGCGTCGTAAACACAGCAGACAGATAAAAGTCAGAGCAATGGAAGACGGATGAGGTGGAAAACGAGAATCATCTCCGAGGCGTCGTTTCCTCCAACGTAAATGAAATGCAATTTAGAAAACTGCTGAGGGGGACAGTTTTTATCCAGTGAGGTAGTCCGTCATCCAGCAGCTGACAGCTGGGTCTGGGACACGGGAGGCTGCCCTCTCTGGGCCCAACACGACACTGCATCACTGGGAGGTAAACAGATTCAAACATGTTCTGTGTTTGATGGAAAGTCGATCCCTGAAGGAGAACAGATCATATTCACCTGGGTAACGAGGACTTCACTTGAAAACTGGGACGATTCCACAGAAACGCTGGGGTCATTTCCTGTGACATCACCTGCAGGAAGGAAATCATCCAATAGAAACACACACAGACAGATGATTGAAGGTCGATATAAGACAGATTACACAGAAAGCTATAAAGTGATTTCAGTCAAACTTTATGCCTGGGTTACGGGTCAGGATAAATCCTGTGCAGGTCCAGATAGAGGGGCGATCCAGGATCTTTATGTTCTGTAACATGTTGAGACATTTTCTTTCATTTCTCAGGGACTAATGTATTTATCTAGATAAGAAAACCAATCAGAGATAAGGAGGATTTAAAGTGACCATAACCTGGTCCATTGGTTTTGGATCTGGTCTAATTGGATTAAAGGGACTGTTGGTTCTTGGCGGAGGTTTGGTTCTACTGAGTGTCTTTCTAGTTTTCAGTCACCTTTAATTTAGAGTTACATCTAAAAATGTAAACATGTTGACAGCTTTGAGATAAAAACATGGTTGATCACATGACCTCCTCTCATTGGTGGAGGTGATGAACACTGAGAATAACCAGCGTTCTGTAAAACGTGTTCAGCTGTTAACGTCAGTCTGTTGCATTAAAAATAACATCAATGATCATAATGATCATCTATGAATGAAGCCGTTTTAGATAAAGTTCACATTAACCTGCAGGAAATAGAAATGATCTCCAGAATAAACTTTGTATCATCCAATCACTGCTTATTGATCTGCATAATCGTTAAATCAGTCGACTTCTACTAAAAATGAAGCTTTAAGAAATCATTTCATCTGATTGTTGAGCATCGACTTACATTCATCCGGGGTTCCAAACAGGTCCACCGATGCTTGGCTGGAATGAACGCAGTCAGGACTGGGGCACGCAGGTGGACGGATCAAACGCGTAGCATCCTCACATCTGTTAGCTTCACTGGACTCTACCTGATCCTGAGCCACGGCACACGGACGACATGAAGTGCCAAAAATTTCAGTTAACGTTGGTAACTCCTCTCCCGTGCAGTCTGACGAATCAGACGTGGACTCGAGCCTCTGGGCCCTCGTCCTCCTCCTGGGCGCTCTCTTGATGGAGGAATGGGTGCTGAGCTCCCCGCTACATGGGCCTGACAGCTTTACTTCAGGGATGATTTGGACGAGGCCGTCAGGAGTTAAAGAGGACTCTGCGTTTAAAATCGGTTCAGAGGTGCAGTTGGCAGCCCGAACACTATCTGGTATCTCTTCCCTCACGGTAGGCTGATTCTCTGGGATCTGAGAATTCTTTGAAGGTTCATTTAGCTCGTCATGATCAACGACGACGAAGCAGAGCCCAGAGTCGACAACTCTAGGGACAACAGAGAGGTGAGGACTTTCTATTTCACGATTTGACACTTTATTAGGAGTGAGGGGACTGCTAACACTATTCTTGGAGACACCATTAGCATCAGTGCTATCTGGGACTGAGGGTTCTACCACATGGTCTGGTTTCTCAACAACTGCGTTCCTTGTCAGTCCAGGTGAGTTTGACGGTGAGATCAAGTCAGACGAGTTAAAGTTGTCTCCTAAAGCCTCTTGGTTGATGGTTTCAGACATCTTTGTGTGTTTGGTCTCCTCGTCTTCAACATGCAGATCGCTCTCTAGGTCTGAACTCCGTATCCTTTTCATCTTTGGACCGCCGAGGTGGAAAGATTTCCTTTTAGTGGCTTTAAAACTTCTGAGTAGTTGCTCGGTGTCCAACTCGCTGTCGTTCTTATCCTCCTCGTTTTCTATTTCAGCACATTTAGTCCCACAAGCTGAAGGTTCCAACTGACGACCGGTTGGGTTGTCGCTCTCAAGTGTTGGATCTACCACAGAAGCTTCAGTTGGACTAGTTTCAGGCAAAGTTTCAGCATTTGGACCTTCAGGAAAGGATTGTTCATCTTCTTTTGGTCTGAAACAAGGCGTTCTCTCCAGGTTTTCTATTCCTCCTAAATCTTTATCATAAACACATCCGTTTCTATTCTTAGGTGATGCCACACTATCCTCTGTTCCACCTTTAGCAACCTCAGATTGCTTTGCAACATCACTGTCTTTCTCAGGTAGATTTGTATTTAAGTTTGCCTTTTTGTGACCTTCCTGGATTTCCTCAGGGAATACTTGAAGTCTTCGACTTCTTCTGGTGTTCCTTTTGACAGGGATTTCTTGGTCCTCGCTGCTTGGGTAGTTCTCAATATGAACCTGAACTTCCTCTGTCCTGGGTCTAATCTCTGGACTGGTTTCTCCATTTTGAACTCCAACCAGAACGAGGGGGTTCGTCACTCTTGCGGGCTTTCCTTTGTCAGACCTTATGTTTTTCCTCTTGTCAGTTTTCTTTTGCTCGGTACTTTCTGAGTTTGCCTTAGCTTGGTCTAACAGATCACTGTCAACTTGTTGCTGAGTACTGTGTGTCATCTTCTTTGTCTTTCTTTCTGGTTGTTGTTTTCTAATATCAGACACCTCATCTTTGTTATTATTTTTGTGTTTTCCATGCGAGTCGGTCAAGTCTTTGCTGACTTTGTCTATAAAATATTCCCGTTCTGCCTCTTTAAATATGTCACTGCTAGTTTCCTTCACTTCTTCACTTTCATTTTTATCTTTCAAGGTCGTTTTCTGGACAAAGTCAGCAGGGAAAACGGTTTCAGGTGTCATTTTTTTAGTTCTCGATGGTTTCACAAAAACTTTACGCGGAGGAGAGATGGTCCTGCTCTCTCTTCGATCTCGTTTGTATACGGCACCAAACACTTGGTCTTCCAGGGGTTTAGCATGGTCCTCCCTTCTAGGATTCACATCACTGTTGTGTTGCCTGATATTTATTGTTGAAGTAGAAGAGCAGCTGTCAGAGTCAGCAGTGTCTTCTTCATTGGGTTTCTCCAACTCCAGACTTCCTTCACATGGAACTTTCATGAGCCACTCTGCGACTTTCTCTAGACTTTTCTTCTGTTTCTGATCAAGAATTTTGTCCCCTTTCGACTTGTTCCTTGAGGACTTTCTCAAAGGTTGGCGTTCGGTCCCATTTGGCATTAATGACAGCTCAAGGGGGGCTTCGTCCAATTTGGAAACTCTTCTTTTGCTTCTGGTTTTGTGTGTTGCTTTAACCTTTTCCACAACTTCTGATTTTTCTGTTTCCATTGGTTCAATGTTATCCACAGAGCTGTGCATTTTTTTGTCAGATGCTAATGGGGCCTCCCCGAGGCCACTGTCCAGGCCTTCATTTTCTGTCGTCAAAGGACTGGTGTCTTCAAGCCCCATAAGTCTTGCAAATCCATTCTGAGCTAAAAAAGGAATGACAAAGTTATGACTAATTAACCTTTGGAAGACAACACACTAAAAAAAACAATGTCTAACCATAATCTATTCTATCACTGCATACTACTGCTAACTGTAAAATGTAAGTCAATCAGTTAGACGTGAAAAGATGCATCATCATCATCAGGCTGGGTACCATTTATGTTTGAATCAGTGCTGGTATCTGTAGTACTGGCACCTTGATTTCTGTAGTGGTACCCAACGTTTTTTTTTTTTTTTTACATTTTACTATCTCTGTAACAAAAATGTCATTTCATTAGTAAAAATTAGTCAAATATTTTGTAACAGCAGAATTTTTTCGGAGCAGGAAGTTGTTCAAAGAGCTGGGAGCAGCTGGAGAAACTGGAGTTTGTAGCACAGAGTCTGTCTTATCCAGAGAAGAAGAAACAGCACCATCACCTGTCTGTTATGTTGTTGTTGTCACTATCACAGTGACTGAATACTGTCACATTTCCCAGTAAATAGTACACAATTCATGTACTAATGGTTTCATCCTCAGGTTTCAGACACATTAAAAATCTCACATACAGGACAGAGTCAATACCTGTGTGTTCAGGCCAACACTAGTAAAAATGCTAAGCTAACATCATCCAAGACAGTGAACAAAGCCCAGTTCTCCAACAACTAATCCAACGAGCTAATAGATTACATGATGATGTCATGAAGTTGTCAACGCCTCACTTAAAGTTTTCATGAGGTTCAACTCTCCATGAACAACGGCAGCGCTGGCTGCAGACATGCTAACGTTAGCATGCAGCTGCTACAGGGGACTTGTCTTTCAGGCAATCAACCACATCCACTCTTCATCTTTTGGATGTATTTAGTGTTTGACCAGGTGTTTCCTCAGGTGAGACATTTCCTGGACAGATTTGACTTCCTTACAGATTTCACAGTGGTTTGTTGTCTCTCTTCTCTCTGTCCTCTGAGGTACTGACATTTGTCATTGATCGATTTAACGTGAATCGGTTCTTAGCAGGACCGACCTAATCTGATCGTTACCCTTAAAAGTACTGAGTTTGGTACCTGATCCTACATACAAGGCCTCAGAACTTTACCTGCTATGGTCGAGGAGTGAGACTTTGGAAGATCATCATTGTCAACCTTTTCCACATCGTCACAGTCGGTGTCAGGTGTGTCCTCAGATGACATGTCATGATGAGGTTCAGTAGCTTCAACATCTGTGACTCTGGGTGGAGTAAAATGTATGAAAATATGTATGAAAATACTCTTGAACAAGTTAATACTATAAAAAATTTGACACAAGTGTTCAGATTTCTTACGCTGGTTGTTCTTCCTGCTGCAACTTTCCAGTTAAGTCTGAAAACAAACAAGTAATGTTATTAGATGATGTAATGTCAGTTAATTCTACGAAGCCCTTTAAGCTGTCTGTGATGTCGTCTTACAGTTTGTGCCGGTGTCGTGTTCATACGCCTGTATCATGTCCTGTAATCCTGCTACAAGTCTCTGAAAGCCAGGGCTCTCCTGTAAACTCCTGAGGAGGCAAAATACTATGAATGTAAGCATTAAGAAAACAAAGAACGTTACATCTCTGTCATCTGATGGATTTTCACCAACCGTTTGGTTATCTTGGCTTTACACACCGGACAGTTCGCCTTGTTCTGTTTGCTGTTGTCCAAAAGTTTCATCAAACAAAATCTAGTGAGAAAAGAAAAGACATTTACTAAATTAAAATGCAAACAAATATTAAAAGATGTGTTTAACATAATGTGTTGAATCTAATATTACTTACTTGCAAAACTGATGGTCACATTTAGTCGATACAGGTTTGGTCATTAGATCCAAGCTGCAGGTGAAAAATCATCACATGTAAAGTTCAACCTTTACAGAATCAGAATCGGTGTAAACAGTAGGTTCTACTCACCATACTGGACACTGCAGAGTCTCCCAAAGGACTGAAATCCCCTCTTTGACATCTGTGGCTTTTGGAGTTTTCATGGTGATTTTTAAAAAGCTACTAATGAAAAATGACACAGAGGCTGTGAACAACACGCTGTTTTCAACCAATCATACAAAATACAAATACAAATTATAAAACTACAGCTGCAAGGCAAGAGAACCATGTCTGAAAATCTCACAGTCTCATTGTATACAGAATATCACCATTATTAACATTAACAAAGACCCATAGAGGAATGAAAATACATGAAATAAATAATAATAATCTGTATGACATGAAACCAAAACCAGTAACATCTGCACATTATAGACATGCAGCAAGATATTCTAAACTGAAAGCATAGTGAAATAAAGTAAGTGTAATATTACAAACTACAAATTATGACATATTTATATGTTACAAGACAAAAGAATATATATTCACAGATGTAAGAAAGGATGCTAGGCTAGAAGAGAAGCACACACGTCTTAAAGATACGCAGCTAACCCGTGATTTAGACTCCGGTTCAATATTCGGTAACTATCCGGTGACGTAAAACCAACAGTTGGCTGTAGCTCCAGCTGCTATGATTTGATGTTGGAGGTTAAACAACCTACCGAGGAGACAATCCCCACAAACACGTCGACAGACCGACACAAAGAGTAAAACACAGATTGTGATCGTAACTGTGACGCTAACGGACTAAAAAGAACAGATGTGTCCAACTTTACCTTCTTCTCTCACAGTCAGGACTTATCGACACAAATACGACCCACTTCACTTTTCCCGCAACTGGACTCTTCTTCTGCTTTGGAATAAAGGTAGTTTGTAGCTGATGTTACAGCGCCTCCTTCCGGGCTGGAGGGTTAAACACATACTGCACGGTACCGTCCGCTCAGGGTTCATCTCCACTGATTCTACACGTTAGGATGAAAATCAAGGAGACAAAAACAAAACAAAAAACACTCAAATATTCATAATGTGTCTTGATGTCAACATGACACTTTACATAAAACAGCATTTAAATGTCTCCTCTGTGTGGAGAGGAGGACAGACAGGTTTTTAGGTGGTCTTAGGAACTGATTTTTACATTTAATTTACAAAATAATAATACATAGAATAACAGAACAGGCTTAGGAAGTAAGTGTAATGTAGTAATTCAACATTTCTTTTGCAAGTTATCCAATCATTCCTCAGTGGAAAACAAATCAAATTGAAAAATGATTAAATATATGCTTTATAGACAATACAAAATTTAATAATCCATAGATTGTGTTATTTGAAATAACTTGAAAAAATCTCCACAGACACCAAAGACAAAGATTCTTACATGAAATGAGCTTTTAAATTTTTTATTTATTAGTTTTACTTACTTTACTTGCATGCTCTGTTAGTAAAGCACTTTATAACTATATTTTGCAAGTTGCTATATGAAAAAGTCACTATTATTATTATTATTATTATTATTATTATTATTATATTATGTGTTTTTTGTAGTAGTAGTGGCAGTAGTAGTAATAAATATATATGAATTGCTCAGTACATGTACATAACACTCTGTGTGTGTGTTTAGTACAATAATATGGAAATATTATTATTAACAGGTATCACAACAAATTTCGTGACCCATCAGACTCTGAACCTGATTTAGCTGTACTGACACACATATAATTTGAAATCAAACTATAGCACCTACTGTATTTTGATGTGTAACCAAAAAATGCGCTTGAAAAGTTCTAAAATGTTGATAGATGTGAACTGAAAATTTGATTAAGATTCTGTGAGAATAGACTATTCTATAGATAATTTTTTTAATATATATTTTTTATAATATTATACAAAAAAACTGTATTGACAAAGTATTTATCACATGATATTTCTTTTTTCTTCTCTTGTACAACCCATCAGTTATTCCAGTTCATTCCACAAAAACAGAGAGACAAAGGGAACATCAGACCGGCAGAATAAGACAAGAAAAATAAAAAGGATGAAATAAAATAAAAAATTTGTAATTTTTAACTATTGACATACTTTTATTTTTTTTTATTTTTTTTTTGGAGAGACCCAAAGTAACTCAGCTTTACAGATAATGATTTAAAGGACGTGGCTTTATATAGATATGAGATTTTTGGTTAACAGTTTATAAATTGTGATATTTTGGTATATCTAATAAGAATACGAATAATTTGAATAATTTCCCCCAAGTAAATATTTCCGTTTGATTTCCGCATTTACCTGACGTCACATCCGACATAAACAACAATACGGAGGTGGAAAGAGATATCGCATGGTGTGAAATGCAACCGTCACCATAAATGTGGTTGAAGTGATTTTGTGAAGTCGTGTGTAAGTCAGGATTGTTATGAAATAGTTTCAGTTTATTTAATGTCTTAATGTTGATACCAGCTAGCTGTTGTCCAGTTTTAACATGTAGCTAGCTGCAAAGCTAATCTTTTTAGCCAGCTATGTAGCAGATTAGCTTAACATCTAGCTAGCTAACAAACTAGAAATTGTAGCGGTGACTTCTGCAGCGTTGGACAAAAGTCCCATTGGCATGACTCACCCGAACAACTTAACATTTTTGTGCTTTAATTCTCTACATTTGTTTCTGTAGCTACCGATGGAAGGCTCCAAGTCGTCGAGCACGACCATGCAGGTCAGCTTCGTGTGTCAGCGGTGCTGCCAGCCACTGAAACTGGACACGTCCTTCAATGTGCTGGACCGGGTCACAATCCACGAGCTGATCGGTGTGTACAGCGGTTAAATCAGTGATCGGTGCTGTAAGATGGTGAGGAGGTGCTGTGTACTGGTGTTCATCTCATGTATCCTTCTGTCCTCTCAGCTCCGTTGGTTACAGTGACTCCCAGCAAACAGGCCGACAGCTCTGAAGAGACGGCCCCAGAGGTACAGCAGAAAACATCCACCACACCTTACCTGTTAGCGTACCTCTGTTATTCTTTATCAGTACATCCACTGCATCCACTCTGTTTGGACGTACGACAGTAAATCACAAAAAACACATGTCAATTCCATTAGAAACTACATTTCATTGAATACAGAAATCTTAAATGCATTTATAATCATGTGATATGACTCCGTAATACTGGATTATTTAGCTAGATAGCGAAAAAAACAATTAGCTTCTGCACTTTTTAAAGAAATTATCACAAACGTTTTTCTTCTTAATGTCACTGAGTCTGTTATGATCTGCAAGACTGTTAGATGATGTAAATGATTTATTATTCCAATTTTGTATGAAAATATTCAGGATGTTCACACCAGGTCTGAACAGAATTGTCCTTACAGGAGACCTTTGCAGAAAACAAGCAAGACGGAGTGTCGCGGAAATACATCCCTCCTGCACGGTGAGTACGACTGTTGGTCATATCTGAGTTTATACATTCCTCTGTCACATGAGACATGGACAGATGCTGATTATCCCCGACAGGATGATGTCCACAGAGAGCGCCAACAGCTTCACGCTGATCGGAGAAGCATCTGATGGCGGAACAATGGAGAATCTCAGCCGTCGGCTGAAGGTAAAGTCTTATCTATGAAACTTTACTCTGATCTGTTCATTTATCAGTGTGGGGACTGAACTCAGAACCACTATGTTCCCACCCAGGTGACCTCTGACCTGTTTGACATCATGTCAGGTCAGACAGATGTGGACCACCCGCTGTGTGAGGAATGTACCGACACCCTGCTGGACCACCTGGACACACAGCTCAACATTACAGAGAACGAATGCCAGAATTACAAGTGAGTTAAAGGAGCGATTAGCCCCAGAATTCAGTCGTTTCTACTCAGCTGAAGGAAAGTTTCTCACTCCTCAAAACATTTCTGGATCTTCACAGCAAAGCAGCATTTTATGTTTGTTTATTGAAAATCTGATTTAATCATGTTGGTTTGTGAGATGAAAAAGCCGATAATTAACCAGATTATAAATGTGAACATGCTCTGCTTGATGAGATCAGTGAGATAGATAGATTGATAATAGATCGATCGATCGATAGCTCTGCTGATCATCTCCTTTGTGTTCAGACAGGATGTGATCAGCAAAGATTTTAGCTTAGAAATAACATCTTTTCAGATCAGTCAGGGATCCTCTGGAGACTTAGGTCACATCGTTCGAGCTGTTATGGAGTCATTTTATTGTTTCTTTTAACACTAGTCTCCATCTTCTTCAGTTGTTTAGGAGAATGAGTCTAAAGTTCTGGTTCTAGGTGTGTCTGTATTGACATCCATCTGATTTCCAGGCAGTGTCTGGAGCTGCTGTCACACTTACAGGTAGAGGAGGAGGAGACATTACTGGCAGAGCTGCAGCAGCTGAAGGAGGAGGAGGAGGCTCTAGTCCAGGAGCTGGAGGCCGTGGAGGAGCAGAGGGCCGCCGTGGCTCAGGACCTGACCCAGAGCCGGATCCAGTCCCAGCAGCTGGACACGGAGGAGCTGCAGTGAGTGATATGAGGGCGGTGTGAACAGGTGACGGTGCTAACTGATGCTAACGGCTCAGCGTCTCCCCCCTGCTCTGTGCTCACAGGTACCAGAAGGAGTACAGCGAGTTTAAACGGCAGCAGCTGGAGCTGGACGACGAGCTGAAGAGTGTCGACAACCAGATGCGTTACTGTCAGATTCAGCTGGACCGCCTGAAGAAGACCAACGTTTTCAACGCCACGTTTCACATATGGTACACACACACACACACACACACACACACACACACACACACACACACACACACACACACACACACACACAGATTGAGGTCCACTTTGCTTCACAGTAGAACAATTTTTGCTTCCCTTCTGCCCATTTTTTCGTCGCCCCTCTGTTGAGGCACCTGATCTGATTCTAAGAGGTGGAGCTAAAACACTGCAGACCACTGATTGGTCACCTGGAGCAGAGTCATCTTGTCATCAGAGCTCTGATGAAGGATGTCCCGACGTTCCTCTCAGCTGTTGTTGTATATGATCGTTGTCTGTTGGCTGTAGTCTCGATGTGTTCAAGTGCAACTTTTTTGCCCCATCACACACGAGGTGAGGCGAGGAGTTGGTCTTCATCACCGCTGGCTCAGTTTGGCATTTCTGAAGCTTAAGACTTTAAAAAACTTTAAACAGATCTAATGTTTGATATGTTTATTATGGGTTACAGACGGTAACCAATGAAAGACTTTGGTGGAAACACCAGCTGTTTAAAACAGGCCTCAGTGCTTGTTTCTAGTCTAGTTTAAGGACAGTGTCAATTAATGAGATGCCTCCTAATAAAACAGTAGAATGCTTTGTGAAGTGAGTCGTCTGTTTCTGTTCAGGCACAGCGGCCAGTTTGGGACCATCAACAACTTCCGACTGGGTCGACTGCCCAGCGTCCCGGTGGAGTGGAACGAGATCAACGCCGCCTGGGGTCAAACGGTGCTGCTGCTGCACGCTCTGGCCAATAAGATGGGCCTGCACTTCCAGAGGTGGTTATGTTTATCAGCACACAAATAATCATTTCTATGCTGATGACATCGTCATTAAAACTGGATCAATCAGGAAATAAAGCAATGCTAATGTTAGCAGCAGTCAGTTGTGTTTACAGCCTGTTAAAGGTTGTATAAAAGGTATGGAGGCTTGACGCAGCTGAAAACGCAGTTCTTCAATTAATTCTAAGCTTTAGGTATCAATGAAAAAATATCCATCAGAATCAGTCGACTAATATTTCTGAACATGTTTGTTTTCATGTCGATCATTATTAGTTATTAATAAAAAAAAAGGAGCGTAGACAACTAATTATTTTACTTTTATTTTTAAACTTTGTCTTTTTTGACGTGTTACACAATAAAAATAATAAAATAATGAAATAGTTGTGGGAGAAGCAGAACCGAGGGTTTGAAGCGTTTTTGCTGCCTTACATAAAACAGTATTAAGACCACATGGAGAAAAAAATCATAGATTTCAAGAATAAAGTTGAAATGTTATCCAAATAAAGTCGTAATATTATGATTTGAAATCCTTCAAATCTTACAAGTAATAGATTACTTTTTGATCTTGTAAAATTCTGATTTTATTATTGTATTTTTTGTAATACAGAACAGCCAAAAGTTCTGACACCTTTATGATTATGTTCTTTATTCTTGTAATATTTCGACTTCATTCACAAAAACTGTTATTTTTTTATTTCTCAGTGCGGCGCTAATAATCTGTTTTAACTCCATGTTATTATTTAGACAGAATTATTCAGTGTTGCTCTCATTTATTGCTTTTTTTGACATCTTTATTCCAAATATCTGTTTTTGTTGTTCTGTAATAAAATGAAGCGTCTCTCTTCCTCAGATATCGCCTCGTCCCGTATGGAAACCACTCATATTTAGAGTCTCTGACAGACAAGTCGAAGGTAACACATGCAGCATCTCTCTCCCAGTTCTCCTATCATTACTGGAACCCCAGACTCCAGCTGGTTCTTCCTGTCTCTGTCCAGGAACTTCCTCTGTACTGCTCCGGCGGTCTCAGGTTCTTCTGGGACAACAAGTTCGACCACGCCATGGTGGCCTTCCTGGACTGTGTCCAGCAGTTCAAAGAGGAGGTGGAGAAAGGAGACACGGGCTTCTGTCTTCCATACAGGTGGGAGCATCATGAACCGGAGCCACGTTAACGTTCCTTCTGTTTGTAACGTCTGATGTATCTTTGTCAGGATGGACGTGGAGAAGGGGAAGATCGAGGACACGGGAGGCAGCGGCGGCTCCTACTCCATCAAAACCCAGTTCAACTCTGAGGAGCAGTGGACCAAGGCGCTCAAGTTCATGCTGACCAACCTGAAGTGGGGACTGGCCTGGGTCACCTCCCAGTTCTACAACAGATGAGGCGGCTGATCACATGACCCTCTGATGGATCCATGTCATCCTGTTTGATATGAAGGAAAATCTGCACCGCTTTGTTTTTCTTATTGTTTCCAGTACAAAAGGAGCAAAGAGTCCAGACTGTTTAACGTGTTCCAGTGACATGTTCCAGTAACGTGTTCCAGTGACATGTTACTTAACATGTTCCAGTAACATGTTCCATCTGCATCTGTTCTGCTGTAAAGAGTTTAAGACAGACGATAACAGGATAACATTCTTTTCTTGTCTGCTTCACTTATTAACGTCTGACTGAGCTGACGTCACATTTCACACCTCAGAGATGGAAACTAACTTAAAAGAATCACTTTTAACCACTTTATCATGTTCCAGGTGGTCCTGAACCGAAACCTGTACCTGGACTTGAGTCCCGGTTCCCAACAGTATTTCTGTCAGTATTTTACTCTCTGTACAAAAAGTCATTTCTGTTGGGTTTTTTCATCTCTGCTCACGTCGATTATTTATGGGACTATTTACAGTTTTTACAATTTTCAGCAAAATTTTGTGTGAATTCCAGATCAGAATGTTTTGGCTTCGTTCACATGTGAAAGAGACTCAAATCTGATTTAAAGAGATTTTTGTGTTCACAATGAAATAAATCTGATTTGAGTCACATGTTCACCTGGTGAATGTTTTTAATGTGTGACGTCACTACAGGACTAGTAATAAACAAATAATCCCTTTACCCTAAAACCACACAGCCCTGTGTTGTTACAGCATTAGAAATATGACAACAATATTTAATTTTATTGGACATATTTTAGGGAAAATAAAATCAGTAAAGATTTAGTCATCAGCAGGTCACAGGTTATCTTCCCATCAGTCCCACTGAGACCCACAAACTGGGAATCATCCCAACACTGGGATCAGGAGAAGAATTTTCTTTTTCTTTTTCTCCTCTGACTTCAAGGATTATTTCAGCACATTTTAAAGTGTTCTTCGTCTTCGTATCCAGTCGAGTAGATGAGTTTCACCTGTGAACCTAATGAATGGATATAAAATCAGACTTTACACTCGGGTTTCTGTCCACATAGAAAAACGACTGGAAACTCAGATAAAAACACAGGAGTCACTAAAACATGTTTATCAGTGTAGCGTCTCCGTCCATCATTTCTACATATGTACAAAGACAATGATCAGTTCTTGTCTGCTGACAGTAGAGGCCTGCACATGACTTCCTCCTCTTCCTCAGTAGCGTCAGTCTCTTCCTCTGTAGGTGATGTTGGTGAAGGTGGACGTGGCTCCTTTGTACAGAGGGTTGTGTCCCTGCAAAGACACAAAGACAGGAAAAAGAGTTTCAGCACAGACTAAACACATTTAAAAGCAGCTCATGAAACTAAAAGACATGAAATGATCTGTTTCATAACCTGAACGTTACTCCTATCCTGCCCTGGAATGTGAATGTCTTAAACCTGATTCTGTGTGGTTTTGGGTCTGATTGAGGCTCCAAACAGGCCTATTAGCAGTAAAGGCTAATTAGCATGGGCTAATTTAAAGGCAGCCCTTCCGCTAGCTGCCTGTTGTTGAGCTGCAGTAACAGCATGACCTAAAGTAATAAAAAAACATCAGAAAACGAGAGTGAGGCTGTGTGTGTGGCCTTCATCATCCTCATTAACAAGCTTCACGGTTAGCCTCGTGCTGACGTCACTCACCGTGTCCCACTTGGCGAGAGCACGCTCTTCCTCAAACTTGGCGAACTCCCTCCTGTCGTGGATCGTGACCAGCAGTTTCCAGATGAGCAGCGCCGCCAAGCCGAGGAACAGGATGGCCCCGGCCACCGACAGGAGCACCACCAGAACGTCTGGACCTTTGGGACAGTCTGGATGGAAAGAGATGAAGATTCAAGATGAGATTCAAACCTCCACGAGTTACAGTTAAAAAGAATGAAACAAATTTTATGAAATTTGGTGAAAGGATGGGGGAGGAGTCAGGAAAGAATTCCTTAAAATGTTTGTGGGGATCTGGATAAAGGGGCGGATCCAGGATTTTTATTCTCCTTACCAGTAAAATGTTCCCAAATTACACAAAATCTACTGAACCGATTTGCTCCAGGAAAGTTAAACTGGATCTACTGTAGAGAGGTGGATCTAGGAAGGGGGTCGGGTTGGTGGTGATGTGGATCATCGTCTGGATCTAGAAGTATTCTTTATCATTGTGGGACAATTACCAGATTTTATCTTCTAACTTCCTGGATAATGTCTACAATGATCGGACAAAAATGACATGATGACATGATAAGATCTAGTACACATCAGAATGTCATATTCTGGATCTGGTGATCCAGAATGTTTACATTTATAGGACTCACAGAAAATCTACTGAGATAACAGATAATAATGATCCAGACTGACCTGAGGTCAGATTGTAGCTGAAACTGATTCAGTTAGGGGTCAAATTTATCTTCAACAGTTCCTGATCCAGATCCTGAAGAAAACCACCATCAGTGAAATCTAGTTTTTATAGAATAACTATCAGACTAATAATGATACCAATGTGACCCAGATTCTAGGGGCAGGTTTTCATGGTCCGGGAGTCATGATGAGGGTCAGCCTATCGGGACTTTATGGTGACATCATGGAGGAGGTTGGTTGATATCTGGCTGAAGAGTGAACGATAACCAGGCCCTCTGAGTGAACCCTAACATTGAAGCATCTGATCTGTTAATAAAAATATTCATCAGAGCTGATTTAATTAAATTTGATGTGAGGTCGAGTTTTCAGGAGCTTTAATGTCCTTAAATGTCTGCTACACTTTTCTGTTCATGGCGAGACAGAAACTGAACTCTGGTGAGCTCTCGTTTGAATGAAATGTTTGACCTTCATGGACACCAGTGTTAACCACCATCTGCTCCATATGTTTGTATGCTGTGGAGTCAGATAACGGAGGTGAACTTTTACATCCGACATAAAAGCCTCACTCTGATCCCTAAAGCTGATGTCAGTCTGCACAGGTTGGTGCTACAAGCTTATTTTTGGAACATTATTAATAATTAACCCTCTTTGCCACCTCTTTTCTTCCACCTTTACTTTTTAAACGTTCTCCATCCCTCTCTCCTTATCCTGGTTTCCTCTCCAGGATCTGCTGAGTCAGCAGGATCTGAGGGGAGCTGGGCAGCTGTTTACGACCCTCTTTGAGGCGGCGGGGTGCAGCGTGTTAAAGGTAAAGTCTACTCTGTCTAAATCAAACACACACATTCATTAGAGGCAGACCCAAGGACAGACTTTCTCTGGGGGCATCGGTGGTCATTGAAGTGGTTTTACGGCCCCACGTTCCTCTTTAACGAGCAGATGAAGGGCGTACAGCAGAATGGTGATGGCGTGTTCTGGGATGAGGAAGAACACGTGGGAATGTTGCTCCGTTACTCCGCCTCTCATGGAATCTAATGTGTAACATGCAAGTTTTTTCTTCTCATCAGCATGTTGGAAACACAGAACTAAACATCCTGAGAAAACAGGGTCGGTCCACGAACTAGAGCCTCTTAACCTTCCTGTTCAAGGCGGGGCTAATGAGGGTCACCTGAGCCGAGGCTATGTCACGCCCCTTTTGATTCTGGAACCAACATATGAACCAAAATCACACTGGAGCTTAATGAAGAGTCTTCGTTTCATATGTGATCAATTATTAACATATTAACGATTGATTAGAGCAGCTTTAAATATGTGTTTATTTCTCTCACCTGGCTCTTTGACAACAAACAAGATGGATTTGCCGCTGGCGTCCTCATAGTACTGGAAACGCTCCACACAGTCGTCCTCATCTTTATAGGTGCAGTTCACAGCATTTGTATCATGGAGCACTGCAGAAAGAGAAAACCAGACACCACCTGAAACCAGGTACCTCCAGAAACCAGACACCTCCAGAAAGCAGATACTTCCAGAAAGCAGATACCTCCAGAAACCAGACACCTCCAGAAACCAGATACCTCCAGAAACCAGACACCACCTGAAACCAGGTACCTCCAGAAACCAGACACCTCCAGAAACCAGATACCTCCAGAAACCAGACACCACCTGAAACCAGGTACCTCCAGAAACTAGACATCTCCAGAAACCAGGTACCTCCAGAAACCAGACATCTCCAGAAACCAGGTACCTCCAGAAACCAGGTACCAGGTCTTTAAACAGAACCATAGAACCACATCATTACGTCTTTGGTCTATAGATGGAAACTGACCATAGAGAAACTTTCATAAACTTCATTTGAGGGAACCTTTTGTCTGTTTAGCATGTAGCGTATCTGAAACATGTAGTGTATCTGAAACATGTAGTGTATCTGAGGCATGTAGCGTATCTGAAACATGTAGCCTATCTGAAACATGTAGCGTTTCTGAAACATGTTGGTAAAAGGTCCTCAGTTCTTGGCTCCAGGTCAACATCTTAACGGTGGCTTTGAAAGCATGGATGGTTCAGTGGTAGAATTCTCGCCTGCCATGAGGGAGTCTTGGGTTTGATTCCTGATCAATGCATCACTCATAGAAAATACTGTCAGTCTGAAAACATTATATGAAGAAATGCATCTGCAGCATATTATTATCAGCAATGAGTTAACCTTAGTTATATTTCTATAGCGCTATCTAAACGGGGCGGTGGTGAACCCGACGCCGAGGGGCCGGGATCTGACCACAGCTGGTGCAGCAAAGGAAAACAAACTGCTGCACGTCATCAATCATCAGAATATATGATTGTAGTTTAGAAAAAAAAAACAGTCTATAAAACCACAGTCTCTCACCTAATTCATCCACAAGCAGAATCTCATCCTTGCAGATCCAGGAGCAGCTGTTGTCCTCAAACAGTCTTCCTCTCTTGAAGTGTTTACACTCCACACACTCCCTGGAAGAAGAAGAAGAAGAACATCGATCAGCTCATTTTACCGGATCTGTCAGGACTCACAAAACCACAACTCACTTCTTCATGGTGCAGGCGTCTGGGCAGGTGGGACACTTGTCACAAGTGGCCCCATAGGCCCCGGGCTGGGTGCACTCACAGGCCCCACAAACACACTGGCCCCGCCCACTGCACAACAAGCCCAGGTTGGACATACAGGTGTCGGTCCGTCTGGAGCAGTTACAGTTCTCACCCTGCCAGTCCGGAGCACACTGACAGAAGCCACAGTTACAGACGCCATGGCCTGGGAGGGAAGGAAGGCAACAGACCAGTAAAACCAGAACAGACAAAATCAGTAAAACCCGTCCTCTACCCTCTGAAGAAGATGTAACTGAAGATCTCATGAAGATCTTTTGAGCTTTAATATTTAGTATCAAATGTTTTTATGACTTTATTTTCTTTGCCAAGGAAGTTATTTTTCACTGACGTTTGTTTGTTTACTTGTTTGTTTGCAGGATTACTCAAAACATTACCAACAGTTTTTGATGAATATTTTTGGAGAGGTAGGGTACGGCCCAACAAACAGTCCACTAGCTTTTGGTGGTGATCCGGATGAAGAACTGCACCTGCAGTCCTCCTACCAGCAGAGGGGACCAGGCTCCAGAGGAGGTGAGCTCCATTACAGGTGTGTTTAGAAAAGAAGGGTTCTCTAGTGTTGTCTAGTTATTCCATTAAAGGAAATATTCTGAACCTGTTTACACATGTTGTCCTGACACGTGGGGCATCTTTTGAAGTTCTGGGAACTAGAATTTAAAATAAAATTTGGTGACTTTGAACCGTTTGGTCGGTCAGGATGAGCTGGTAATTACTGGACGCAGCTTGTTAAGTGGTTACCAGTAGCTTCACCACAAACCAGTGTCATTCCTCTCTGAACATCCTGTTACCAGGAAGTATTTGAACTTTATTTCAGAAGTCTCACATAACGTGTTTACATCCATTCCAAAGGTTTAATAAGAGACGTTTAGTAGATCTGGACCGTAAGCAGAAGTGGTCAGTCGTGGTTCTGGAACCGTTGGAGCCGTTTCATTGTGGTGTCTGGAGGGTTTTTATTTCTGGCTGTATGATTCGCTGTGAGTGATGGTGCAGAAACGTAGTGGCCTGGGAGACGGAGGCGTTTCAGAGCCACAGAGGGAACAACATTAGACAGCAGCGAATGTTTCAGGACGGCAGACCTTGTTTCACACACAGAACAGTTCAGTTCTGACCAAACATGGGTTTATTTTTAGCCTTATTACACCACAGCAGCCAATGAGTAAGCACAGAGGTATTTTCATGTTAATCTATGGGCTGTGGGGAATACAGCAGAGGGGCGTTCAGAGATATACGACATCTGATAGAGATGAAGCCAAAACGAACTGAAGAGGTCAAAGAAAAATCTACCTCCATACAGCTTCTCTCTGTTACTGTCCTCTTCTGACTTCATCTTTACCAAAACATAAAGGAGGAAGTTCACTCATTCTGTGGCGTCTTCAGTGTTAGATGAGAAGAATGACATCGCTCTCATGGCTGTTCCTTAAAGGAACAGTCACCCAAAAATGAAAATTCAGTTATTCTCTACAAACATTAGATGAAGTCTCTGAGTCCTCTAACATTTCTGGGGCTTCACAGTAAAACACCTGAAGAAGGTGGAGACAAAAAACAACCCCTGAAAAGAAATAAAATGACTCCGTGCAGCTCGTATGATGTCATCCACGTCTCCAGACGATTCCAAACTCAAAAAGTTTTAATGTCTTTACAAATCAATTTAGGATCTATTGACAGTGTCAGACTGAGACAGTGTTCAGGGCTTACAAGCATGGTGGCTTGGTGGTTCTGTGGTAGAATTCTCGCCTGCCACGCAGAGGCTGGGGTTCGATTCCCGGCCAATGCATCACCCTTTATTATTCATAGAAAATACTGTCAGTCTGAAAACACTGCTACATTTTCACAGACTTGTCCCTAACTACTAATTTGAACAACCAACAGTTCATTAGGTCACAGTTTAACGTATCCCTCAGTGCAGATAGTGATCTACTGCAGATGCATCACATATGTGACAGTGTTTTCTATGGATACTAAATATGAATGCATTGGCATGGAATCAAACCCAGGCCTCCCGCATGGCAGGCGAGAATTCTACCACAGAACCACAAATTCCTGGAAATGTCATAAAAGATTCTCCTGACACCACAGAAACATCCATGTTTTCCCAAATGTTGACCTGAAGCCAAGAACTGAGGACCTTTTACCTCCATAATCCACATTGTAAAGGGGTTGATTCACAACCAATGTAGATACCATTGGTACATACCAATATGAACCAATGTCAGATACACTACATGTTTCAGATGCGCTACGTGTTTCGGATACGCTACGTGTTTCGGATACGCTACGTGTTTCGGATACGCTACATGTTTCAAATGCGCTTCGTGTTTCAGATGCGCTATGTGTTTCAGATGTGCTACGTGTTTAAGATACGCTGCGTGTTTCAGATACGCTACGTGTTTCAGGTACGCACATGTTTCAGATACGCTACATGTTGCAGATATGCTACATGTTTCAGATACACTACATGTTTCAGATACAATACATGTTTCGGATACGCTACATGCTAAATAGACAAAAAGTTCCTTCAAACAAGTTCCCAGAATTCCAAAGGATGCCGCTCGTGTCAGGATAAATATTTTACTCCTGCCAATGAAAAAAGCTGATGGAGATTCTTCAGGTCATGTTTTAGTCCGTTTATGTTCCACACTTCCTGTTTTATTTTGTCATTCTCCTATGCCCTCGTCTGAGACTTCCTGCTCTTCGTGTGTTGTCCCCGCCCTGATTGTCATCACCTGTACCTTGTTATTGTATTTAGTCCATGTTCCTGTCAGCCCTGCTCCACTGTTTACTGTAGGATTGGGTCGGTTCTGGACTGTAAGCCTTGGACTTCAGATGAACTGTGTTTGAATCTGATTCCAGTGAAGATGAGTTTTAAACGTATTCTGATTGTTTCTTGTGATTCACCTAAACGGCTGTCAGAAAAAGGCTGACATCATGGTTGTGTATGATCTAACACCAGCACAGCTAATCCTCATGTTTGAGCTGATGACATCCTGTCTCTGTTAAGAGGATCACAAGTTAAAACACAACAGAGAAACTTTCATTCCCCTCTGATGATGAAAAAGCTGAAGACTCCAGTTGTTCTCCAACCTGGGTTCACCCTCCCTCAGAGCACCATGTGTTTATGGTGAATGGAGCCCATGTCCTGAGCCGAGGGGAGCGTTGTTACTGGAGGCTCTGTAATTCTTCCCAGATGAGCTGCTTCAGTCATTGTGGTGAGGAGGACGTTCTCTGAAACTCCACCACAGACGCACGAAGTGTCCTTTCCTCACTTCAACCTCTTCGTTTAACTGGACCCACATTGAGTCAGGAAGTGAAAATAATATTAAACGCAACATTTTGGGAAGCTGCCAGAGTTAAATGAGCTCGGTGCTGCCTTCATGTGTCTGAAGCTTCGTGTGTCTGAAGCTTCATGTGTCTGAAGCACAGCGACATGTAAGTTTCTGACTGACCCAGGTGTCTTTGTCACCTCCAGTTTCCATATGAAGTATCAGATGTTGTGTCCATCTGTGCTTCCATGTTAGTGTTGGTGTTAAATGAGGCGTGGTCAGGTGTTAAATGAGGTGTGGTCAGGTGTTAAATGAGGCGTGGTCAGGTGTTAAATGAGGCGTGGTCAGGTGTTAAATGAGGCGTGGTCAGGTGTTAAATGAGGTGTGGTCAGGTATTAAATGAGGCGTGGTCAGGTGTTAAATGAGGCGTGGTCAGGTGTTAAATGAGGCGTGGTCAGGTGTTAAATGAGGCGTGGTCAGGTGTTAAATGAGGTGTGGTCAGGTGTTAAATGAGGTGTGGTCAGGTGTTAAATGAGGTGTGGTCAGGTGTTAAATGAGGCGTGGTCAGGTGTTAAATGAGGCGTGGTCAGGTGTTAAATGAGGTGTGGTCAGGTATTAAATGAGGCGTGGTCAGGTGTTAAATGAGGTGTGGTCAGGTGTTAAATGAGGTGTGGTCAGGTGTTAAATGAGGTGTGGTCAGGTGTTAAATGAGGTGTGGTCAGGTGTTAAATGAGGCGTGGTCAGGTGTTAAATGAGGCGTGGTCAGGTGTTAAATGAGGTGTGGTCAGGTATTAAATGAGGCGTGGTCAGGTGTTAAATGAGGTGTGGTCAGGTGTTAAATGAGGTGTGGTCAGGTGTTATTTTTTCTGCTATTTAAAAGACGCATCAGATGCACCTACATAGGCGGCTTCACAACACAGTACACTCTGCTGGTTACACACTAGTGATGCACAAATCAGCTCTGACATCATCACATTTTCGGAGGAGGACGTCTGTTCTAATCCAAACTGTTTCACTGTATGAACCTGGACAGTTTGACTCTATGAGTAATTCAGAGACTAAATTCAACCCCTTTGATTGTTGATTCTTCCTTTTAGTCCTAAATGAACGTCTGAGCTTCAGCCTGTTTCAGCCTCTTACCTGAGCACAGCTCTCCTTTGTACCGCAGACAGTTGAAGTCGTCACACTCACACAGTTTCCCCCACAGCTTCCCAAAGTCACTGCTGTGACACACACACTGTCCACACACACAGTCTCCACGGCCGCTGCAGACGGCGGACTGAGGTCCTCCAGATTCGGCCGGTCCGCTGCAGCGGTCCTGGTCTGTGGGGTTGTAGTCGCCTTCTGCACACTCGCAGTGCGGCCCCAGGTGACCTGGGTGACACAGGCAGATGCCACACTCGTAGGTGCCGTTGCCGTGGTTACATTTAGAGCTGTTGGGCTGAGCTTTGGCCTGACACTTGCAGTCGCACTCAAAGGTGACGGTGACGGAGAGGGAGTCCTTGAAGCCCACAGGTTTAATGATGAAGGTTTTCCTCTTCTGTTTGGGACAACCTCGAGCTCTGGCCTCCACGCTGAACGACACCTGAACACACAGATCAGATCTGAGTTACTTATAAGAACCACCGTGTTTCAAACTGTGAGCATTGTGTAATGACTGCTGGTGAAGCAGCACAAAGACGCCACACAGCTCCATATGTAGTTAGTCTGACGGCTCATACATCATCCAGACCTGGTCAGGGTCCAGAAGTCAGCAGCTACAACATCTGGAGAGACGTCCATATAAGGCAAAGTAAAAGAGCTGAGAGGAGAAATGTGTGGAGGCCAGAAAATGTCACCTGGAGCGAGGAAAGAAACGGGACAAGAGCCAACGGAGCCGTGATAAAGAAAAAATGCAAAATAGAGGAAGAAAGAGAAGATTTACGCAGAAAGAGGACAAATCAGAGCTGATGGGCTTTTTTCCATCAGCTGCTCTGACAGGAAGTCCTGCTTTTAGACAGCAGCGAGAAGGGAAATGGAAAGAGACCAAAGAGAAGGTTAAAATAGGACAGAAGACATAATTATAGCCTCCAGTCACACCATGTGTTTATTAGTTCATCCTACGGCGTCTGAAAGGACCGACCGTGTCTCCGATCTTGAGCCCAGAGCAGGATCTGAGGCCCGGGATGAGTTCTCCGTTCAGACAGGTGGCGTTGAAGGACAAGGACAGCTCCTCCGGGACGTCCTGAAGCTCCAGCTCCACCTTAGAACGGATTTTCTGGAAACAGAAATGAAGGAAACCGGCAGGAGTTACCTTCACCTGGAGGCTGGTGTGACATCACAGTGTTAGAAACAAACCACTGCTGAGCTCTAATCACACGTTAGTCTGTCAATGACATCGCTTTTATTTTCAGCTCTGAATGATAAACAATGAGCTCAGAGTCTGGTCAGAATCACACCTCAGCTGTGTGTGTGTGTGTGTGTGTGTGTGTGTGTGTGTGTGTGTGTGTGTGTGTGTGTGTGTGTGTGTGTCTGTGTGTGTGTGTGTGTGTGTGTGTCTGTGTGTGTGTGTGTGTGTGTGTGTGTGTGTCTGTGTGTGTGTGTGTGTGTGTGTCTGTGTGTGTGTGTCTGTGTGTGTGTGTGTGTGTGTGTGTGTGTGTGTCTGTGTGTGTGTGTCTGTGTGTGTGTGTGTGTGTGTCTGTGTGTGTGTGTGTGTGTGTGTGTGTGTGTGTGTGTGTGTGTGTCTGTGTGTGTGTGTCTGTGTGTGTGTGTGTGTGTGTGAGTGTGTGTGTGTCTGTGTGTGTGTGTGTGTGTCTGTGTGTGTCTGTGTGTGTGTGTGTGTGTGTGTGTGTGTGTGTGTGTGTGTGTCTGTGTGTGTGTGTGTGTGTCTGTGTGTGTGTGTGTGTGTGTGTGTGTGTGTGTGTGTCTGTCTGTGTGTGTCTGTGTGTGTGTGTCTGTGTGTGTGTGTCTGTGTGTGTGTGTGTGTGTGTGTGAGTGTGTGTGTGTCTGTGTGTGTGTGTGTGTGTCTGTGTGTGTCTGTGTGTGTGTGTGAGTGTGTGTGTGTCTGTGTGTGTGTGTGTGTGTGTGTCTGTGTGTGTGTGTGTCTGTGTGTGTGTGTCTGTGTGTGTGTGTCTGTGTGTGTGTGTCTGTGTGTGTGTGTCTGTGTGTGTGTGTCTGTGTGTGTGTGTGTGTGTGTGTGTCTGTGTGTGTGTGTGTGTGTGTGTGTGTGTGTGTGTGTGTGTGTGTGTGTGTCTTACAGCGTAGGCCTTCAGGATGAGCTGGATGACGTTCCCGGAGTCGTTGGACAGCGTTCCTACTGTGGTGCCAGGAATCAACTCACTGTAGTTCTACAAGATCAGGAAGTCATTTATGGAACATTAATAATTATACAAATAATGTCTCATTAAATTCAAAACATGAACAGTAAACATCCTAATTAATGATTATGTGGCCATGAATGACTAATTAATTGATTTTTGTCAATTAAAATCAGGATATTAATAGATTTCATACATTTTTTACTGGTACAACATTTAATGTTGTATGATCCATAAATATTGTGTCACATAGCTCTAATATATCTAATATAATAATAATAATAATAATAATAATAATATATATATATATATATGTACAGTACCAGTCAAAAATTTGGACACAGTTTCCATTCAAGTGGATGGGAAGGTATGTCCAAACTATTGACTGGTACTGTATATCTAATATATTTCTCTTCTCTGTCTTATTATGAATATTCCCACTAACAGCTTGTTGTTTTATTGTTTAAGGAAACCTGAAAAGTTTCACTTTGACTTTCTTCCAGTGAAAGAATCTGTTTAAAGGAACGGTTCAGCCAAAAAAAGTAAATCAGGATTCTGCTAAACACCTGAAGAAGAAGGAGACTAGTTATGATGTCATCCACGTCTGCAGAAGATCTAAGTTATGTTGTTTACACCCTTTTAAAGCTGAAATCATGGCTGTAGCGTCGGAGCTAAAAGCGTTAGCGTGCAGCTCGTCTGATGATGGGCCACGAGCTCAAACACGTGTTCGTCCACCGGCAGACGAGCCCAACGAGAACTCATGATCTCTGCACACCTCAGTGTTCACCTGCTGCCTGACGGCTGCATCACCAACATGCTTAGCGACGCAGCGACGTCAAAATGAAAAGAATGAGATGTACGCTAATTTATTCTTCACTTTGCATGCTGGGAGTTTTTAGTGAGCATATGGAATAAACGTCTTGGTTCTATTAGTATTAATAGAATAACACTATTAGTATAGAGGCTAAAAGAGTTTAGCTTAAAAAGAGCGTTAATATCGTCTTCTCAGATCCCTCTGGGATCTCCTGGAGACGTGGATGACATCATACCATCTGTATGTTTTATTTAAACTAGTCTCCATCTTCTTCAGGTGTTCAGCACAACGCTGCAGCGCTGCTTTACAGAGAAGCTCCTGCGATGTTTGAGCATCAGAAGGTAAAGACTGAACTGTTCTCAGTGAGGTTTGGAGGACCGTATGTTCCAGATGAGGTCACCGGGTTCCTGACCTGGTACAGACGAACCACAGGGTTGGTGACGGCAAAGATGAGATTGATGTTGTTCTCCGACATCTTCTCAGTGATCAGAGCCAGAGACGGGTAATCCTGAGGACACAGGGAAGGTTTCATATGTCTGCAAACGTCTGCGTGTTTAAACTTCTGCTTCTCCACACTGACCATGGTCGTGGACATGCTGTACATGTTGTCAGAGTTCAGGTGACACTTCCCATCATTGGGCTGCACGATTCCAGCCAGACGACCATCCAGAGCCACGTGAGTCTTCGCGTCCGAGGTGAAGATCAGGAGGTGGGACGCTCCGGGACGCCAGCCAATCTGCTCCTAGACCAGACCACGAAACAGGGACAGGAAGTCAGGGCCCCTCTTCTTCTGCAGGACATCCTGAAATGTGTGTGTGTGTGTGTGTGTGTGTGTGTGTGTGTGTGTGTGTGTGTGTGTGTGTGTGTGTGTGTGTGTTCCACCTTGCACACAGCGGCCTGGATGATGGCGTCGAAGCCTCCCTCCGGGGCGTCTCTGTTCCTGGACACCATCTGCTTCTTCACCTCCTCCGTGAAGCGGCCCACCTCCTCCGTCAGAGACAGGACGTGTTTGTAGCCGAACTGAGGCAGGCAGGTGGTGTTAATGCTGTCAACCAATCAAACAGAGGTCAGCTGATCAGGGTCATCAGAGGCCTGCTGGGTCCCCAGGGAGGCGTTTTTAAAGACGATAATAACTGTATAATAGAAATCTTCCTAACTCCAGTTTGAAATATCTACAACATCATTTTGACTGGTTAAAACTTTATTTAATACCTAAAAAGGACATAATTTACATTACAGACATCCCATCATACACATGATTAGAAGGAGTAATGTCATGTTGTTTTTGACTTGAATAACTTATATCTGCCATAAACATCCAGCCAGGTTAATAAAAACAGGTTTCTGTCACCGACTAACCAACAGACCAGCTGTTAGGCAGGTTAAAAGCAGACTGTCCTACTGCCAGTGAACGCACCCGTTTCTCTGTAGTATAACAGACCATATCCTCTTCTCTTATCTTTTATTAAAACATTCCTGGATCCGTACAGGAAGCTAAACGATAGCCTTAGTCAGCCTCTGGGTGGGACTCTAGAATACCTGATCCAGAGCTGTGAGCCCATAACGAGTACTGTGAACCTGTGTTTAACGGTGTCCTCACGACATGACATCACCTGCATAAAGCCTTCCAACGTACGACACAAACAGCCAATCAGCAGCAGGGATGTCAGAAAACAGCCACTAAAATGAATTTAAGGTGTGAGTTTATGCGCAAACATGTTAAAGAGGCTCATCCTGAAGTTTATTGATTAACTTTTAATATATCTATATTAAAGCTAAACTAACTGTCTCTTTATAGACGGTTAGCTTCATAAATCGTATTAAAGGACCAGTTCATCCTAAATAAATCTTTTCTTATTTAATGACCTCCATTGTTCCATCTTCTTCAGATTGTTTATTTAGCAGATTGTTACCAGACTGTTTTAAAGCTCCAGAAATGTTTGAGGACTAAGAAACTTCACCAGACTTTCCATCAACATGGAGGTGAGGAGACGATGACTCGGTCTAATGTCTGGGTGTTCCTCTATGAATCAAGACATCGTTCCAGAAGGGTGCAGGAAGTATTTGCTCTCACCTGTGACAGGGGTTCGTCACAGCCTCTTTGGGGGAGATGTACATGTACGGTGACAGCGGCTTGTCCACAAACGCCCCAAAGCCCATGCGGAGGTTGCTGGTGGTGCGGTTCATGGCCTCAGCCAGGCCTCTTCCCAGAGTCCTGAGGCGGAACAGGTCATCGTTCATGGAGTAGGAGAGATCCATGAGGTAGTAGAGATCCACGGGGTAGTCCTCCACCTGACGCACCTTCACTGTGAAGCGCTTAGCATCATCTGAGAAAACCAGTTTGACCATTTTACTGTATGTTACTGGTGTGGGTCTCTTCATCCAGACAGTACAGCTGGTGAACTCTACCTGGTCTGAGGGTGATGTGTAGTTTCTGGGGCTTGATCTGAGTGACATCTTGCGTGGCCCCCGCCGCCTTGTTACTCAGGGGCCGGTCCTCGATCACCTGCAGTCTGCTGTTTGGAGACTCCAGAGAAGACGGAGCGCAGCCCGAGGCCACCAGGTTAGTCTTCAGGTCACAGCGGGACGAAGAGGCGACGCCCTGACCGAAGTCCTGACAGGAGGGGAGGACGGGGTTAAATAAATCTGTAATAAACCTGTGTTGACATGTTGGATGTGTGAAGCAGCTAGCTGAAGTCGAAGTGAAGTTTGTTTTATTAATGCTAAGCTAGGCTAACCGACTAGAACCATATGTTTAACGGTCACATATGAAGGTCGTATTTCCTGGTAAGGAAACTTGTGAACAAAACTGTTGCACTCTTCCTTTAGGATTCCAGTTTCATCACATTTTACAGCAAAAAAATGTTTTCAGAAACTAAAAGTTGTTTCTTATTCTTTGTTTTGTGCAACCAACACAAATATAATCAGTATAAATGATATAAAAGAGTAAGAAGCAGAAAATAAATGAGTGAACCTGTGAAGATTTGACATTTTTCTTGACTTGAATGATTCATATATTTGCAGATTTGTTGTTGATGGAACTAATTTTTGAATCACTATGTAATAAGATCAAAGATCAAACTCTCTTTTCCAGCTTCTTACTGGGATTGTTTGGTGTTTTTTACACCTGTAAGATGGTTTAGACTGTGAATCAGACAAAACATTTTCAGACCCTGGACCCAATAAATATGTTAATCCATAAAATTTGGTATATTAATCATTAGCTGTCAGTTCATTCATCTTCAGACGCTCAAATGAAGTCGACAAGAAATTTAAATCTCTTTCTCAGTAAAAACACACAAATGCACCAATCAGGAGGCAGATGACGGGCGTGTCCCTGTGGGATGAATACAGTATCTAAAAAAATCAATCAGAATGATCAGTGGGAGACGGAGGCAGAAGAGGACCACAAACACATCCCTCAGAGGAGACGCTGCCTAGAATTTAAATTATTTCATGTCCTCCATTAATTCTTCTGAACCAGATTACCTGAGGGGGGGCGGGGGGTCCCACCCGGGGGCCCGACCCTGCACCAGCCCCTGGCAGAAAGCTGACTGGAACCCACCTGCTGGAAGCACCAGGCACAGCTGGGGTGAACCGCCAGACACTGCTTACATGTGCTGGCTCCTCTGGAGGTGCAGACGTTTGAACCTGGAACCACAAATCCGGTTAATCTACTGGTCATGTTGGGAATCAGTCCATCAACTTGTGCCTGTTTACAATATTTGGCATCATTTTGGTGAATTTTTATTTAAGGATGAAGACAAAAGTTCAAACTTACAGTTTGATTTCAAATGAAACCCATCTGAGAAGTTTTATGTTTAAAACTCTTTGATGTCCTTGAGTCAATAACTTTCTACATTATTCATCATATGTGAGGAAAACGCGTCCAAGTTACCGAAAAATACTCTCAACTGGAAGATTTCACGGCTCAAATGCGCAAATGCATCATGCGTTTTCTTCCGCTACACACGAAGAACGTGAACTCACCACAAACTCCAGTTATCCCAGTAAAGAAGAGAATCCACACCGTCCTCTGCGCTGGGAGAGAACCCATCCTGCTGGGAGAGCAGAGAAACTTCCTTCATCTAGAACCGACTCCAGATAGTCTCCCAGTCTCCCTCCCACCGCAGCCCTCATTATCATACTGGTGATGGAGGCGGGATGAGTGCAGCATCCAAACTGGGAAAACACGGACATACTGGACCACAGCAGGGATAGACTGGAACATCTATAAGATCTGATCATATAAATGTATATAATCATTGATATTCTAATCAAACGAAAAATAGATTTTGAATAAAAAATCTACGCAATAAAAAATGTAGTTTAAAGCGTGTAAAAACTTTATTAAACATCTTTTAAAGAACAGGCATCGTTTAAAACACCACGTGTGATTAAACAGCACTTTAACATGGAAAAATATATAAATTAGACAAACAGCAAAGGGAGAAATAATAACTGTTATGTAATTATAAGTCAAGTAATGCAGAATATCTCAAGGTTGTCTCCTTTTCTACGTTTCTCATTTTCAAATACTATAAAAATGTATTAAATCAGCATTTGTGTCTATAAACTTTACATATAATGAAAACACCAAATTTAACGATATGATATTCAAAAACATTTTGTTTTGACGCCTCATCGAGTCTATAGAGGTTTGCATTAGTCTACACTGCCCCCTAGTGGATTTAAGATGTATCGACGACTTTCAAGTGCATTTATAAAGGTGTACATATGTGTAGGTATGTATGTATAGAAATGGGTTTAAGGGTATTTGTATATGTGTATAACTGTATGAGTGTATATATTTATAAATCAGAAGTTATGGGACAAAGGAAGCTAAATATATATTATTAATGACTGAATAGTGCAGAGGGGGTGGGATATATAAGTTCATACTTCTTCCTCCTCTTTGAGCCTGTAAAATGATTGGTTTATAAGTTGGTTTGTTTATAAAGTGATTTGTTTATGAATTGGTTTGTTTATAAAGTGATTTGTTTATGAATTGGTTTGTTTATAAAGTGGTTTGTTTATGAATTGGTTTGTTTATAAAGTGATTTGTTTATGAATTGGTTTGTTTATAAGTTGTGTTCACTGCTCTGTGTATGTTTTTCATTTATTTATTTTTTTATTTATTTTTTGCATGATTGAAATAAAAAATTTTTTTCCTGCTTTTAACTTTGTGAAAACACAATTAGCTTTAGTGAGTGACACGAACCAAGTCAGCACAGAAGAAGAAGAAGAAGAAGAAGAAGAAGAAGAAGAAGAAGAAGAAAGTGGGACGTAAATCTTGTTCCAGGTATTAGTCGAACCCTCAGGTGTTTATAGCAAAGTAGTGTTAGGACTTGTAAGGAACTTTAAATTTTGATAGAAAAACATATGAAAATGTGATTTAATGGTCTTCATCTTTTTTCTTGGTAAGTGACAGATGATAAATGCTGTATTAGCCTGTTGAGGAGTCCTTTATTATATATATAATATTAACGGACTTGGCGTTGGCCTTTAATTCCTGATATTGGACTAGTAGCGGGACAAAGACCTGACTGGACAGCTAGCTAGCGTTGTTTAAACATACTGTCAAATAATATTGAATCGTTGTTAGCCGAACAGTGTCTTTGACTTTGAATCTTACTAGCATAACGTTAGCTTTAGGCTAATCGCTAAAACAAAGCCTTCTATGAGTGCAGTGAACAACTTTCATGGGATCGTTCCAGGTATTAGTCAGACCCATTTTTGCCTAGTTTTTCTGAATTAACGCGATAATTATCTCAAAACTCTGGGAAATGTTTTCATGAAAAAATAACATTCTTGTCTGTTTTTATCTCATTCACTCAGAAAAACTTTTTTTTTCTCAAGTGAATGCAACAGGCTTCCGTAGACCGTGTGTCACCCGGTTTGGCTTGAGAAAAATGCATGAAAATATAAATTAAATGTATTATTTTTTAAAGTATTATTGGGGTTTGCAGAGGAAACCATCTGATATGCAGTTGTATCCCTCAACGTGGACACTCAGCAGCCAATCAGAGCGCAGCGTTGACCAGACGACGCTATAATAACTAAATAATGATTGGTTTGAGCAGGATATCCTCCAGTCATCTGACACCATGCGGCCTTAGATGGTTGTAGTACAGTTTTCATCCACCAGATGTCGGTTTCCCCCAACATTCGGCCTCCAGAGCCTGAAAATGATGCCTGTGTTTTTGTGTTGATGACATAATCATGAAAGTTGACTCATTTGTCCCCCTTTGGACTCTAAACGTTGACTTGTACATATTAGACCTGCAGAACCGTCCAGGTTAAGCTGAAAACTCCTCCTGTTCCTCAGAGACTCCAGGTTAGAATTCAGACGTGAGCCAGACTGACTCCAGGAATCTGGACTTTTAACAATTCAGAGACAGAATGATTTTTGATAGCTGAGGGTTTTAATCCCGTTTCATTTGCTTCTGTCTTTGTTTGCTTCATTGAACTCAAACACAGGATCCATCATTCGCTGTTTCTGTTTACTGTAGCTCATCAGTCAGACTGGATTTGATTGATTAAGTGTTTTTATTCCTGCCTAGTTGCTCTTTCTCCATCCTCCTGCTTTCTTTTCCTTCTTTGTACCTTCTTTTCCTTCCTGTTACTCAATTTTCCATCTTTGACTTTCCTTCTGTCTTTTTTCAGACGTCCACAAGCGGTTGCACAACATCTCTGCAGCACGTTTGATTGACAGCACCCCTTGCACATTCTGCAGTAAGTGTGTGTGTGTGTGTGTGTGTGTGTGTGTGTGGGGGGGGGGGGGGTCCTGGCACTGAAGTTTAATTGCAGCATTTGGTCTTGGAGAACGTGTGTGTGCATTCGGGAAAGGAAAAGGAGCAACAAAAAGCAGTCCAAAGGTTGTGAAAGAGCCCTGATTCCTCTCACAGAGGGGTTGTGTGTTGACTTAAGAGTTAATGAATGGATGATTGAGGGCTGCAGGGGTTGGGGAGAGCCGTGCTGTGGAAACAACCCCTCTTTCCCAGGAAGGGAGTCGAGAACAGGAGTTAGAGACAAAGAAAAGGAAACCAGGACCGACTGAAACTGTGTGAGCAGACCAGCTACTTGAAGCCGACGGATTCTAAACGCACTAAACCTACTAGCATGTACTTGACAGGGAGCTGAAGGGAAAGAGGAGGGAGAGGAGCAGCTGTTGAGACAAAGAAGGAGCAGGGGGCTGTCCTTACTTGCTCTTCATGTGGGAGGAGGCAGAGGGAGAAGAAAGGAGTAAATGTTTGTGAGGAGTCTGATCTGAAAGTTGCAGGTTTTCTTCTCTACTCCTGTGCTGAGGGACCATGCAGCAGGGCTGGACTCTCCCCCGGCTCTCTGCGCTCCTGCTGGGCCTGATGGGGCTCCTGGTGCGGGGGTCAGACTTCCAGCATCACCGCTATGAGGACATGGTGCGAGCCCTGTTTGCAGTGCAGAGCCAATGCCCCTACATCACACGCATTTACAGCATCGGGCGCAGCGTGGAGGGGCGCCACCTCTACGTACTGGAGTTCAGTGACAACCCGGGCATCCATGAAGCATGTGAGTACTTCCTGTTTTCAACCTGAATCTGCTCTGGTTTGTACATCCAAAAGCATTCTGTGTGTTAAACTCTGACCTTTCTACAACCTGAAATACAAACAACAGCAGCCCTCAGCCCCCGGGCCCCCAGCCCCCGGACCAGCCCCCCAGCCCCTGGGCCCCGGGTCCCCAGCCCCCGGGCCCCCAGCCCCCGGACCAGCCCCCCAGCACCCGGGCCCCGGGTCCAACATGAACCACTTAAATGTGATCTCCTGTCACCTCTAAGTGGTGCTAGAGCACACAAACAGACCTGATGATGAAAAGGTCGTGTAGATAGTTTTGGTTTGTTTACACCAAATGTAAAGCAAATGTTTTGCGCAGCATGATTTTCACACAAAGTCAAGTTAGTAGTAGTACTAGTAGTAGTAGTAGTGGTAGTAGTAGTAGTAGTAGTAGTAGTAGTAGTAGTAGTAGTATAGTAGTAGTGGTAGTAGTAGTAGTAGTAGTAGTAGTAGTAGTAGTAGTAGTAGTAGTAGTATAGTAGTAGTGGTAGTAGTAGTAGTAGTAGTAGTAGTAGTAGTAGTAGTAGTAGTATAGTGGTAGTAGTACAAGTAGTAGTATTAGTACTAGTAGTAGTAGTACTAGAATCAAGTCGTAGAGACAATCCAGGTTAGGCTCGGCCAAAATGGCCGACATTAAAAACAGCTCAATGAGAAGCCAGACTGTGATGCAGTAATACTTATTTATTTTACTTAGTAGTACTTATTTATTTATTCATGTCTCACACATCAGGGCTTTTTTTTTTACTTTTAGGGGGTGCTGTGGTACCATCTGCCACGCCCTGTCCTCGAACCCATATCAGACTGAGATCTTCACCACTTTTATGAGTTTTTGAGGATCCAAGCCTCCAAAAAGCAGAAAAATAATCTATATAAAACCCATGGGTTCCTGGTCCCCTCTGTGTTCAAGTCCTAAAAAAAAAAAAATCACAACAAAGTGTTGGTTATGTAAGAAGGAGGAATAAAAATCAGCTTTCTACAAATGTAAACATCAGTTAAGCGACGAAATGTTTCAAAGGTAGATAACTTTGGATTCCTTTGGACATCCCAGAATATCCATTAATAATAATAATAATAATGATAATAATAATAATAATAATTCATAATGTGGACGACGCCTTAGACAAAAAGTTCGCTTTGATGTGTTATTAAGGATTAAACTGATTGATCTCTGGTGATTTAAGATGTCAGATTTCAGTTTGTTTAGAGAGTTGATTTAAAAATGAAGAAGAAGAAAGGGGATCTGATGAAATCTCAGGCTTTGACCCTCTTGGTTCTCTGGGAGTTTATTTTTGGTCAGACTGAGGATCGTGACCCTGTTGTCACTCTGTTGAGACCTGCATCGTTCATGTGATCCTGAAGGTTTTGAGTTTTTAGCAGCAGCCGGTGAGGAAAACTGTTATTTCATGTTTTTATCTCCATCTGCTCACGTCGGGGTTTCCTCCAGTAGAATAGAAGGATGTGAGTCTGTTCTGTGGCAAAGCAGCCGGAAAAACAGGAACCGTGGACTTCATGGGGGGGGGGGGGGGGGGGGGACTGTCTCATCTGGGTCAACCCTCTCAAACCCTTTAGGAAGTTCAAGTCATTCACAAGCTGCCGAGTTTAAACCAACCAGAGCTGCTTTCTGGACCCGGGGCCTCCATTTAAAGAGGCGGTACAATGCTTTTAGTGTGAAATCATATGCTTTTAGTGTGAAATCATATGCTTTTAGTGTGAAATCATATGCTTTTAGGGTGAAATCATATGCTTTTAGTGTGAAAGAATCAGACGTAAAATATTCTCTTCAGTCTCCAGCTGGGTTTGGGGGGTCTGTGGTTCAATCAACGCTGCAGCGGTGATTAATGAAGGGGGACTGTTTAGACAGGTGACCCGTCTGGATGTCACATGACCTCATCCAAATAATCCAGTCAGGCCTTCAACAGAGCCTCTTCATCAACAAATATCTACGATGTAAAAACATGAAGGATGGTAATTAGTTTAAAGAGAGACGAACCGAATCAATAGTCAACGCATGATGTCATCACACCATCAACCACCAGTCCCCTGATAGGTTGACCCTCATCATGGGACTACTGGACCATGAAAAGCTGCCCCTAGAATCTGATGGACTGGTCCTTGGACCGTACCCTACCTCCACAGAACATTCATTAGAACCTGTTCAGAACCTCCAGAGTCATCCTGCTGACAGACAAACGTAAACCTTCACCAACAGTCCATCAAATTAAACCCTAATTCAGATTCTAACTGGACATGTATGCCATCAGAGGCGCCCTCAGGGTTCTGTTCCAGTAACACTTTGTCTGGATCCTTTGGAGGCGGGGCTGGAGCTGCTTCTTTACCTTGAAAGGAGCCAGCTGAGATGGTTCAACATCTGGTTCAGATGCCTACTGGGGCCTTCCTCTTGGGTGAGGAGACCCCGGGGTAGACCCAGAACTCAGTGGAGGGATTACAGATCTCATCTAGACTGGGAACATCTCAGGATCATCCAGGAGGAACTGGGAAGTCCTGGAGGAACGTCTGGAATACTGGATTAATCTGCTGACCCCACGACCCGATGGATCGATGATGGATGATGATGATGATGATGATGGATGATGGATGGATGATGGATGATGATGATGATGATGATGATCGATGATCGATGATGGATGATGATGATGATTTGTATTGATTATTATTGTAAACATGTGACATATAGAATCTGCTCCTTGAACCCATTCGGTGACTAATGACCTCACCCCCCCCCACCCCCCCAGTGGAGCCAGAGTTCAAGTACGTGGGCAACATGCATGGCAATGAAGTGTTGGGCCGTGAGCTGCTCATTAAACTCTCCCAGTTCCTGTGTGAGGAATACCGAGCTGGGAACCATCGGATCATGACGCTGATCCACGACACCCGCATCCACATCCTGCCCTCCATGAACCCTGACGGCTACGAGGTGGCAGCCAGACAGGTATCCACACTGTAATTTACTGCATCATGAACAGCTGTTTTAATTTATTTAGGTGTTTATGCAAAAACAACAAAAATAACTTTTTCACAGCCAAACATCAGAAAATGTCGATGAAATGGTTCCAGTCCCTCCAGAGAGTCAGAGTGTGAATGAGTGAACGTTCAGTCATTATCTCCTGGAGCTTCACAGTAAAACACCTGAAGGACAGTTTAGTTTAAACAGTGACATCATACAGCTCATGTGATGTCATCAAACTCTGCAGGAGATCCCAGACTGATTGAAAAGACTTTATTTACAACGTTTAAGCTGAAATCTTTGCTGTAGCCTCTAAAAGCTTAGCATGAACCCGTCTGAAGAAGGTGCAGGAAAAGCCTTGTTTCCGTCTCCAGGCTGCACATCGTGGCCGTTTTATTTCCTGCCTCCAAACTGGTTGAATGCATCACATGTAAATCTGACTCTTAAATAATTCACTGACTCCGGTGAAACGTGTCTTAAATGATTTTGTGGCTCGACAGGGTCCAGAGTTTAACGGCTACCTGGTGGGTCGAGGGAACTCCAGAGAAATCGATCTGAACCGGAACTTTCCAGACCTGAACGCCCTCATGTACTACTACGAGAAGACCAACGGACGCAACCACCACCTGCCCCTCCCAGACAACTGGCAGCAACAGGTCAGAGCTACTGAACAAACTTCTTTATTCTTTCTAATCAAACAAAACAAAGTATCGAGAAAAACAACAAAATGTCTTCCTATTGGTTCAGAAGAGAGAATTAATGCTCACTTCTAAATGTCATGTAGACTCAGATCACAGGTTGATTTGACTTAAACTGACCGTCTAACAGCTGTAGCTGTCATATGTTTCATTATATACTGATGAAGTGGTTTCTAAGACAGCCATCCATTTGTTCCACCTTTCTTCCTGTTTCCTAAACAGTGGTCCTCCAGTCCTGGGCCGGCTGTCGGCTCACATGACTGCCTCCTGAAAGGCAACACAAAAGAGTAACTGTGCCTCAGTTACAGATACTTCATTCATGCCACTGAGGATTACATTCTCACATGAAGCCACAAACCCCTGCAGGCTCAGCCATGCTCCATCTGACTGAGCCAACATCCATCATCTGGATGAAGCATCAGATGGTCCATGAAACAATATCAGACCAGGCAAAGGTTAAAGACATGTTCATGAGCCAGGAGACCAATCAGATGCAGAACGGACAAGCTTCTAGGGTTGGATATCTTTCCCCTGTGCCTTTTTGGTACCTTTCTCCCTCCGTAGAAACAAAAATGTTATTTAAGTTGTAAAAAAAAGGCTCCAAATATGTTCTAAGACCTTTTAGTCTCCACACGTTACTCAGCCTGGATAACCGCATTAAAATGAATGATGGGATAACCAACTTATACAACTAGCTAATAATTATATGATGATGTCATAAAGTTGTCAACGCCTCACTTAAAGGTTTCATGGAGGGTTCAACTCTCCAGGAAGGAGCACAGTGCATAGCAGACATGCTAACATTAGCTACAGTGTCTGACCAGGTGTTTCCTCAGGTGAGACATGCTAACGTTAGCTACAGTGTCTGACCAGGTGTTTCCTCAGGTGAGACATGCTAGCGTTACATTCATATGAAGGTACCCTGTGTGGAGGAGGGACCCTTTGGAGGAAATGCTCAGCGCTGGTGGAGGTTTGTGGTCCTAGAGCATGAATGATCCTTCATATGTAACCTTACACCATGGTGATAGCTCATCAGTGTATGTAAAGATCCTCACAAAAAACGCCTGCCAGTCCTCAAAAGAGTTCTTGGTGCGTTCAAGGCCAGCCGTCTCTGATCAGCCCGACTGTCCTGCAGCTGAACCAGACTGTTTATTATCCTACATACCTCATTCAAGAGGAGGTATTACTCCTGGATTTCATGCATGACATATGACTAGGAGCGTGTTAGTGCTGACAGAGAAAGTAAATGGGAGTCTATATCTGGCTTTTAAAGGTTTCAGGTGTCTGGAGGCATCTGAGGTGTTTGGGTGATTCTGTTGGTTCACAATGAGACGCATTCATGAACCAAAATCTAAACTCATCTGTCTGCTTCATTTAAAGACCCCAAAGCAGAAAAGATCATAAAACTAGAATCTTCTCCCTCTTATCCGGGGTCATGGATGGAGGGATGGAGGGAGGAATGGATGAGGATACTCTCTTTGTAACGGTCTCATTCCTCCACAGGTTGAACCAGAGACCCTGGCAGTCATAAAATGGATGCAGAACTACAACTTCGTCCTTTCGGCCAACCTTCACGGAGGAGCTGTTGTGGCCAACTATCCCTTCGACAAGTCTAGAGATCCTCGCATTCGAGGGAGGACCACGTATGCAGCCACTCCGGATGATAAGATCTTCAGAAAGGTGTGCTGTGGATGAGAGAGATCCTTCCAGATGTTGCACACATCTGATCTCACATCTGTCTGTTGTGTGTGATGACAGTTGGCGAGGACCTACTCGTACGCTCACAGCTGGATGCATAAGGGTTGGAACTGTGGCGACTTCTTCGATGAGGGGATCACCAACGGGGCCAGCTGGTACTCTCTGTCCAAAGGTGAGCAAAACCCCTGAAGAGAAGGCAGCAGATGAAACGTCCAGACGAGAAGCTCCACTGGAATCATGAAAAACATGAATGACGTCAGTCAGTCAGTTCATCAATCTAAATAATCATAACAATAATACAAATGAAATAAGCCAATAGAGCCATACTGGATCAGTTCCCCAGATCTAATGATACACCAGCAGTGACTGTTTTAGTCTACGGTTAGACGATATGCCTTAAATGGTCAGATTTACTGTCCTCTTATTGGTCAGACAGATCAATAACTGAATATCTTTTAATTTTCTGTGCCATGAATGAAGCCACAGAGGTTTGTGGATCTGTGTATTTACTGGCATTGACCTACTGCCCATTAGGAGGAATACTCACATAGATGTTTAAAGCTACACGGCACCAGGTTCTCTGAACCGTCTGGGCTCGTATCCGACCTCAGATCAGGATCTCTGACGTCTAGATCCTGGACTGGTCTAAATTATTCTGTGGAATGTCATGCAACACCTTTGAATGGGATGAAAACGCCCACAGTCACATTTAGTAGCAGTGTGTTGTGTTTATTTTAACAGCTCCTTTGGCTCCCAAGTGTTATGTCAGGGTCTATGAAGTTAGTTTTTAACCAACCCCCCCCAAAAATCCTGGCCGCATATGCATTAGGTTTGGATGAAAAGTAGCGCTGTATCTAAAGAGCTGAACACATCAGGGTTTTTATTGGTCTGTGGTTTGGAATAATTAGAGGATCCATATGGAAAATTTACATAAAAGCTTTGGGCTCAAGTCACAAACACTAAAAAATGAGTAACATTCACAGATACTTCAAGTCCTTAAGGAGGCAAAGTAAGAGCACTATGTAATCCATCTGTAGCTCATAGTCACAGCACAAGGTCGTTAAGGGCGTGGCCAACTTCCTTTTGTTAGGTAAACTGTTCAAAATAAAGCGTTTTATGTTCTTCATATCCAAAAGGTCCGACACACAGTCCAGGTTCATACAGTGAAACAGTTTGGAGTAGAACAGATGTCCTCCTGATAAATCCTGAGCCACCGCTAGAGGTGACATCAAATGTCCATGAGGGAGGAGTCTCTAAATCAGAGACAATCATTGGTTCGGGTGGATGAAAATGTGATGATGTCAGAGCCGATCAGCGCATCACTTGTGTGTAACCAGAGTGTTCTGTGTTATAGTTTCATCTGAATCGTCCTTTAAACAATTTGACTTTAGAGGTTTTTGTTGGTCATTGGTTCAATCACTTTCTGCTGCATCAAGATAGCAATGCAAACAACACCTGATACTTAAACTACATCTGGTACTTAAACTGCATCTGGTACTTAAACTACATCTGGTACTTAAACTACATCTGGTACTTAAACTACGTCTGATACTTAAACTACATCTGGTACTTGAACTACATCTGGGACTTAAACTACATCTCATAGTTAAACTACATCTGGGACTTAAACTACATCTGATACTTAAACTACATCTGGTACTTAAACTACATCTGGTACTTAAACTACATCTGGTACTTAAACTACATCTGATACTTAAACTACATCTGGTACTTAAACTGCATCTGGTACTTAAACTACATCTGATACTTAAACTACATCTGGTACTTAAACTGCATCTGGTACTTAAACTACATCTGGTACTTAAACTACATCTGGTACTTAAACTACGTCTGATACTTAAACTACATCTGGTACTTGAACTACATCTGGGACTTAAACTACATCTCATAGTTAAACTACATCTGGGACTTAAACTACATCTGATACTTAAACTACATCTGGGACTTAAACTACATCTGGGACTTAAACTAGGTCTGATACTTAAACTACATCTGGGACTTCAACTACATCTGGAACTTAAACTACATCTGGGACTTAAACTACATCTGATACTTAAACTGCATCTGATACTTAAACTACATCTGGGACTTAAACTACATCTGGGACTTAAACTACATCTGGGACTTAAACTAGGTCTGATACTTAAACTACATCTGGGACTTAAACTACATCTGGGTCTTAAACTATGTCTGATACTTAAACTACATCTGGGACTTAAACTACATCTGGGACTTAAACTACACTCCTGATCTGACAGATTTGTCCCATTTTAACGATGTTTCCTTCGAACCTACAGCATTTCTCTCTGTGTTTCAGGCATGCAGGACTTCAACTACTTGTACACCAACTGTTTTGAGATCACTTTGGAGCTGAGCTGCGATAAGTTCCCTCCAGCGTCGGCGCTGCCTAGAGAATGGCTGGGCAACAGAGAGGCACTGGTTTCATACCTGGAACAGGTCAGAACACAGACTCAACCAGTCCTGTACTGGATTCTCTGGATGAAACTCAAGCATGGAAAGATTCCTGGGCTTCAGGACAGAATGTCTTTTATGTGCCAGGGTAAAACCTGCTGATGGATTCTCACTAATGGTGCTCCTGCAGCCTGAGGCAGAGATCACACATGCTGTAGAAGGTTCTGGAAATGACTTGATACGACTTGCACTCATCACAGCATTCAAACATAAATCTGTCTGTAGACACACCTGACCTGCCTGTTTGGACACGAACTTTTTCTTTTTCATGATTAGAGAGAATTAGTTCAAATTAAATGGAAAGAAAACAGTACATGTGTGCTTCACCTTTTTCAGGTGCATCATGGGATAAAAGGCATGGTGTATGATGAGAACAACAACCCTGTCGGCAACGCTGAGATCTCAGTGGCCGGCATCAACCACGATGTGACCAGCGGTGAGAAGGGCTCGTTGTTTTAACGTGGTTTTTACTCTTCAGCAGAAGAAACATGAGAGGAAGATGATCTGTTTCAGTGATTTATTCCAGAGGTGATAACAGACCCAACATCTAACTGTTAAAATGAATCAACCTTCTAACGGGGATGGATCTCGCCATCTAGTGGCCAGTGGTGGGAAACACTGGAAATCATGCTGTATGGTGTGTTTTTAGTTTTTATACTCCATTACATCTAAGAGGTAAAAGTATCAGTACTCTTTTAGTGTGTTTATCATCTTTTACCCTCCATCATTAGTTACATTGTACGTAAGATTTAAGTACATCTGATGCTTTATTCAATACTTAATTAAACTAATATTACTGATGTATTAACATTATATATCAGTACATGAGTAATATTATCCAATAACTTAATATATAACCATGCGTATATCAGACAGAGGTGAATTAGCCAGATTGTAATTATTATTGTTAATAATAATAATAATAATAATAATACACGAAAGTGCTTTTAAACAAATGAAGTCATAAATGTGTTTCTGGAGAGTATTAGCTAGAAATGCTAAAGTGAAAAGCTACATTTTTAACCTTCTTTTAGAGGTATTTAGCGTGCTAGCTTCCCTGATATCTGTAGGTAATGTATTCCCTATCTTTAATTGACCAAAGATGGGAGCCTCCAATAAACCACCAGCAGATGAAAGCAATGTTTTTGAATGGTCGGTAATGTAGCTTGATGCTAACCCATTAAGAGTGTATTAAGGAGGAGGACCTTAGGGTAAGGGTTAAAAACTGGACTCATATTTCTCCTCTTGGTTCTGGTTTATATTCGAGCTGCAGAGTTTTTAACTTTTAAAACCTGGCTACAGATGACAGGTGCTGTAATATTGATGAGTGGGGCATCGACATCTTCATAACATCATCATGACATCATCATGACATCATCATGTAATTATTAGTTAGTTGGATAAGTTGACGTTGGAGATAACTGGGCTTTTTTCACTGTCTTGGATCTCATTAGCTTAACATGTTTACTAGTGTTAGGCTAACACACATCTGAAATTCCTTAGCAACATGCTAATTAGATTGACTGTACTGTTGATAATAATCTGGTGTCTTAGAAAAGACTAAAATGTCAACACTTTTCATTAAACTAGACTAAAATAAGGAGAAAAAACAGCATCATGTGACTAAATATGATAGACACTAAGAAGGACATTTGACTCAGGACTACATGAAAAATAAATGACACTAGTTGGATGTTTCCTCCTCTCATCTTTTGCCATGTGTTTCCCTCCAGGAGTGGATGGGGACTACTTCAGACTCCTGTTACCAGGTACCTACACTGTGACAGCATCTGCCCCGGGTTACCTCCCCTCCACCAGCACGGTGACGGTGGGACCAGCTGAGGCCATACAGGTGTGTTTCTGTCATATATGGTCTCATAAAGTCTGATTTTATTTGTAAGTCATCCAAACCTCATCACTCACAGCTCGTCCTCCATCTTTTACCCACAGCTTCATTTTTACTTGAAAACGGCGCCAAAACAGAACCTGAAAGTGAAGCCGCACAACGGCAGGAAGAACCTCTCGTCTCCTAAGAGCCCCTTAAAGCCGGGTCCCAGATGAGACGGACCATGAAACATATCCGTATATATCGTTAAACACATACGAGTTATGGAACTGATAAACGACCTCGTTACATATATGGAAATGTACCTTTTTAGTCATATGATTATGTTTGCTGGTGTATTTATGTTACACTTATGTTGTAAAGGACTTTTTGATTTTAATGACTGTAATTTGATGAAATTTGAAAGTGAAAATAAAGGAACATTTTTGCTGTCTTTAGTTCTCATCTCTGTGTTTCGATCTAATTTTCACCTGAGGTGAAGGTTGGTGCTCCTGAGCTAAAGCTCCTGTAGGGGGCAGTAGAGGACAGGAGGACTATTAGAACAGTGGTTCACATTATTCACACCAAGACCCTGAAACTGATCTTAGACCTCGTCCCAGGGTCTCCAACTGATGTGACTTTTACTTTAAATGGTTTATCATAGACAGCATATAAATACAATCAATGACTTAAGACGTCATGATTCTATTCAACAGCATGATGTCATGTGATCCTTCAAACTAAACAATCTGGACACAAACAGAACACAACGATAGTTCATTTGAAGTCAAAGCTAGGCACAACTACGAGTGATGATTGACTCCAGGAACAATAAACCAGTAGAATCACTTTAATTCTCTGCTCCAACACTTGGTCTGATGCTGTGTGAACACAACAGGACAATTGTGCGACACCAAACCCTGACAGACGACAACAGACCCACATTGTGAATGAAGTGGTCACTATGAGAGGAGACAAAGGCAGCGTTTCATCCAGAGTCCCTGATGTGGACCCGACAAACGACCAGTGGGATCTGTTGGCCTCGTGTCGTCAATGAAGACCACCAGAGTCCTACAGACGTCTCACTCCCATTCATTGGCTCAGAGGCGATGGAGAAACTACGTCACCTTATCAGAAGTCACACAAAGATGAGTTATACAGGAAATGTCACGAGATTAAAACAAGTTATTCTTTATATATCAGGAAAATATTTTAGATGTGTGTGTTTTCATTGGACAGTGATGACCTCATAGTTCCCTGGAGACATAGAATTACTGACCATCCTAAAAATGACTTTAATTAGACAGATGATTTTCTTGAATCCCACTATTGGATTTGAAAATAATGAAAATTTAAAATCAAATTCGTTTTATTTGTTTAAATAAATTAGTTTTTTAAATTTTGTTTTAATTACACTTAATTCTACATCTAATATGGGAGTATTTACTATTTTCTTTTCAATTTAATGTTTTTTAAACTGCTCATTTAATTGTCTGCATGTATGTACAGTTTTAAATTAAATTATTGTTGTATTTTATCATCTCATACAGCACATTGAAGTATCTTGTATGAAATATGCCATATTTAAAATTGTCTTCCTGCATGTAATAATTCTATAATTTCATTAGTTGACACTGATAGATTTATTGGTTAAGTGATGTATTATTGTTTTTGGATTCTTCATGATGAAGCCGGCCTGATTTTAACGTGTGACCTCTGCTGTATCTGAAGCCGACTTACTGTTTCCTGCTATTGTTCTATGAGGAAGCTGTGATTTCTGCAGAGGCAGCAGAAAACGAAAAACTCACAAAACCCTGACAGAAGAGTTTAGTGTCATTTTCTGCAGTTTGAGCCACAATAAAAGGTTTTGTTACAGGGAAACCTTCTACACCACATTATTACTATATCTTTGATTTTTTACTAAATCGGAACAAAATCAAACTTAAAAATCACATGATTCAATTGAATCATGAAAACATCAGTCAGAAATGATTCAGCAGTAAATGTAGATGTTTTACTTCATTAAACTGCTGTGAAGAGTTTTAGGTCTGGGTGGAGACGACGGCCCAAACACAGGCTGACCTGCTCAGGAATGAGGTCATGATTAGAGATAATGTTGACTTTTACTTTAGGAAAAAGACTCATGATCTGATCTGACTGTTGTCATTCAGGTCACATGACCATAGAATCAGACACGGAACTGATCCAGAACCTCTTACAAAGAGACAGAAAAGATTTTGTTTTCACACAGCTCTGAAAAAATCCACATGGAGTCACTTCAGCTGCTGATGTGAATGTGGCCTTAGATTCAGGCGGCCATCTTTGCGCCTGAGTTCTTCTTGGGGCTACAACATGTTTATTGAGTAATTTAAAAATAGTTTGATAAATGAAATATCAGATAAGGCAAGAAAAAAGAATCAGGTTTTATAAAAAGAGGTGAATCTGAGAAATCTTTACATTTTCACTGCTTTGCAACTAAAAATAAAATGCATCATGAAAATGTGGAGGAACATCAGGCCACATATAATATTTGATAACAGATTAGCTATGGTTATGTAATGGTTAGCATAGGGTTAGCTTCCACTTCCTAATTAACGCTGTAAGAGTGCTAGAAAAGACTAAATTAAATTCTGAAAGAATTATTTAATTTAAGCCTGGAGGTAAAACACAAATAATTAAAATCAAATAAAAACCAGCACTGTTAGCTAGGAAGTGGGCGGATACTTTTAGCTGATGGGTTATCAAATGTGTTGATTTATATTGAAATATGTTCAGATTTTCACTTCTTCTTAGTTGCTAATCAATCAGAGAAGCAGTGAAATGCTAACAATATGTCATATAGGCCTACTGTATTTTTATATGAACTGGAACAGTGTGACATTAACCTAGCCTAGCATTTTAGCTTGCCGCCACTATGTGACTTTAGAGGAAGATGGCTGCCGTGTTAGAAGAGTCTTTTATGGTTTGGTTTACATAAAAACTACCTGACGGATTTTGATGAAAATTGGTACAAGGGTTGGACGCGTGTCAGGGAAGAACCCGTTAAATTTTGGAGTGGATCCAGAGTAAGGGGCGATTCAGGAATGTGTTCTACTAGTTGTTTTTATCTTGTTTTTCTATATATATCCTAAATAAACGTCTATCAATCAGGTCGATAACTTTAGACGTCTATGCTTCAAATAACACAGTGAAAGTATATTTATTTAAATTAAATAAATGATCCGGGTCCTCCTCTACTGTTTTTCAGTCAGGCACCAGCCGGGACAGCTACGCCTGCTCTGTAACAGTGGGTGTTGTTGTACGTAGGCATGGAGAGACGCAGAGCGACCCGTCCTGTTTCTAACGCGGTGACAGCTGACGGTACCGGACCACCGGGGCTCTCTTCTCCCGTCATGATGAGTTGTTGAGGTCGAATAAAGTGTTTGACGTCGGGACTGATGAGCCCGCCGACAGCGCCTCAGCTCCGGGACCAGGAGCTGCTCTGAAGTTGTGTCGAGGAGAAAAACTCCGCCACCGTCAGCAGACGGGTCGGTCATCTGGTCGGACTGGATCTAACGGCTCCGGTCTCCTTCCACCGCCCCGGACACACCTCAGGTAGGATTATACTTTAATGTCGGACCCTTAAAGAGGCGGAGGACCCATAAAAACACGTCATGAAGGAATAAAAACACGTCATGAAGGAGGAGAAGTTTGTAATTAGACAGGAATAGTTTCACAGCTACCAGCAGGGCACGAGCCCGATCTGTACTTTACTCTTTTTACTGTAATGTTCAGGTAGAGAGTACTTAGAACAGGACTTCACAGTATGACAACATAGCTATCAGGCTGACTGACTGATGACGTCAGCTGAATGAGTGACGACATTGAGTCTGTCACCTGTGACGGCTCTGATGTTTCCGATTCTATTCTGTTGAATTATACAGACAGTTGGAAGCAAAATGATTCAACCTCCATCATCTATCAGGTTTATTGGTAAAAATCTACTATTGATCAGCTGTTAATAACCAGATCAAACAGTTTAAATAGATCAATAATCAGATATTAAAGTGTTTCCTGACTCCTCAGTCTGTAAATGATCCTTAATGACCAGCGTCTCTAGTTCTTTGTAGACCCTTTAGCTGCTCTGACCTGCTGCAAACCTGATGCAGATCCAGACTCCAGCTTCTGGCAGCGTTCCTGAGGAATCTTAGCCCATTCCTCATGGACAAAGGCCTCCAGTTCTGGAATATTCCTGCTTTACCTGCTGCAACCACCTTCTTCAGATCCCACCAGAGGTTTTCTATGGATTCCAGTCAGGCGACTGTGACGGCCTCTAGAATGATCCAGGACTTCTTCTGAAACCAGGCCTTGGTGGACTCTGAGGTCTGCTTGGGATCGTTGTCCTTTTGGAACGTCCAATGAGGGCTGAGCTTCATCTTCCTCACAGATGGAGACGTTTTCTTCCAGGATTTCCTGATCCTTGATGGAATCCATCTGACCCTCTACAGGCTGCAGGTTTCCGGTGGTCCAGGAAGCAAAGCAGCCCCAGAGCCTCACTGATCCACCGCCATGCTTCCCTGTAGGTAGGCTGTTCTTTTCAGCCTCAGCTTCATTCTTCCTCCTCCAGACATACCGCTGATCCAGAGGCCCCAAAAGGTCCAGTTTGGTTTCATGGCTCCACAGAACAGCATCCAGAACTTCTGGGTCTGATCCAGATGGTTCTGAGCTACTGGAGCCCGCTTTCCTGGAGCTTCTGGGTCAGCAGTGGTGAAGGTCTTGGAGTTCATGGAGCCCTGATGTAAATTTAGACCTCAACAGAAAAACCTTTGGACTCTACTGATAAACTAAGTCTATGAAGGTCTCAGAGTTTCAATACATCTGATCTGTAAATGATGAGGATGATGATGAGGATGATGATGAGACTCAGGTTGGATCGTTTGCTTCTGTCTGTATTTTAATGTTAAACTGTTGTCTACTGGTCTGGTCTGATATTTGACTTCATATCAAACTGGTTTTAAGGTTTTCAGCTGTTGTGAGGTCATAAACATGTCCACCTTCTCATCATCCATGTTTGTCTTCTGCTCTGTTCCACGTTCACCAACAAAGGAAGTGACTGTGTTCTGTCATACTGGTACCTTTAATCCCAGTCTAACCCTTTAAATGCAGTAAAAGTATACGAGCACAAATATGGAAGTAGTACTGAGATAAACCTGTCTGCCCCCACGAAACCAGCCGCTCGTTAATAACGTGTCCATTCATGTGTAACCAGACTGCATGACAGCCACTGTCAGCCTTAATCATGGAGGCTCTGCTGCTGTGTTCAGTGTCACTCAGGAATTAGAAACTTCTCACACAATGAATTATACAGAGGTTGTAGCAGCGTCGTATTTCAGCACACAGACAGCAGAGATGTAACAAACACGATGCAGTCGCCATAAATCCAGTGGAATCATGATTGTAGCCACTACAAGCTGCAGCAGCAGAGCAGTAATGATAATAAGTTGGTGATGTGTGGTTAAAATGTAGTGTTTGATCCTGTTATGTGTCATGACATCACTCAGAGAGATTTTTATTGTTATCTATAGAAATATTATAGTTATATATAGATATAGTTATATATAGATATATTACAGTTATATATAGATATATTATTGTTTTATATGGATATATAATTGTTATATATAGCTATATATTGTTATATATAGCTATATTATAGTTATATATAGATATATTATAGTTATATATAGATATATTATTGTTATATATATAAATATATTATTGTTATATAGATATGTTGTGGTTATATATAGATATATTACTGTTATACATAGATATAATATTGTTATAAAAGATATATTGTATTTATATATAGATATTTTATATAGATATATTATTGTTATATATAGATATATTATAGTTATATATAGATATATTGTATTTATATATAGATATTTTATATAGATATATTATTGTTATATATAGATATGTTGTAGTTATCTATAGATATAGTTATATATAGTTATATTATAGTTATATAGTTATATATAGATATTTTATATAGATATAGTTATATATTGATATATTATTGTTATATATATTATAGTTATATATAGATATATTATAGTTATGTATAGATATTTTATATTGATATATTATAGTTATATATAGATATATTATAGTTATATATAGATATATTATTGTTATATATAGATATATTATTGTTATATATAGATATATTATTGTCTCAGAGCTGATTCATAAATCTTAGCATCTTTTCTCTTGTCAATCTTCGGAGTTCAGCCTTTTAGAATAAGAATCGAGGAGTGTGATTGGATGGATTTCTCCCTCCATCGTGTTTCTACAGACATGATGATGTAATTCCAACCAACACACATCAGTTATATAACCGCTCATATGTAGCATATTAGGGCTCAGCCATGTTTAAGGGTGCGGCATATCTCTGGACACCTCTGGGGTCCTCAGTTCAAGCAGATCTGAGGTCAGGCGTCTGAGCTGTGGAAATGTTTATGCTAAAGATGGGCTCCACCCAGCATGTGTCATCAGAACCATTAATATTCACCATGCTTCAGAAAGGAATGGAGAATCCAGTCTGGGAGTGAAAAGAGTTAAGAAATGGAGTCCAGAAAATGAGCTCATCCCCTCCAGAGAAGGGTCCCTCGCCAAGCTGCGGGGAAACGGGAATGAAAATGTGACGGAGGTGGATTTAGTTTTTCCAAGGAGCCACCCAGGGTTTTCCCTCCACCCACAGAGCAGCAACACATGATGAATGTTCTCCTGTTATAAAAGTAGTTTTTTACTTCAGCTGGTGGAAATAAAGCTGCAAGTAATCTGCAGTCACAGTAGAAATGTTTGTAGACGGTCAACGAGATAAACACTCTTTCTTCATTGGCTGATTTCTTAACTCAGCCAATCAGCGCTTGTTCTGATGGCCTGAAGATAAACACCACTAATGCTGGACTCAGACTACAGGATGACTTCATTCAACCATCCTGACAACCTGAGGAGGAATCTGGTCTGGGATCTCTGTTGGTTTGCTAAACGATGCAAAGTAAGACGTACAAAGTATGTATTCTGCTAGGTGTGTTTTAACCAATCAGAGTTCATCTCCCATCCCTTTAAAGTCAGCTGTGTCTCACCTGCAGCATTATTTAACCGGCATCACTGAGGAGGAGGAGGAGGAGGAGGACTGCTGCTCCTCCTCCCTGTGTGTAACAGGTTTAGTGATGCATCCGATCACAGTCTGCAGATCCATCAGAAAAATGATCATTCTGATTAACAGCTAATGGATGCAGGTGATGAAATAATCCATCATGAATGAGGAGCAGCTAATCTTCCCTGCCTGGTTTACATTCTTCTAGACCAGGTTGTTGAACCAGGCTAGACTCCATTTTGCCTCCTCATGACATCAAGTGAGGCGTCGCCCCCTCTGATGTTTGTGATGCAGCCTGATGTTAGAATCATGTCGACGCCCAGGTCTCCGCCTCCAGCCCTACAGACGTCTGTAGCAGCAATCAGGGAGGATTCCTGAGGTGTCTGTTAACTGATGACATCATCGCCTTCTGTTTGGACTATTTTACATGAAGTCCTGTCTTTGGATGCCCTCCGGTCTCATTGATGGTGGTCTTCGTGTCCCCTTCAGTGATGGTCTGCGTTGACGTGCAGAGCTGACGTGTGATTGGACAGTATGTCTGCAGGCCTTTTCAACCATCTCTGTGTTGCTGTTTGGTTGTTTGACCAGGTGTTTCCTAACGTTAGCTACAGTGTTTCACATATTGACCAATCATATAATTGATTAATAGAATAATGCTGAAGTTAGCCTGAAGCTAATTTATTCATGTGGTTTTTATAGTAGACAAATGTTCCGTCAGTCACAGAGAATAAAGTTTTATTCTAAGTGTTACATCACATTTAAAGGCTCTGAACAGGTGGTTTGCCCCCCCCCCCTGTGTGTGCTGACAGACCAGACGGTCAGAGAGGCAACAGATGTCGCCCAGTCTTTAGCGTCCAGAACCGTCCACCAGGCGTTCACCTGTCGTGTTGTGTTTTGTCGTGTTTTGTTGTGTTGTGTCGTGTTTTGTTGTGTTGTGTTTTGTTGTGTCGTGTTTTGTTGTGTTGTGTTTTGTTGTGTCGTGTTTTATTGTGTTGTGTTTTGTTGTGTCGTCTTTTGTCGTGTTTTGCTGTGTTGTGCTGTGTCATGTTTTGTCGTGTTTTGTTGTGTTTTGTCGTGTTTTGTTGTGTCGTGTTTTGTTGTGTCGTGTTTTGTTGTGTCGTGTTTTGTTGTGTTGTGTCGTGTCGTGTTTTGTTGTGTCGTGTCGTGTCATGTTTTGTTGTGTCGTGTCGTGTCGTGTCGTGTCGTGTTTTGTTGTGTTTTGTTGTGTTTTGTCGTGTTTTGTTGTGTCGTGTTTTGTTGTGTCGTGTTTTGTTGTGTCGTGTTTTGTTGTGTCGTGTCGTGTCATGTTTTGTTGTGTCGTGTCGTGTCGTGTCGTGTCGTGTTTTGTTGTGTTGTGTTGTGTCGTGTTTTGTTGTGTCGTGTTTTGTTGTGTTGTGTCGTGTTTTTCTGGTGGACTCAGCGTTCTGGATGTAAACAGTCCAAAGACTCCAGAAGGTTCTACCCGTCTGTTTGTCTGTTTGCTGTCTGCCACTTATTGTCCATGTGAATGGGATGAATGATGCAGGAGGCAGACAAACAATGAGGCAGCGGCTTCATTGTTCATCAGATGACTCTGTTCAATAAAAGGTACAGACAGTCAGCAGATCCCAGTCCAGCCTCTGTAGTCCACCAGCGGGGGTTCAGCGCCCACCAAACACCTTGAAGCACCGGTGCACCGGTTAGAACGGTCATACAGTTCAAATCATCCACAGTATGAAGGTCTTAGAGGAAGAATCACATCAGTACCATCCTACATCAGCTGGTCTGGATGAGCCACATAGACCAGATCCTGTTACACAGAAAACCAGAAGTAGCAGATCAAAGAGAAGTAATCACCTCCTCCAAGGAGGTCACCAGCAGGAGTACTGTCAAAGACCAGGTCCTGGTCAATGTTCTGTAGAGGTAGGGTACGGTCCAGGATCAGTCCATCAGACTCTGGTGCTGATCCGGATCATCATCTGGATCCAGAATGTTCTTAAAGGATTCTTTACCGTTGTGGGACAATTACTAGATTTTATCTTCTAACTTTCTGGATAATGTCAACAATGATTGGACAAAAATGACACGATGACATCATCATAAGATCTATAACACATCAGAGTCTGATCTGGATCCAAGTTATAATCTGGATCTGGTGATCTAGAATGTTTAAACTTATAGGACTGACAGAACATTCACTATTTACTGTTTACTATAAAGATGATTTTTACACCATTTCAAGCTGAAATCTTCAGGTAGCCTCGAAGCTAACAGTGTTAGCGCTCAGTGTCAGCGCTCAGTGTCAGCGCTCAGTGTCAGCGCTCAGTGTCAGCGCTCAGTGTCAGCGCTCAGTGTCAGCGCTCAGTGTCAGCGCTCAGTGTCAGCGCTCAGTGTTAGCACTCACTTCGTCTGAGGAAGGTGGTTGAGTGTCAGTTTTCATTCATCACATCATCATCATCACAGATTGTTACATAGTCATGATGGGTTCAGGTCTCAGACACTTGGTGTGTGTGTGTGTGTTTGTGTGTGTGTGTGTGTGTGTGTGTGTGTCGTAATCCTGACTTTCTGCTGCCATTAGTCCCAGTCAGCCGTTCCCATTAACCTCTGTCACTGTCAGAGTGACGTTATCCCAGTATCTGACCCTCCCATCCTGCATGTGGCGCCACAGAAATGTCAATAAGATCTATGTTAAAGTCATTTAAATGTTTCCTCTTGGGATCTTGAATATGTCAGGTCAGTGGAGACCTGAAGTGTTTCAGGTCTGTAGTTGTCATAAAGTCACAGAGGAGTCACCATAAATAACTGTAAGGAGCTTCGGAGCAGATCTGAGGATTAGGTGAGGAAAAGCTGCAGAGACCCGGAGACTGTCAGCAGATCCAGGATCTGATGTCAGCTGGGAACCCGTTCAGAGCTCCTGGTGTTGGAGCTCCGCTGTGGTTGGAGACTTTAACTGGTATTAATATAATCCCTCTAAACCGATGACACCTGAACAAAGGTCTCAATCAGGTTATTGTCACACCTGGTGAAATCTGGTGAAGCAGACATCAGGATGCAGCCTCATGATTGGATACATATCGATACATTGGATCAGGTGATATAAGACGTGTCACGATACGGGGGTGGGGGCGGTGCTTCAGTACGGCGTTGAGATGATTGGCAGTTGATGTTTTTTTACGTCTGCAGGTTCAGAGTGATGGAAGCTGGATCAGTGGTACGCGCCGTTTTCGAGTTCCTCCCCAGCGTCTCCGAGGAGCTGCCGCTCTTCCCTGGTGATGTCATCGAGGTGCTCAGTGTCCTGGATGAGTTCTGGTTGCTTGGTAACAAAGATGGCGTCACAGGTAAGGTGTCACTGTTACAGCTTATTGATGACGGGTAACATATTCTTTTATTTTGGCGCCGAAGACTGCTCTGGTTCACTTCCTCTACGTTTTTTAATGGATTACATCATACTGTACATCCATGACAGCAAATGAGAGTCATCAATGCCAACTATTCTGAAATATGAGGAACTAACTTCATAAATAGTTTCAGACATGTCATCTGGTGATGTTCTGTTCTGGCCCTGAAGCGTCGGACTCAGAGAGTTTCCACCAGTCAAATGTCCCTTCAGATTAGAAACAGGAAGTGGGTGTGGTCTAAACACTGCAGGGAAACACATGATAAATTTATGACATGACTTTCCTGCAGAGATGAAACGTGTCTTTGTAAATATCAAACATAACATGGCTGAGCCAATCACTAAAAAGCAAGATGGCGCCGCGCTAGTGGCAGCCTGTTGCAGCAGCTCCCGCTCACCTTGAGCTTTTTCTGCACTATTGTTTGTCTTTTTAACTTTCTTTAATTTTTCCCTCGCTGTCTTGAGGGGTGCTCTTTGCACTATGGAGGCCAAGCAGTTGATTTTTGCTTTGGCCTTCTGCTGTTTGTTTGTTTATGCTTTTTCCTGACCATGACCGTGTCTGGGGACCTCGTGCGCTGCCATGGCCCTATTGTTTACAGTAGGGATCAGCTGTTAGCGCTCCGTAACATAGCGGTGCTGCCCCACGAGAGACCTGATGTCCCCCGAGAGTTGAAACGGAGGAGACGGGGGACCCGTGCCGGAGCCGAGCGTCGTGCTAGGAGGAGGAGATATCGACCAGTCCTCCCGTCCATCATCATGGGGAATGTGAGATCTCTCCCCAACAAGATGGACGAATTAGCGGCGCTGACCCGGCACCAGAGGGAATACCGGGAGTGCAGCATCATGATGTTCACGGAAACATGGCTGACCGCGCTAACTCCAGACACGGCTGCAGCGCTGGACGGCTTCAAGCTGTTGCGCGCGGACAGGACGAGGGAGAGTGGTAAGAGGAAAGGAGGAGGGCTGGCAGTGTTTGTGAATGATAGATGGTGTAACTCTGGGCACATCACTATTAAAGAACAACTCTGCTGTAAGGACATTGAACTGTTAGCAGTTAGCATGAGACCTTACTACCTGCCGCGGGAATTCACGCATGTTATCTCGGTAGCTGCGTATATCCCCCCCCTCTGCTAACGCTGAAGCAGCCTGTGATGTCGTTCACTCTGTCACAGGCAGGCTGCAGACTCAGCATCCACAGGCCCTCCTTCTTATATCAGGGGACTTTAATCATGCCGCACCATCTTCCACTCTGCCCACCTTCACCCAGTATGTAACATGCTGCACCAGAGACAATAAAACACTGGACTTACTGTATGCCAACACCAAGGAGGCATACACCTCATCAACCCTACCTCCCCTGGGAAGATCAGACCACAACCTGGTTCATCTCCTGCCTGTGTACAAACCTCTCGTACACAGGCAACCAGCTGTGTCCCGCACAGTGAAGAGATGGTCCGACGAGGCTGACGAGGCCTTGAAGGACTGTTTTGATACAACTGTGTGGCAGGAACTCTGTGATTCCCACGGGGAGGACATCAACAGTCTCACTGACTGTATCACAGACTATATTAACTTCTGTGTGGAAAACACCGTACCCACCAGGACTGTACGGTGTTTTTCCAACAATAAACCGTGGATTAACCCTGACATAAAGGCTCTCCTCAAGGAGAAGAAGAGGGCCTTTAAGTCAGGAAATAAGGAGGAGCTGAAGATTGTACAGAAGGAGCTAAGGAGGAAGATCAGGGAGGGGAAGAACAGCTTCAGGAGGAAGATGGAGGATCAGCTGCAGCAGAACAACACCAGTGGAGTTTGGAAAGGCCTGAAAAACATCTCTGGCCACAAGGAACCAAACTCCCAGGCTGTGGGGGACCAACAGTGGGTGAATGATCTGAACTTATTTTTCAATAGGTTTGATCAGTCATCTGCCCCTCCCCCAGCCCAGCCAAGCCTGCTGCAACCCCCTTCATTGGCACCTCCAGGACACTGCCCCACCCCCTCCTCCACCTCCCTTCCTGCAACACTCAGCTCACAGCCACCCCCCACTACTCATCTCATCAGCTCAACACCACCATCCCCCCCATCCACAAACTTCAGCACACAGCCCCCCTGCTCCACCCTGTCCCTCACAACTCTCCAGGTGAGAGATCAGCTCAGGAAGATGAAGGCGAGGAAGGCTGCGGGTCCGGACGGCATCAGCTCCAGGCTCCTGAAGTCCTGCGCAGACCAGCTGTGTGGGATAGTTGAACACATGTTCAACCTGAGCCTGAAGCTGGGGAGAGTGCCACAGATGTGGAAAACATCCTGCGTGGTACCTGTCCCCAAGACTCCGCACCCCAAGGACCTCAACAGCTACAGGCCGGTGGCTCTAACATCCCACCTAATGAAGACCCTGGAGCGGCTGGTCCTTGTTCATCTCCGCCCCCTGGTGAGCCCAGCAATGGACCCGCTTCAGTTTGCCTACCAACCTGGCATCGGGGTGGACGATGCCGTCATCTTCCTCCAACACCGAGCCCTCTCTCACCTGGAGAAGCCAGGAAGCACTGTGAGAATCATGTTCTTTGATTTCTCCAGTGCTTTCAACACGATACAGCCTCAGCTTCTGAGGGACAAGCTGGAGCACACCAGTGTGGACCAACACCTCACATGCTGGATACTGGACTACCTCACCAACCGCCCACAGTATGTGAGGTCACGGGACTGTGTGTCCGACATGGTTGTCTGCAGTACGGGGGCCCCACAGGGAACGGTCCTGGCTCCGTTCCTCTTCACCCTCTACACTGCAGACTTCCACTACAACTCACCCACCTGTCACCTGCAGAAGTTCTCTGATGACTCTGCCATCGTCGGCCTCATCACAGATGGGGACGACAGGGAATACAGAGAACTGACGCAGGACTTTGTGGTCTGGTGCCAGCGGAACCAACTCCAGATCAACGCAGGGAAAACCAAGGAACTGGTGGTTGATTTCCGCAGGCACACACACTCCCCCCCGGACCCGGTGAACATTCAGGGAACAGACATTGAGATGGTGACATCTTATAAGTACCTGGGTGTTCACCTGAACAATAAACTGGACTGGACAGACAATACCACGGCACTTTATAGGAAAGGCCAGAGCAGACTCTATCTGCTCAGGAGACTCAGGTCCTTTGGAGTGCGGGGAGCACTCCTCAAGACATTTTACGACACCGTGGTGGCATCAGCCTTTTTCTATGGTGTGGTCTGCTGGGGCAGCGGCATCTCAGTGTCGGACAGGAAAAGACTCGACAAGCTAATAAGGAAGGCCAGCTCTGTCCTGGGATGCCCACTGGACCCAGTGGAGGTGGTGGGAGAAAGGAGGATGACAACTAAGCTGTCATCCATTATGGACAATCACTCCCACCCGATGCGGGACCAAATAACAGCACTGGAGAGCTCCTTCAGCGACAGGTTGCTTCACCCAAAGTGCGTGAAGGAGCGCTTTCGCAAGTCTTTCCTTCCTGCAGCTGTTAGACTGTATAATCAGCACTGCTCCCAGTAGACCAAACAATTAGTAGTACTGTGAGAATTACTGAGACACTTTTTCTAATAGTACTGTGAATATATTTTTGAGACACTTTACCCCCCTCCTTTATTGTATTGTATTTTTAAAAATGTTATTTCCCCTCCTCCTGCTGTGTTTTTTGTACACTGTGCTGCTGCAATATTGTAAATTTCCCCACTGTGGGACTAATAAAGGGATATCTTATCTTATCTTATCTTATCTAAGCAGTCTCCCCAGTCTGAGGACATTTTGATTGGTTGTCTTCTTCTCTGAGTTAGCTGCTAGCTGCTAGCTGCTAACTGCTGCTCAGTTTAAACAGTGTGGGCGTAAAGGCAGAAACTGTCAGTCACACATCAGTGATGACGCTGTTCTGTGTGCCGGGCAGAAGATGGAGCCCTTTAATTTAATTTTATTCAACTTTTGTTAGTCTCAGAATATTTTCAACAATAAGTGACGAGTGTGTGTCTTCTTCTGTTGGCTGTTCTCAGGTCAGTTTCCCAGCACCTTTGTGGAGGAGGTCACTATCCCCAGCACCAAACCTGGAGACAGACTGTATGTGTGCATCAATGATTTCAGCTCCACAGAGCCGGGCAGCCTATCGCTGAAGAGAGGTACAGACACGCCCACAGTATGAGTCACTGACACGCCCACAGTATGAGTCACTGACACGCCCACAGTATGAGCTGCTCGTCATCATCACTACACTAGGGTTGTGTACCGGCTAAATGACATCCGTACTACTGAGAAACGACTCATGATTAAATTTCAGGACTTGAGAGCACATTTGACTGAGAGGGTAAATTATCAAAAGTCATCCCAGACAACAGACGCTGTAACATCTGGTAGCATACAACATAATGTTAGCACGTCTAACCTGAGGAAACACCTGGTCAAACACTGTAGCTAATGTTAGCATGTCAACAGCCAGCACTGCAGCTAACATTAGCATGTTTACAACCCGTGCTGCAGCTAACGGTAGCACATTTGCAGCCAATGCTGTAGCTAATGTTAGCATATCGGCAGCCCGCTGTGTGCTGTTGAATCCTCCAGAAAACTTTGTGAGGCGTTGACAACTTTATGACATCCTCATGTAATTATTAGCGAGTTGGATAGTTGTCTTGATGACATTGGCTTAGCATTTTTACTAGTATTAGCCTCAACATACATCCAGCCACTGACTCCCTCAGAAATTCTTTAAGCAACATGCTATTTAGTAGCTAAAACAGTCTGAGATTTTTAGTGTGTCTGAAACCTGGGGATGAAACCAATAGTACATGAACTGTGTACTATTTACAGGAAATAATACAGTATTCAATCACTGTGGTAGTGACAACAACAACACAACAGACAGGTGATGGAGCTGTTTCTTCTTCTTCTCTGGATAAGACAGACTAGATGCTACAATGCTGTCCTCTACTGTTACATGTATTTATTATAGACAGACGGTTCCCAACCCTACTGTCCAACCATTAGCATACTACTGCTAACACTAATGACTCACGTTTTCTCACTTAGCTTAACGCTACTTGATGATGTCACAGTGCTCAGGTAAACTGTTTGTTGTGTGTTGTGTTGTTGTTTTGTTTGTCTCCACTGCCTCAAACTGGGACCAAAGTTGATCAATGCCAAAAATGAAAAACATTTTTTTGTACTCCATTTGATTTTATTAATACTGCTAATATGCTAATGCAACAAAATCAACATGAATAAATTAACTGATAGAAGAGGAGGGTTTACTCCATGGTATCTTCTTTGATTACAGTTTAAGGAAATGTGTGTGGCGTTTAGATAATCCAGTCATTTCATCATCATCATCATCGTCATCATAAGAGCTAAAAACAGGCATCAAACCTGCTGCTGTAACGTCTGCTGGAGCGTCGTTACCTGGTTTTTTTGTGTTAAACCTAACACCACAATGTTGGAACTCCAGCAGTAACAGAGGACCATCCAACCAACACACTGTGACGTAGGAGCCAATCACACAGAGACGTGTCATCAACCCATCGTTTTCACCTGCTCTCCTTTCCTGCACTGAACCCAACCTTTCCTGGAGGTTTTTAGATGAAAAAATAGTTTCAGCTTTTCAGCCTGAGGCGCAGACATCACTCCACTTTCTCCATGAGTTCCTTTTGAACTCCTGGTTGTGCGCTCCACAGGTGGACCATGCTGGTCACTGTCTCTGAGTGATGGGGGCCTTAAACAGTTTAAACTAGTAGATGTTTGTCATGAAGAGTTGAATCATGGAGGGGCCTTTTCCACTGAGGCACCATTTTTAAAACATAGAAACCATTAGCTGAACATGTCTGCTCAGCAATTCAATTAAAAATCTAAAAAACAAAAGGTCTGCTGAGGAGACAAGTTGTCTCCTTTCACTTTGGTCGTCGGTTTTCTTATCGATAAAGCGTGAGTTCAAGAAGAGACTGCTGTAGGGAAAACACTTTAGTATCTGTTGTATTGATCTATTTAAACTGTTCTGTTTGATCTGATTATTGCAAACAGCTGATCAATAGTAGATTTAACTAATAAACCTGATTACCTGGTGGGTGAATCATTTTTAAAGTGGATTGACTCAATGAACTAAACTAAATCCTAATCCTAAACTGTCCACTAGATGGTCCCAGAGTCACACCGACGCCACCAGAGATCCTCCACAGCAGCTGTAATGCAGTATCAACAGTTGTACTGGTAGTACTGGTAGTACTGGTAGTACTGGTAGTAGTAGCTGAAGTATTGATTGTGCATTAAATTTTATTATTTTTATTGAGATTGAAAATACATCTTTATTAAATATTTTTGGTGTCATGAACATTTTTTCTTTTAAATCTAAAAGATAATCAGACACCAAACATCTTTATGTCCCCCCATCTTTACCCTTTTATACATACAGTCACAAACACACACGTCTCACACATAATAATATGTTCATTAAACAATTGGACAACGTTTCTCCTCAACAGCCTGAATCAGAATCAGTCATGTTTAATATTTTAGTTTTATTTGTTCCCAAATCTACTCAACATTCTGGTGTATATGAGATGAAAACATTTCCTGGACTGTAGGAAACATTCAGCCCATAGAGATTATTTCCAGTATGAATTTCCATCCTCCAGACCGGCAGCGTTCCAGTTCTGGTCCCAGACACAATGGGAGGTGGAGCCTCGGGTCCTCTGGAATGTGACCTCCATGACTTCTGGCTTCAACATTCCTCTCATCCTCCAGATATATGAGCAGCAGTTCTGACCCCAGTACAGTTAATATGTGTGCAGTAATACTCAGAGGAGGCAGAGAAAAATGTCTATGATAAAAAGATTATTAAAACAAATACAAATGTTTTCTCTCAAAGAACCACAGACAGAAGTAGAGACATTAAAAACAGGAACGAACACAAAATCCATCCATCCATCCATCCATCATCCATCCATCCATCATCCATCCATCATCCATCCATCATCCATCCATTCATCCATCCATCCATCCATCCATCCATCCATCCATCCATCCATCCATCATCCATCCATCCATCCATCCATCATCCATCCATCCATCCATCCATCCATCCATCCATCATCCATCCATCCATCCATCCATCCATCATCCATCCATCCATCATCCATCCATCCATCCATCCATCCATCATCATCCATCCATCCATCATCCATCATCATCCATCCATTCATCATTCATCCATCCATCATCCATCCATCCATCATCCATCCATCCATCCATCCATCCATCCATCCATCCATCCATCCATCCATCCTCCCTCCCTCCCTTTGATTGATGGACTCACAGGTCATCGTGGTCTCTGAACACTCCCTTTCTCTCAGTAACATGACAAATTAAACATACTCCAGATGTAATATGATGTTATTCCGTGTCTCTCCAGGTGATGTTGTAGTCGAAGAGGCCGGAGGGTCCATTGACCTCGGAGAAACCTGGCAGCGTGGTTGTAATGCCTGGGGCTTCCGTGGTCTCTTCCCCACATCATGTGTGGAGGAGCTGAACCTTTCAGGCCGATCCAGGCAGCTTTCTGAACGCTCAGCCCAGGCCCAGGCTTCAGAGCTCCCACCTTACGCCCTGGGCCAGGCTCGGGCCCTGATGAGCCTCCAGGCGCAGCTTAGTGAGGAGCTGGACTTCCGTGAGGGGGACTTAATCATCATCACAGGCCTGCCTGAGCTGGGCTGGTTCCAGGGGGAGCTGGAGGGCCGCAGGGGCATCTTCCCCGAGGGGTTCGTGGAGCTCCTGGGCCCCCTCCGAACTCCTCAGGAGCCCGTAGTCTGCCAGTATTTGAACAATGATTCTGAACAGTTTAGCTACGAGGACTCTTACGACACAGGAGAGGGCACCGAGGAGGAGGTTGTAGAGGAAGGAGAGGTTTTTGTGAGAGAGGAAGAGGAGCAGAAGGAGGCTGTAGTAGAGGAAGAGGAGGAGGAGGAGGGCGGTGTCTATGCTGTGGCACAGTATGAGTTTCGGGCCATGGAAGCAGGCGAGTTGGACTTTGACACAGGGGATCGCATTCATGTTTTGAGCACTTTGGAAGACGGTTGGCTGGAGGGGGAGCTGCGAGGAAGACGTGGTATTTTTCCTCATCGTTTCGTGAAAATAGAAGGCGACGGACAGAAAACTGCAGATGTGGAGTCAGAAACCAACAAAGGGAAGACCTCAGGTTACTCATGCCCCAATGGGTCAGAGAATGATCCGGAATGGATGACATATAAGGATCACACAGTCTGGGACTTGGACTACTTTGAGAAAACTGATGAGCAGAGGTGTCAAAGGGAAAACAAAAACTCTGGAGCTCAAATTAACAACAGAGGACTCAGAGATGGGGGTAGGAGGCCTGACTCTCAGCCATGTAGACCTGTTGCCCCACAGCAAGGGCCTGAGAGACCAAAATCCACTCCTCCAGCAAGACCCAGACTCCCATCTCGGTCTAGCCTGCCTGTACGTATTCATAAGCACAATGGCTCGTCTTCTGGCACAAACCGGTCCAAGTACACTAATAGTAACTCTCGATCCTTCCTGTCCAAACTAAGCCATAGCCAAACCCTCCCCAGCACTCAGTCTGGTTGTTCTAAAGACACCAGATACTACCAGAGTCCACCAACAGATGGTGCCTCTACTAATAACAGAGGTGCTACTGCTAGCCAGGGGTTATTCAACCTGTGCCAGAGCCAAAAGAAACTGATTCGCCAAGCCAGAGTCAGTGATGCTGATACTATGATGGGTGACCGTGAGACATGGCGTTCCCAGCAGTCGATGCATGGCTCCAATGGTTTGATGCCAGCATCCATCTCCTTAGACACCTTGACCTCAGCCAGTGACCTGGAGGCCAAACTGTCCCAGCAGCTCTTTGAATTTGAAAAAAGCTTGACTTCTTCCTGGAGTGACACCAACATGAGTTCTGGGGCTCCCAGGGACATTGTAGGTGACCTGAGCCAGCAAACCCAGATCTCACGCCACTTTTCCATTTTGGACTACAGCGATGAAAGCGACATCATCCGAGGCTCCCAGCATTCACCTCTCTTGCAGCCAAGTTCTGCTTCTTCCTCACTAGAAAGGTGCCGAACCCTTCGACCTCCTCCCCCTCGTCCTAGAGTCCAGCGTCCCCCAGCTCCCCCTCCATACAAGCCAGCCCGTCCTGCTCCGCGTCCCCCTCCAAGGTTCCCGAGACAAAATACTGCTCCTCCAAACATCTTCTACACCCCTGACGAACCAGCTACAAACGTCCTGGACCAACTAACAGGAGGGCAGACGGAGTTTGGTGACCTCGCAGCTGTGCAGGAACGTGAAATCCAGCGCCAGCTGGAAGCTGAGAAAGAGCTGGAGAGAGAACTGGAGCTGGAGGATCAGAGACGGAGGGAAGAGGAGGAGAAGTACCAGCTGCTGCTACGACTACAGGAGGTGGAGCAGGACATGGAGGCATACGCACACACGGCGGAGGAGCTCCGGACCATGTTGGAAGAGGAGGAGGATGAGACGGCCCGTATGCAAGCTATGGAGAATCTGGAGTTCTGCAACTACACCCTGGAGACCCTAGCCCTGGAGCAGCAGCAGCTTCAAGGTAAAACTGGTGGGATGGGGACTGGGCTCCTTTTCAAACATGTACAAGATAGTCCACATCAAACTGAGGGTGATGTGATTCAAACCTGTATGACCACCAGAGCGCTCTAGGATCGATGACATCACAGAACTGATGGGAATAGGGGACAAGGTGGGTTTAGTTCAGTTCTGAACCCTGGTTGGTTTTTCTCATCATAAGTTCCAGATTTTAAGCTTAGAAATATTTCAAAAATAGACATTTGATCATCCAAACGTTACGGTGAGGGTTTTGGTCCAGGTTATGGTTCGGGTCTGGGTTGGGTTATGGTTTCACTCGTTAGAGCTTCACTAATGTGACGTTTTAAACTGACTAAACAACTTAATTAACTTAATTGATCTAAAAATAGTCCAATAAACCAGTTTACTCCAACAATCCATCATCATTTAAAACCTTTAACAGGAAATAGATTGTGGTGACATGACCACTGATATATTTACGTATTTGAAACGTATTGTGGGTTAGAATCCTGTTTGTTTCTATAACACAGGTTTAACCTCAGATTCAAACCTGAATATTTGTAATACTTATTTTAAGATTTCTTGACCAGTAAAATGGTTCATTCTACGCTGCAAATAAGTGAAGCTAAAATACAAGAAAAAAACAGTGAATTTGGAGAGAAAATGTTTAATACGACTGAAATGATCTGAGATCTTTTTACTGGTCAAGAAATGTTAAAATAAAAAGGCTAAGATAAAAAAAACTAGTGAAGAACTTTTAAAACAACATAATTAATCTCATGTTTCTGGGTCTAAGATTTTAAATCTGACCAATTACAGAACAATTTAATGTGTTTTTATTGTTTCTAATATTGTTCCTTTGAAATGAGTCACATCCTGTTTATTATTGATACTTGTCAGAGGGTGAATCTGTCATCTTATTGTCTGCCCATGAAAGGAATCAGCCTGAGGCCATGAATGCGCCTACAGGTGCCTCTGAGGGTCATACGGCCACATGTTTGACAGCTCTCACAGCCTCCACTCAGACTAATAAAATCCTCTCTGTCAGGCTTTAGAAGTGGAAAATAAGCTGAGCGACTCCCTCTGGGAGATGTTTGATCACGTTAGCCTGACACCATCGATGTTTTATTGTTAGAATCTTTTCCTTTTAGTGCTCATCTGACAGGACGGTGTCCTCTGAGGATCTGAGGATCCCTGCTGGAACAGCCACTCAGCCAGCAGAGTTCCTCCATGCTTTTGAAGGGTGTGTTCCTGAATGTGAGGTTTGAGAGACGAGGCCTGTTCAAAGTCCTCAGTCACACGGCAAACAGTCAGTCATGTGATCGGGTTTGACTGATCGCTCCTTTCATCATTTAGGTTATATATTAGCATGTAGCGGCTAAATAAAGATCAGCCCTACATATACACATGATCTGTTAGAGATCTGCACCAGAGGCCAGAAAAGACGTTTTCTTTAATTTCCCAGGGAATAATGATGAATCTTGGTGAAAAAAATCTGGACACTGACAGATGTGTCATCAATTCCACCCAACTCCATTGGCTCCATTACAGGATTGATCACTCAATCAATTCCACTGATAATCAATAAGTTTGAGTACTACAGTACTTACAGTACTACAGTACTACCTTCATGTCTGAGTCGGATGGTTTGGGATTAAACATCCGACTCAGACCTTCATACGATATTAACTGGTGTTAATGTTTAGAGATGTTAAACTGTGTTTCTACTAAATGACAGCTTCTTCTACCTTCTACTCTCTACTCCACCGCAGCCACTCAGAGGAATGCAGGTAACATTCCTGCAGGTGACATGAGTGCAAACAGAGTTTCGGTCGTCCCCTGCTGCTGTAAGCTGAGATGTTAAACACTGATAATTAAACAGGCCGACGTAACAAGAGCGCAGCTCTATGGAGGAAACAGTCTGTCATCAGTCTCATTAATACAAACCATCAGTCACATCACGTACTTCAGCCTCCACAACAGCAGGAGGCGCTATGAGTAAACAGGAGGTTGAGCTTCTGTTAGTCAATTTCAGCAAAACCCCACCTGAATAAAATGTTCAGTCTGGCTCTGCCATCACTGATTGGCTCCTGTACCTCACCTCTTATAATCCTGGCTGAAGTGATTGGCTGAATTAAGAAGTGATTGACAGCGGTGTTTTTTTTACTTGTCAGATGATCTGTATTTGTGTCTGAAACATGATGTTTTAGTGATGTTGTGTTTGTTTGATAGTCATGTTTTCTGTTTGTGAAACACAATGCATCTGATTTTAAATGCCTCCAAGCAGGTTATGGTTCAGCCATGTTGGTTGGTTGGTTGGTCGGTTGTTTGGCTGGCTGGAGGGCCGGTCGGTTGGTTGGACTGGTGGTTGGTTGGTTCGTTTGACAGTTGGTTGGTTGGTTGGTTGGTTGGTCGGTCGGTCAGTCGGTTAGTTGATTGGTCGGTTGGTTGGCTGGTTGGTTGGTAGGTCAGTTGGTTGGTTGGTTGGTTGGTCGGTTGTTTGGACTGGTGGTTGGTTGGTTGGTTGGTTGGTTGGACTAGTGGTTGGTTGGTTGGTTGGTCGGCTGGTCAGTCGGTTGGTTGGTTGGTTGATTGGTCGGTTGGTTGGTTGGTTGGATTGGTGGTTGGTTGGTAGGTCAGTTGGTTGGTTGGTTGGTTGGTCGGTTGGACAGTTGGTTGGTTAGTCGGTTGGACAGCAGGATTATTCAAGCATTTATAAACTAATTTTGTGGAGGGGTTGGACTTGGACCGGGGCCAGATCCCTTAAATTGTGGTGTAGACCCAGATAGGGATCCAATAATTTGTTGTAATTTTCTTAAACAGGACATTTTTAGCCGTTTTCATAAATACCTTGGAAGGTAGTGATGAAGCTCTTAGCTTAGAAACCATTTTGTGTGGCTGAGATGATTCAGAAGTCGAACAAATCGATCTTCAGTTTTATGGAACTAGATCCAGAAGAAAAGAAAAAAGATATTAAGATATTACCTGTCCAGTTGTTTTTATTTCCATGCTCAGCTAAAAGCTAATAGTGTTTTCTGTTATAATGTGGCTGTCAGATGGTAACTGTTGATGGGATTTTGTGTTAGTAGTTTATCTCAGTGACATTTCTACTCTCAGCTTTATTGGTTATTATGATGAAAACTAGAACATTAAGAAGGTGAATTTAAGGAGACCAGTCAGACCTCAGAGGGTTAAACTGTCCTTTAGTGTTTCCTCCTCCATAGAGAGTTGGGGGGGGGGGGTATATAATACTCCAGCTTTATGAATAGGCCTGAGTTTTTTCTCACACCAGAGGATCTTGTCTCGGCTGCGAGTCGTCAACAATGGTTCATTGTACACAGAAGCAGCCAATCAGACTGTCTCTCTCCACGTTCACTGAGTCGCTCTAAATATAATAACCCTCCTTTGTTGTGACATTTCCTCCACCTCTCATTCCTCTGTCAATCATTACCTGAGAGAAAACTTGTTTTGACATGGCTGCCTTCATGTGTAAACCTTCACCCCTTCCTGAAACGTAGAGCCAAGTCAAACTGAAAGTTTCAGCTCAGCCACAGATATGAAGGTTTAATGGTTTGGTCTCTGCAGCCGTGAACATAGCAGTGAAAAAACAGGATGACAGGAAGGATGGAGGATTGTTCTGAAGCCCCTGAAGTTAAAGTCCTTCAAAGAAAAACTCCAGGCAGATTGTTTTCCTGCAAACAGAGGCACCGGCCAATTAAAATACAGGGAGGGGTTGCTGGGATAATCCTCCACTCATGTGACTCCACTGAATCATTAACCCAAGGAGGCCCCTCCTTCACAACCCTACCCTCCCTCTCCTTCCATGATTGGCTGAGATCTCTGCAGGGAGGGTATGGTTTGGCTGGGAGGTCCCGGGGCAGACAGTCCTGCTGTGGCAGCGGAGAGAAGGCAGAGAGGAGTTGGAGACAATATGTCTGACAAGTGGAGTCTCCCACGGTGCTTTGTTATGGAATGCAGGACTTTGGAAAGAGGAAATAAACTGACCACGCTGAATCAGGAACTGTAGAGCCATGAAGAGCCCGGTGGTTTATGGAAACCCAGTCATGTTCGGTCCGGTGGATTGGAACTATGCAGCTGGTCCCCTGATAAGGAGAGGGAAGAGTGTGGAGGAGCTGGGGGATGCTGGCTGGGCTAGAGAGAGGGAGAGGATGGCCTATCTGCAGCAGCTACAACAACTACACCAGCTACAGCTTCAGCAGCAACAGGTTGGGTATCCTGGGTATCCTCCTGGACTGCCACAGGGACCAGTCATGGTGGCAAGTCCCACTCCAGGCTGCCCTATGCCAGTACATGGAGGTATGATGGTGACACCTCCAGTGCATGTTCCAGCTCCGTGGCCAGTCCAGTGGGAGAACCAAACCCAAACGAGACAGGTTGACCATCAGAGACCTCAGACCCACGATGTTTACTTCCACCCTGGTTCAGAGGATGGTCACCTGGATGTGAGGATATCTGAATGGACAGGTAAACATTGTTTTTACCAGGGCCCTGAGGAGGTCTACAGCAGCCCCCCACAAGAAAAAGAGGACTTCAGAACTCACAAAGGTACGATGGACGAGGACAGAAGAAGAAGGGACGATCGGGTCAGAGAAGACAACTATGAACGCTACGACCACATGGAGGATCATAAGTATAAAAACAGGCAGCAGGAGGATTCTGACCAGAGATACAATGACCGATATGAGAGCAGAGAACAGCAACATTACGACAGGAAACACCATGGTTCTGGTCTCAGAGAGCATGACAGGGAGAATGAAGACTGCTATGATCGCAGAGACCATTACAGGGACACTGATCACTGCTATGACCGTGATAGGGATTATTATGACTCTAAAGAGAGTCACCGCTACAGAGAGAAGGAATACTACCAGCACCGAGAGAAGGACCGCTACTATGATGAGCGACAACGTAAGGATCGATACGACCGCAGGGAAAATCTGTACAGTGACAGGGATGTCTATGATCGAAGGGGCGAGGAAACCAGCAAAGGAAGGGGCCAGTATGACTCTGAACCAGACGAGAGGGACCATTATTACAGGCACAGGGATACAGGTGAGGACTACGAGCACCGGAGGCAGCGCTATGAGAGTCAAGAATCCAAAGAACGTTCCCGCTACAGGTCCAGAGACCGATATCGAGATTTTAGCTCAAAATCTGTGGATTCGTCAAATGAAGAGTATCCCAAACAAGGTCATAAGACGCACTGCGAGGAATGGGTTGAGCAGCAGAACCACAAGTTGGCACTCAGGGAGATGCACTCCTTCGAGGAACCCGTTATGTACCGGCACAGAGAGGAGCACGAAAGGGGGTATGAGTCGAGCGCCAGTTCAAAACGGGTTCGCAAGCCCGTTTATGTGGGCTCTCTGGATCGGAACAGCTTCTACAGGAAGTCGGCTCCAAACTCATCACAAAGGTTTGCCACAAGCAGGAAACCAAACGAAGGTAAACAGAAGGATAACGTCATAAGGAGGTAGTCCCTCATACTGTATTTACTCAGCATCAGGTACTCAGAGTGTCTGTGTGGTCCTTTACCAGGTTGACATTTTTAAGAACTAAACTGGAGACATGGTGATACATCAGGGTGGAAAGGTCGTTGGTGTCAGTCTTCTTATCCGTGACCTCCACAGTTGCTCTTCTAATCAGTTCTAGGGCCTTCAGAGTGCTGACGAGCCACACCCCCCTCCTTAGAAAGAACCAGTGTCTGTGTATCAGTATCACCTCTCACAGGAAAGTGATCTGTCAGGTATTTGTAGGCGTAAGAACCTGCAGAACTGGTTCCAGGGGCTCTTTGTTGCTATCATTCTGCAGTTTTCTGCAGCACTGATGCAATGTGAACACATGTAACCCGTCAGTTCAGTTCATGACTAAACAGTCTGCCTCAGAGTCTTGGTTGTTGTTTCACACTTTAACTTCCTGGTGAGGGAAGTGTCTCTGTTGTAGAGACGATGCTGAGAGTCTGGATGTCTATAGATATCAGTGAAGGGTTAAAACCTCTGCCAAGGGTATGTTCTCACCCATGACGGTTAAAACTACTCGACAGATTTCCATGAAACTCGGTGGAAGGATTGGATATGGGTCGGGAAAGAAGGGCAGATCATTGTGAGACATTTGAGTCAGGTCATCTAAACAGATGCAGAGGATTGTTCGGCCTTGGTGGAGGTGTGCTGTCAAAACTATAAATCCACCTCTTTATCTGGATCCATACCAAAACTTAAAGGGTTCTTTGCTGACCCATGTCTCATCTTTCTAGTTTTGTGGAAAACTAAAGCATCACTCAGGAGAGCGTATCCCTCATCCAAGGCCCCTTTAAACCAGTTAGGTCTTCTCCAACATCAAACTAGAACTAGAATTCAAGGTTAGTGGATTTGTAACAACCAAACATTTAAATCTTGTGGATCCAACCTCCAAAATGTGCCTGATTTTTTTTCATCAAGATTGATCAGAAATGAAAGAGAACGCCCAGTCTGGCAATGTTGAATCTGGGATCCGCTTCTTTATCCAGATCCGTACTAATATCTAATAGGGTCTATTCTGGCCCAGGACTCATCCTCCCACCAAGTGTACTGGGAATCTGTTGAGCAGTTTTAATCCTGTTCACAAACCAGCAAACAAATGTATTTGGGTCTAATCAGAACCTGATTGGTGGAGGTAAAAACATCTGTCAAAACAAGACTAAGAATTCAACAGAGATTTAATGCTAATGTTTAGCTTTAGCGCTATATGGACACGTTTCAGTCAAAGATTTGACTGATGATGTAAACACCTGTTAGCACTGGGAATGGTCCAACAGACCAGTACGTGTGTGTGTGTGTGTGTGTGTGTGTGTGTGTGTGTGGTGATCACTCTGACTCTCTTCATTGTGTCTGAGAAGAAGCAGGTGGCGCCTGATGACCCCTCCCCCAGTCACCTACAAACACACACACACACACACACACACACACACACACACACACACACACACACACACACACACACACACACACACACACACACACACACACACACACACACACACACACATCCATTCCAGGAGTCCCAGCATTAATCCCCAGCGTCAGCATAGTGAGGGGATGGCGGGGGTCTGTCTGGTGCCAGGCGGTAGCCAGTACCGACTCCTTCACTGCAAGACTGCACTGTGTGTGTGTGTGTGTGTTTGGGTGTGTTTGTGTGTGTGTGTTTGTGTGTGTGAGGCTTATCTGAGAGATGACGCCACTTCTGAACACACACACATGCATCCCTCCCTGTTGTCATCCTTTAATCTGGTTAGCATGTTTCAGCTCCGTCAGGCCTCTGACCATTAGACCATATTGTTTGGTGCTGATTGGTTAAGGCTGTGATTCGATGACATTGAGGTGACGGTGGAGGCTGTTTGAGACGGACCTGAAGCCTCCTGGTCTCCCTGATCCACTATTAGATATCAGACCTGGTCTGATAATGTTGTAAAGATCTGCCAATCAATGTTTTATCTGTTTTTATCTGACGTGCAGCTGTTATAGTTATACGTCTCCTTGAAGTTTGACTTCATGTGTAAAGAGTTGAAGAGAAAATGTTTGTTTGCAGGATTAGAAACAGTTGATATTTAATGAATGCATAGATGGGAAGTATTTAAAACCTTTATTTAAACTCAAAGATCACTGATGGCCGACGTGTAACGGCCATCTTTAACCAGCATTATTTAGCTTGACTGTTAGCAGGATTTCACAAAAACTACCAGATGGATTTTGATGAAACTTGGTATAAGTGTCTCCTGTCTGGACACTGCTGAGAGAGCTTTTTGGACCAGTCTGTTGGTGGAAGGAAACCCATTAAACTGTTACATTTTGGAGTGGATCTGGAAAAAGAGATGGAATCAACCGCTGTTTTCAGCATCTTTGATCAATAATGCTTAAACTCCTTTGGTCGAGGAATGAGGCAAAAACTTAACTGAAGTGATGTAAAATACCAAGTCGTTATGACATCACTGTAACATCTGAGCGACGTACAACAACAACCAATCAACAGACATCTGTCCGTGTTTTGTTCCACTTTTTAAGGCCACTGCTACGAGCTAACATGGCTAACGTTTCACACAGGTATTTAAAAATGGAGGTTGATGGTGCTGCATTGTTTAAACTGACATAAAAGATTTAAAACTTAATAAAACAAAACAATGCAATTAATTAAGACAAGTATTGAACATTTAATTCTATATACCGGTTTATGTCCAAATCATTAACAGTGTTAGTAAAATAAAAACATCATTTCAGCAGCGATAAACTGCCTCAGCTGCTCGTCTAACCTGTAGAATGTCAATAAAGACAAAGCCAGAGGCTGATCATCAGTCATCAGTCTGTCATCCCTTTGATCTCACAGCTCATTGGTCAGAGAATCATTAAACTTCTCTTATTTTCCCTGTGTTTTGTCTTGAGATCAGGACTCAGTCAGTCTGAGCTGTGGGTTTGGTCTGTTCCCACTGAGACAGACCAGTAAAATTAAATTATAATACTTTGTATTAAAGTGAAAATATTCAACCACAATATGTCTGAATAACTTTAATATCAGTCCAGTCCTGAATCCTTTCTAATCCTGTATTTAAATGAACCAGGAGCTCATTTTTCGGCTGGTTTCTGGTTTATGTGTCGTCATAGTTCTGGTCTGCCAGCATATGTTGTACTGGCTGCCATCAGTGGGGTGAGGAGGGGGAGTCTGGAGGGGGAGATAAGATCTTAAATCTTCATCTCTAAACAAGTCTTATCTCACGGCTGCAGCTAATTCATCAGAGCTTCCTGATGAGTCAGTGTTTTCTGGCTCCTCATCATCCTCAGTCGCTCTTCATCCACATGTCAACATTAATTCTGAGAAGACTTAAAACTCCCAGCAACTAACCAACTAACTGACTTACCAACAGTGTTCTCACCTCAGCTCAAAGATGTGGTCTTTGAGCTGGTGGACTCTGGTGGACTCTCTCCTGATAGGACAGAGGGGGTGGTCCTATAGCCAGTGTTTATGGTCAGTATAAATGAGTCGTGTTTGTTACGGCTGACCTCCATTAGCTCCTCTCTACAGTCAGTAAATATTAGTCCGTGTCAAACAGTCGTTTCTGCTGTTGGACAGTTTAATAAACAAATGAACTGGTTTGACTGTTAACTTGTGGTGCTAATGATAGCTAGCATGACATCAGGGCACTAATTTATTTACATGATCATACATGCAGTGATTATTGTCGTCTGTGGGCGTCGACCTCAAACTGTGAATGGAGACGCTTACATCATCAGAAGGATTTTATTGCCTCCGTTAAAGAGGTTTGTTTTCACCCGTTGGTTTGTTAGCAGGATTACGCTAAAACGGCGGCACTGATTTCCAGTGAACTCGGTGGAAGTTAGCACACAACTAGCTTTAAATTTGAGCCCTTTTTACACAGAGGTTCCTGATAATCAGGTTTTAGTTCAGTCCATTTATTGATTATTATTATTTTATTATTATTACAACTGCACAGAGCAACAAAACAGAAGGTTTGATACAATCATCTTACCACTAATGTTTACAGTAAGACGTTTGGTTGAATTCAGAACCCAGAACTGGTTCTGCACTGCCTTTTTCTTACCTAAAATGTTTTGAGGAACACTTTCATAAAAGCTACAGCTTTGAGCTATGTATAAAGAAATTTTTGAACAGGAAGTGCCACCATATTGCTTCCTGTGTTGTGAAAACAGAGCCTAAAAAAACTACCTGATCAAATATGAACCACGATCCTGGTCTTCAGTTATCTCTTACCTAAAATATTTTCAGGAACATGTTTTAGTTCATGGTTTAGTTGTTTGGACAAAGTTTGGGAACAGGAACTGTCGCCATATTATTTCCTGTTTTGTGAAAATGAAACTAGGAAGCGCTGAACTGTATTTAAGTTAACTTTTTAGCTGTAATGTGAGATTGTTTATTCCCAAGTAGCAGCCCATCTCCTAGTACGACACCCATTAGCCGTAGCGTTGATTGTTGCAGCGTGGTGCAGTGCATTGTGGTTGTTATAGTGCAAAATTAATACTACAGCTCTTTTTCTGTTTCCTCTGCTCATGTAGAACCAGCATCAGAAATATTTACATCTTTCTCCACAGTAGAAATAATAATAATGATCCGACCATATTTGAAGCAGAACACGTCTGTGTTTTTATTTTTGGTGGGAAAGCCCTCCGGCGGATCCGTGTCTTTACTTGTCCTACAATCAGCAGCAGTAAGAAGGAGACTCGCCTCCAACTGAAAGAACAAATATTTTCCCACGAAGGCAGAAACGGTTTTTCTTCAGTGTTTGGATCCATGACCACCAGTTTCTGAAGCACCAGTGGAACCAGTAGACCCAGTGTCCTCTCCTCAACTCTCCATTAACCTGAGGACAGAGTTGAAAAGATCCCTCCCTTACTGGTTTAGGTTCCTCTGCTCATATGCAAAGCTGATGGTCTCTTGAATTAATCCGCCATTGTTCATATAGAAATGAGACGAATCAGAGTCAGACATCATCAGCATATAGCAGCGTATTTAATGATCCTGTTAATTAGACTGCAGCGTTTCCACCTGGAAACAAGAGGACTCCTGTTCACCAGGACCTCAGTGATGTGTAAGGGTTGCTACCAGAGCAGGAATGTGACCTTCTGGCCTTTGACCCTAGAACAGATAGAAACAGGATGTACAAAAGGTTGGGGACCTAAAAGTTGTGGTGCGGGGGGGGTCACAGTTTGTTCCTGACACCTCAAACCGCCGTCATGGACGTTGTTTTAACTCATCCAGTATTAATTACATGTTGAGGCTTGCAGGTCAGTGCTAAAGCTGTTGCTGAGAGTCTGGCAGCTGCTTCTGAAGCATGCTTCATGCTGCTTCCACTCCCCGCTCTCCAAAACCTGGCCTGATATGAGGAGGCCCCGCTGGTCGTGTTGCCAAGACGACAGTCAGCAGTGATTGTGTGTGACCTTAAGCTTTGTGTACTTTAACTCAGAGAAGTTTGCTTTAAAACTGGATCTGATCCAGATCTTCATCAGGAGTGATTTTCTAATTGTTGGGGTAACTTTTTGTAGATGAAGCCTAAAGATCTGAAGTGAAAACTAACTTTGGAGGATTGAGGGGAGAAATGTTGAAGGAGGCCTCATTATTTTGATGGCACCCAGCTTGTCAGAGGAGGAGCCTGGTCTGGTGTCAGCAGACGGTGAAACATGGAGCAGACTTCACTGCACTGAATCCGTCTGACCCAGAATGACCCAGAATGAATGTTAAAGGCCCCAAACGTGACTCAACAGGTATTATACTGTGTATATGTGTAAGAGTCCTGACACATCTGTCATCTGTTCAAAAACTCATAAATTAACTCAATTAAACCGATTTAAAGAAGGTTTGAAGAAACTCTGGAAGCTCATTAAAAATAACATCATAATGAGAAACTTTCTCAAAATAGTTAGGTCATTATTTTTGATAAAGCTTCTCATTATTTTGATAAAGCTTCTCATTATTTTGATAAAGTTTCTCATTAAGACATGTCTGTATGTTGATATATCTATATGTAGATATATCTATGTTGATATATATCTATATGTTGATATATCTATGCTGATATATCTATGTAGATATATCTATATGTTGTGATGATGAGCATATGGGACGTGTCGCTCCAGTCCAGCTCCAGGTTTTAGTCTGTGCCCCTCCTCAGTGTTTAAAGATGGTGGACTCTCATTCTCATGGTAATCAGAGGTCTGGAGTGTTTTAGCAGCAGGACTCACAGGAGGCTCAGGAGCTGGACTTCAGTCTGATGGACTCCTGTAGACCGGCCGGCTTTGTTTGAACCTTTCTGTGTGAGTGAGTGTGTGTGTGTGTGTGTGTGTGTGTGGGGGGGGGGGGGGGGGGGGGGGGGGGGGGCTGCTGGTTTTTGGACTGGTTTGGAGAAGCTGCAGCAGCAGGTGAGTGAAGCATCCTCCTTTATGAACAGACATTTTTTTATAGATTTAAGAGTGAATTTGATTAAAGCATTGATAAATTAAGTATGTCATCATTAACCTGCCGTTCCTGGACCTATTTCTGACTCATCCAACACTTAGACCGTCCCCAGATTGTAGCACTCAATCTGTTGTCCTGTGGATTAGATGTGAAATGTTTGATGACACTAATTGATCAGGTAACTTTTTAGTTGCTAAAAAATCGAACCAAACAGCTGAAAATGACTGGATTCATGTTTAAATAAACCAAAGTGGGCCTTTGAAGTCACTGCAGTCACTTTGTGGGTAACTTTACTCTGTTCGCATTGGGCCGTCATTTGTTTGGACCTCCTGATGTCCTGTAGTTGGATCTTAAATCCTGGAGGGCTCTTTCTGATGAAACCATTTCTAAATGGTCTGAATCCTGTTTCAAGACATCTGGAACCTGTACTTATGTTAGAAGAGGTTTTTAATCCAAATGAACCTGATCTCTGCCCTGATTCACTGTATTGATCCACCTGTTGATGTGGTCTAAAGCTGTGGTTTGATAAAAACCTCTTTCCTGTCAGAGTAAAGCATCAGATGGCTCCACATGTGTACGTAATATATGCAGTAAAAAGAAGATGACTGTATTTCTAATAACTTTAGTGCGTTTACTACATTTAACACCAGAGTCTGACCGGCCGCCTTAATGGTGTTTAAGTCGTCATAGTGATATTTAAGTTTACACTCAGTAATATAATAAATAATATACCATTTACACTCAATAATACACCATTTACACTCAGTAATACACCATTTACACTCAATAATATACCGTTTACACTCAATAATATACTGTTTACACTCAATAATATACCGTTTACACTCAATAATATACCGTTTACACTCAATAATATACCGTTTACACTCAATAATATACCGTTTACACTCAATAATATAATAAATAATATACCATTTACACTCAATAATATACAGTTTACACTCAATAATATACAGTTTACACTCAATAATATACTGTTTACACTCAATAATACACCATTTACACTCAATAATATACCGTTTACACTCAATAATATAATAAATAATATACCATTTACACTCAATAATATACCGTTTACACTCAATAATATACTGTTTACACTCAATAATATACCGTTTACACTCAATAATATACCGTTTACACTCAATAATATAATAAATAATATACCGTTTACACTCAATAATATAATAAATAATATACCATTTACACTCAATAATATACCGTTTACACTCAATAATACACCGTTTACACTCAATAATATACCGTTTACACTCAATAATATAATAAATAATATACCATTTACACTCAATAATATACCATTTACACTCAATAATATACCGTTTACACTCAGTAATATACCGTTTACACTCAATAATATAATAAATAATATACCATTTACACTCAATAATATACCGTTTACACTCAATAATATACCGTTTACACTCAATAATATAATAAATAATATACCATTTACACTCAATAATATACCGTTTACACTCAATAATATAATAAATAATATACCATTTACACTCAATAATATACCGTTTACACTCAATAATACACCGTTTACACTCAATAATATACCGTTTACACTCAATAATATAATAAATAATATACCATTTACACTCAATAATATACCGTTTACACTCAGTAATATACCGTTTACACTCAATAATATAATAAATAATATACCATTTACACTCAATAATATACCGTTTACACTCAATAATATACCGTTTACACTCAATAATATAATAAATAATATACCATTTACACTCAATAATATACCGTTTACACTCAATAATACACCGTTTCCACTCAATAATATACCGTTTACACTCAATAATATAATAAATAATATATCATTTACACTCAATAATATACCATTTACACTCAATAATATACCGTTTACACTCAATAATATACCGTTTACACTCAATAATATAATAAATAATATGCCATTTACACTCAATAATATACCGTTTACACTCAATAATATACCGTTTACACTCAATAATATAATAAATAATATACCATTTACACTCAATAATATACCATTTACACTCAATAATATAATTAATATACCATTTACACTCAATAATATACCATTTACACTCAATAATACACCGTTTCCACTCAATAATATACCGTTTACACTCAATAATATAATAAATAATATACCATTTACACTCAATAATATACCATTTACACTCAATAATATAATTAATATACCATTTACACTCAATAATATACTGTTTACACTCAATAATAAACAGTTTACACTCAATAATATACAATTTACACTCAATAATATACCGTTTACACTCAATAATATAATAAATAATATACCATTTACACTCAATAATATACCATTTACACTCAATAATATAATTAATATACCATTTACACTCAATAATATACTGTTTACACTCAATAATATACTGTTTACACTCAATAATATACTGTTTACACTCAATAATAAACAGTTTACACTCAATAATATACAATTTACACTCAATAATATACCGTTTACACTCAATAATATAATAAATAATATACCGTTTACACTCAATAATATACCATTTACACTCAATAATATAATTAATATACCATTTACACTCAATAATATACTGTTTACACTCAATAATAAACAGTTTACACTCAATAATAAACAGTTTACACTCAATAATATACAATTTACACTCAATAATATACCGTTTACACTCAATAATATAATAAATAATATACCATTTACACTGAATAATATACCATTTACACTGAATAATATACTGTTTACACTCAATAATAAACAGTTTACACTCAATAATATACCATTTACACTCAATAATATACCGTTTACACTCAATAATATAATAAATAATATACCATTTACACTCAATAATATACCATTTACACTCAATAATAAACAGTTTACACTCAATAATATAATAAATAATATACCATTTACACTCAATAATATACCATTTACACTCAATAATATACAGTTTACACTCAATAATATAATAAATAATATACCATTTACACTCAATAATATACCATTTACACTCAATAATATACTGTTTACACTCAATAATATAATAAATAATATACCGTTTACACTCAATAATAAACCATTTACACTCAATAATAAACAGTTTACACTCAATAATATAATAAATAATATACCATTTACACTCAATAATATACCATTTACACTCAATAATAAACAGTTTACACTCAATAATATACCATTTACACTCAATAATATACAGTTTACACTCAATAATATAATAAATAATATACCATTTACACTCAATAATATACAGTTTACACTCAATAATATACTGTTTACACTCAATAATATACAGTTTACACTCAATAATATACTGTTTACACTCAATAATATACTGTTTACACTCAATAATATACTGTTTACACTCAATAATATACTGTTTACACTCAATAATATACCGTTTACACTCAATAATATAATAAATAATATACCATTTACACTCAATAATAAACAGTTTACACTCAATAATATAATAAATAATATACCATTTACACAATAATATACCATTTACACTCAATAATATACAGTTTACACTCAATAATATAATAAATAATATACCATTTACACTCAATAATATACAGTTTACACTCAATAATATACCGTTTACACTCAATAATATACCGTTTACACTCAATAATATACCGTTTACACTCAATAATATACCGTTTACACTCAATAATATACCGTTTACACTCAATAATATACAGTTTACACTCAATAATATACAGTTTACACTCAATAATATACCGTTTACACTCAATAATATACTGTTTACACTCAATAATAAACAGTTTACACTCAATAATATACAGTTTACACTCAATAATATACTGTTTACACTCAATAATATACAGTTTACACTCAATAATATACTGTTTACACTCAATAATATACTGTTTACACTCAATAATATACCGTTTACACTCAAAGTTTACTTCAGTTTAAAGACCTGTTCCTGTCTATCTTCTGTTTAAGTGCAGTAAATAGTGCAGTTTATATCAGTGTTTTTATGAATTGCTCAGCGGCAGGTCCTCTATTGGTCGTCTTATTGTGCATGTTTTTCTGATTTTGTCAAGTTGAGTTAAAATCCTAAAATTTGTGAAGTCCTAGTCATGTGACTGGAGCCCACAGCTGTGGCAGGTAGTGATTGTTTGGTGGGTGTTTCCTGTAGCTGCTGACTGAATGAAGGCAGATCCGGTTCCACATGCTGATGTTCTTATGTTACACCTAACTTCATTGGAACCTGCACCTGTGTTTGGATCCTCATATCAGGTTTTCAGTTAAATTCTATCGTCAGATATGCTGTTTGTGTGTGTGTGTGTTTGTGTGTGTGTGTGTGTGTGTGCAGACGATGCCTGTACCTCTTTATAATCCTTCACAGAAAGTGGAATTCCACAGAAGTGGGTCAGACTGCTTCACCGGTCGGCTGTGATGCAGATAGCTGTGTGTCAGTCTGTGAAGTGGAGCACATGATGTGTGACGACCATCAAACGTGGGAATAAGCTGATTGATTCCAATTAAATTCTGAGTCTTTTGTTTTCTTTTGTGTTGTGCATGACATCTAAAATCCATTAGTGAACCGTTTTCTCATGGTGGGAATGCTCCAGTGCTGGCAGTTGGTGCAGCAGCATGGCGGATGGTGAAGCGACGAGAAAAGCTCCTTTGAGTGGAGCTTTAGCCGAGTCACGTGAAGAGAGAGGGATGAGGTCAGGGAGGGAGACACACAGCAGGAGGCCCAAGGACTTTTTAATGTTGGCCTCAGAATGTAAAAAGGAAGGAAGCTATTTTTAATTTCACACTCTAAGAAAAGTTTTCAAAAATACTTTAATGTGATTGGAGCAGAGCTGAAACAGTCTGGACCTCTGTTACAGGAGGGTTATATGAGGGTAAGCAGTTAACTTCATTAGCCTTCGATAGCATCTGTTTGAGGAGTGAAGGTGACGTCAACTAGAACCCTTCACAAACCCAACACGAACCCGACACGAACCCGACACGAACCCGACACGAACCCAACACAAACCCGACAGGAACCCCGACAGGAACCCCGACAGGAACCCCGACAGGAACCCCGACACGAACCCCGACAGGAACCCCGACACGAACCCGACACGAACCCGACACAAACCTGACACAAACCTGACACGAACCCAACACAAACCCGACACGAACCCGACACAAACCCAACACGAACCCGACACGAACCGACCACAAACAAAAACAGAACACGAACCTGACACGAACCAAACACACTACATCTTTCCAGAAAGACGCGTTAAACATCGCCAACATATGAACGACCTCAGCAGCGTCGCCCTCTACAGGTTTATAAACGACACCAACCTGCTGTGAGGAGATATCATCAGGTAGTTCTGCTGCAGGATCTAAATCACATTTAAAGACAGGCAATAATTTAACCAATCAAAAACAACGTGGTGTTTCTGATCATGATACTTTAAGACCTCCAGTCCGGAGTCCAGACGTAAACCAGTTTAATTCCATGCAAACCAACTGAGCCGTCATTGGTCAGATGGAGAGAGCTAGCATCATGCAGCTAGTTAGCAGTAGCCCAGAGGGAAGCAGGAAGCAGCTGATGAGTCCAGTGTGACACCTAGTGGTAAGATTCGGTAAACTGGTCCAGTCCAGTGTTAAGTGCCCAACCCTCCTCCTGAGTCTGCAGCCTGTTTCCTCCTCAGAACCGTAAAGACGGTTCATAAATATAGATTTAAAAAGTAACGTCTTATAGCGGCTGCAGGACTGTAAAGGGACCGTTAGCTGATAGCTGGAGCTCCACCCCTGTAAATGGGACCAGTGAATATTTTAATGGTAATGAGGTAACAAGTCAGTGTGTCCAACAGTGAGGGTTATTTTAATGGTCTTTGGATTACAGTGGATCTACAGCATCAGAGAATACGTTTCAGCAGTCCCCCCTCTGAGGGGTCCCCCCCGAGGGGTCCGGTTGGTTGGTTTGGATGAAGTTTCATCAGGATTGTGTAAAAACCATGGGACGGATTTCTACTAAACTTTGTGGAGAGGTGGGGGTTGTGTGTGTGACCTAACCCGACGTGTAGGATTATTCAGCCTGGGTGGAGGTATTCCCTCTACTGACTGCTGCTCTAGTGTCTGTTTACTCTCACTGCAGCGCTGACATGACATCAGCTGGCCCGTGGTTGGCATGGCAATGATCTGACAGACATTTGTGTGTGTTCAATTCCATTTTTATAGACTTTGGTTACAAGTTAAGGCAGCTAACATTGCACACATGTTTTTATAAATAGAGGTTGGCAGTGCTGCGTTTGCTCATCTGTTCAACCAATTAACAAACACTTACATCACTCCAGGTTCCTCCTGTGCTGGGAGAGAACCTCCTCTAAAGCAGGACTCACTGAGCAACAGAAGATGTGATGGTTGAAGATATTTGTAGAAAAAAGACCAGCTCTGGTTGTTTGATGTAGTGAATCTACCACCGGTCTCCAGTCCGGTTCCTCTGACTGTCCCTGAGAGCCGGACTGTCACAGACCATTGAACCGCACACAAAGACTGAGTCCACTCCAGTTTGGGTCCATTCATAAAAAGCATTGGTGCAAGAAGCGGGTTCTCCCTCCAGTCCAAGGGCCCCACAGATCATCCCTCTGGGACTGATAGAAGAGACATTGATCAAAGGCCAGTCGTACAAGACGAAGAGTAAAGGGCGGGGCATCAGGCCTGTGTTATGATGCAACCAATGGAGACATCTCCTCTGTTCTAGTCCCAACCAGCTTCACCCCAAGATCACAACAGTTAATCAGCAGACATTCACAGATTTGTCTTAAGAATATTTACAGTGGTTTTAATAGTTCTGGGCTGAATACTTCTCTCCCCCGTCTCTCCAGAGATGACCCTCCTGTCGTCCCAACCCAAACCACTGGACTCCACGCCGACCTCAGACTCCTCCCCCACCGCCGGCACGGGCAGCGAGGATCCAGAGCAGCGGATGCTAGAGAAGAGGTCAAAGGTCATCGAGGAGCTGCTGCAGACAGAGAGAGACTACATCAAAGATCTGCAGATGTGTGTGGAGGAGATCGTGGAGCCGATGCAGAAGAAGCAGGTAAAGGAAGACGAAACATGTCCAAAACAGTTGTAGCATCTAGTCTGTCTTATCCAGAGAAGAAGAAGAAACAACATAACTGTCTGTTATGTTGTTGTTGTCACTACCACAGTGATTGAATATAGTAGTATTTCCTGTAAATAGTACACAGTTCATGTACTATTGGTTTCATCCTCAGGTCGCAGACTGTTTTAGCTACTAAATAGCATGTTGCTAAGGAAGTTCAGACAAAGTCAGTGGATAACGCTAGTACAAATGTGAAGCTAACATCATTCAAGACATTGAACAATGTCCAGTTATCTCCAACATCTTATCCAACTAGCTAATTATTAACATGATGATGTCATGAAGTTGTCAACGCCTCACTTGGCTGCAGACTTGTTAGCATTAGCTGTAGCTGCTGCAGAAGATTTAGCTTTCAGGCTATCAGATTATATATTAGATGTATTTAGTGTTTGAACAGGTATTTCCTCAGCTTAGACGTGTCGTCACAACCAGGAGATTTTAAAAAGCAGCTAGTAGCAGCTAGCAGCTACCTCAAAGAAAATTTTGAGAACAGCCATCATGTAATGGACGCTAAATTACTGTTGTTATTGTTTACAAAGCGTTGCAGGACGCTGATGTAAATCATCACACTGTGCGCTGATGATGCTGCGTTATACGTCAAAGTCTCTTACTTAACTGTCGGTAGAAAGGCGGCGTAGAGAAGCGTCCTCGTTGTGGTGGGATTGTGAGATCTCTGTGTAAAAACCGTCTGAACGCCTGACGTCTGTGTTTCCTCCAGGTGAAGAACGTGGACTTCGATGGTCTCTTTGGAAACATCAGCTCTGTGATCAGCCTCTCACAGCGGCTGTTTGAGTCCCTGCAGGACGCAGACTCCATTGGTGAGAACCCAGTTCGTATGAAGTAATGGTTGGTACTTTCAGACGCTGGTTAAGATCTCATTTTGAAAACATCCACTGATGGAGGACTTAAACTGGAGGATGAGGATGTGATGTAATGTTTGGAGCTGATTTCGTTCTCTGTATGGCATCCAAACATCTCAGATATCTGTCTGTAACTTATGTTTGTTTTTTCCGCCTGTTTCCTCGTTTGTCCTCTCAGGAAAGGTATTTGTAGACTTTAAAGCTGAGCTGGAGGACGTGTACAAGATCTACTGCCAGAACCACGACGACGCCATCGCTCTGCTGGAGAGCTACGAGAAGGAGGAAAACATCCAGCGTCACGTGTTGGAGTGTCTGGAGAGGCTGAGGTGAGGCTTCATTTTAGAGCATGTGTGTCAAAGCATGACAGCGAGACCAATACAAAATAGAATAGTTAATTTAATACTCAAATACTTTTGAATATTTATTGTTTGCAGAGTTCAGTCGATCAGACTGTTTTAATTGTTACATGAAACGTTTTCAAAATCAACAGTTTGAACAGGTTTTACAGCAACAGTAAACCATACAGATGCAGGTCCCGAGAGTCAAAACTGAACTGGGCAAAAAGTCTTTTAAATTTTCCGCCCCGTCTACCTGGAACGATGTGCAGAAGGACTTGAAATTGACACACCTCATAGCTCTGGGGGAATTCAAGTCAATTATAAAAGCCAGAGAAATGAGTTCAATTGGTCCTTGTGATTGCACTGTGTGATCGTGAAATCCCATTCTTGTTTTCCTGTAGTGTGTGATCATATTTTACTTGTGTCTTATGTGTTTGGTGTAACTATTCTGCGTTTGTGCTGCCGTCTTGGCCAGGTCACTCTTGGAAAAGAGGTTTTAAATCTCAATGAGTTTTTTTACCTGGTTAAATAAAGAAAATGAACAGAATAAACTGAACATGTGACATGTGAGACATGATGGAGGTCAAGGCGACGGTTTCCTTCATGAGTTTATGATCAGGCTTCTTTAACAGACTTTGAACTCGGCAAGTTATGATGGAGAAGAGAAGTAAATCTGTAACACAGCAGCGTCAGCAGGAAGTCGGCTCTTTTTAAATAATGACTGGATAAACTAGAGACTCAGAGCGTATTCCTCCGCCAGAGGGATAAAATCCACATATCCTGAGTCTGGACTTTTGTATCTGCTGTTGGTTCTAAATCCTGTCATTAATAGCATCAACATTATTTTTATGTAAGCTAGGTGCATCTAAATGTTACGGCATATGAAGTGAACCTGTCGGGTTCTGCTTGATTTGAGGCAGCATTGAGTCGTAGGCGCCGCCGTCTGCCATCCTGAGATGAGCGAAGACGAGCCGGTTCACACTGGTTCTCTGTGAATCTCTGGTCTGAACCGGGTTTTAGTTGGTCCAGATGGTCACGGTGTGTAGTGACGACTACGAAACCTGGTGATGGAGCCTAAATGTTTAGTTGATGTTGTGTTCGGGTCAAATCTGACCCATTAAGATAATTTCATCTGTTTGTCATCAGGTTCCATGACTTTGTTCACACATGGCAAACAACACAAAACACACAAAAACATTTAGCTAATTTTAATTACATTTTCGTGTTTTAGTGAACTTGGTGTTCCTGGTCACAAATGACCAGTCTTTAAAAACGCCCCTTTTTGAATTCCATGGCAACCCCTACGGGAACCAATCCCCAACAGATCTTTTAAGCCCATGGGATCCACACCTGTTGACGTTGTCTCAGTGATATAAACTTTCTCTCAGCTCTGGTACATAAAGCTTTAATGAGGCTCACAGTTCATTCTATGGCAACAGATATGAGCTCAGGTCAATGAGGCCTACAGGCCACAAACAGCAATGGAAGAAAAAACTTATAATGTTCACAAAAACTTGAGTTAGTAGAAAAATGAAACACAACATTAGGTGATAATATATGTATTATTATGGATTTATAATCAGCTAGAATGAAGCGGTCATTTCAGGAAATAAACACAACAGGAGGGTTCATTCATCTACTGAGGAGCAGATGAAACTTGTAATCGAGTTTTAAGCTGTAACCATCAGCTTGTGGCCTGGATCAGTTCTAAAAATTATTGATTAGCTTTAACACTGACCCTGGTTTTAGTGAATGTTCTTGGACAAAATGGGATATAAAGCTTCAAACAGCATCAATGTGTTGTTTAAACACATCTCTGCAGCGTCCAGGTTGTTCTGACGTTAAAGGTCATGAACACCGATGTCGGACGTCCCAGCTGGTGAAATGGGAGCACCTGAACGCACCAGTCGACTCTCTGTGGGAGGGTTTTAGTAGGAGAGGAATATGGAGGAATGCGCCCTGCCAGGTTTCACCTGACTGGTTTCACCATCAGTGACTCAGGCTGCTGTAAAACAGTCATGAGTCTGTATTTGAAGGTAAACACAGGTTTTATCAGCCTGGCCTGGTTCCAGGAGGACAGAGTGGAGGCTGCTAGCTGCTAGCTGTGGTTTACTGAACAGCCTGGTCAGTTTGCTGAAGAATGTGATGAAACAACCTGTAGAGTTTTTAAGTTGAGCTGCTGCTGAAAGAGACAAACAAACAGCTGCTAGTTCTTTTTATGGGCAGAGACGTTTCCTCCTGACTGAAAAAATGAAACCTTCTCATCAGGTCTTATAAACCCTGTTTTTGTCATCTCTCTGTGTTTCCAACCTCTCTTTGAACAGGGCCATATATCGTGAGTGGTAAGTCTGCATGTCGTCATGACTACAGCATGAGATTCATCTTCACTGCATGTCTGATGATCACTAACCCTGTTTCTACCTGATAGCATTAAACTCTCCTCCTGCTCCTCCCTGGGCTGAGATGAACTCATCTATATTCGGTTTCTGGTGTTTGCATGTGATTGTTGTGAAGAGAAATATTCATCATCCCTCCTCTTCCTCTCCTCCTCTGTGGATTTTAATTCAAACACTTCTAATGCCATCTTCTGGACAAAAGCTGCAAATGCACTTTACAGCAACATCACTTAAAAAACATTTATTTTTAATCATATCAGCTCATTTTTTATTTATATTTGTCCTTGTGAGTGAAAAAATGAGGGACGTGTCGGTGATTCTGGTGATTTGATTGGTTTACGGGCGTCACGATTTGATTTGTTGCATATAGTCAGAGTGGATATGTTGTGATTTAGTTTTCCTTAATTTGAATACATTTTTATGCAATCAGAATATTTTGATCTATTTTTTGTATTTTTCATTTACCTCCAGTAAAATAAATTTGATAAAATGCAAAATAAAACAAAACTATTAATTGACAACGACACAATATCACAAAACTCTTGATAATATTTTTTTACACCCCTCATGCACTAAAATTAAATGTTTTTTTCTGGCCCCGCCCCATCCTCATTAGTTTTTGTGTAATCCTGTAAACAAACAAACCAACAAACAAATTAAATTCACTAGATTCATTTTTAAATGAGATCTGCACCATATTTTGCACTCATAGATAACAAATCCTTAAATATGCTGTTTAAGTTACCCCGACATCATACCTCAAGTACACCTGAAGTTACACCTGATTGGACAGTTACCTCACTTACTAGTACAGCCCTCTGGTTCTGACCACATCATGAACATCTGTCCAGTGTTCCCTCACTTTTAGCTCTGTCTTTGGTCTCCACCACCTCCAGGGGAATTTAGCTGCTGAATGCTACGCTATGCTAACTTTGTGTTTGAGTTTATCAGAACGAGGTTAATGAAGGTGGTGAAAGTTATGTCGAGAGAGAAAGAGAAAATAGATAGTTTGGGTGGCGTCGCTCAGCACAACCGCACCTGTGACATCAGACGAATGAATGAATGTGATTGGCTCCCATACAGACAAATAACAAAAGATGTAATTGAATCATCAATAATTTTGTCCTCTGGATTGCATTAAAATTAATCGAATCAACATTGTTTCCCTTTGGTCATAATCAGAATAAATGTGATGATGCTTGAATATCATTGGATCATAGGATCCACATGATACACAGACGTGTGCTACATGAGAGGAAACGTCTCTCATCGATATGAGTTAAGTCTTTCACCACTTTTTCAGGGGGAGGACGAACTACATCAACCTGGGCTCTTTCTTAATCAAGCCGGTGCAGCGGGTGATGCGTTACCCTCTGCTGCTGATGGAGCTTCTGAGCGCCACGCCGGAGAGCCACCACGACCGGCCTCAGCTGACGAAGGCTCTGCAGGCCGTCAAAGAGATCAATGTCAACATCAACGAGTACAAACGCAGGAAGGACCTCGGTAAGAGTCCCTCCAGGTGGGTTTTAGTCTTCTACTTTTACGGTAGGAGACCGTCTGAGCTGTTCTCCCCCTGCTGTCCACAGTGATGAAGTACAGGAAGGGTGACGAAGACACATTCATCGACAAGATCTCCAAGCTGAGCATGCACTCCATCATCAAGAAATCCAACCGAGTCAGCAGCCACCTGAAACACCTGACGGGGATCTCGCCACAGGTATGTCACAGAGCTGTCGGCATCATCGATGGGAGGAGGAGTCTGTTCTGATCTCTGTCTGCTTTTTCCTCAGATTAAAGATGAAGCGTTCGATGAGGCGGAGAAGAAGTTCAGGCTGCAGGAGAGACTCATCAAGTCTTTCATCAGGGACATTTCTCTGTACCTGCAACATATAAGGGTACAAGCTTTTCACCAGATCCACAAGATAACGTCTTGATTAAATATTCACTAGTCCTGATTTTAGTTTTAAGAACGACGATCAATCGCCAGTAAAGAAACTTCTACCTGCTGCCTGATAAATCGTTAGCTTCAGCTTCACATCACAGTTTACTCGTAAAGAATAAGTTAAGCAACATTTCTAAAATCCTAGAGTTTAAGCTTTCTCATTCATTTTCAGCTAATTATTATTAATATATTTCTGTTCAGGAATCTGCGTCGGTGAAGGTTTTGGCGGCCATCAGTTTCTGTGACATCTACACCGAACGCAGCGTCCTGGACCCCGAACGCTTCCAGAGAGCTCACCGCTGCATCAGCGACAAGCAGTTCACACAGTTTGTAAGTCCTCTCTTCATCCTCGTTAGCCTCTGATTATTGGAGTGACTTCCAATCATCACCTGTCAACTCTGTTCCCTAAACAGAAGGAGCGCACAGAGGCCTTGGTCATCAACCCGCTCACGCAGCTCCTCCTCATGTTCGCCGGGCCCCACAAACTCATCCAGAAACGCTTCGACAAGCTGCTGGACTACGACAACTGCAAGGAGCGCGCTGACCGCCTCAAGGACCGCCGTGTGCAGGACGAGCTGCAGGTGGCGCGCAACAACTACGAGGCGCTGAACGCCCAACTTCTGGACGAGCTGCCCAAGTTCTACGGTGCAGCGGAGGAGCTGTTCACCGGCTGCGTGAGAGCTTTCGCTCAGGCCCAGAAGGACTTCATGAAGACGACTCTGGGAGAGCTCAAGCCCCTCCTACAGGTTGTGAAGGATGCTGGACATTATTATCCTGATGCAGTGGTCACATTGTTGTTAACTCTCATCTCTGCCTCCAGTTTTCTAGCAAAGCTCGCATGGAGGGTAACCTGATAGCACAATTCCAAGAAGAACACGGGCGTGTTCTCCAACTTCTGCAGGGCTTCAGTTTCTGTCCCGAGAACCTGCCGCCAGCGCCGCCTGCCAAAAAGCCGTTTGAGAAGAAGACACCAGAGAAGCACACGTCTAAGAAGCATCTGCAGCAACCTGTGAGTTCCTGGTCCCCGCCATTCACAAAGATCAGGAAAAAATTAGATAAATAAAAGTGGGATAAAAATGGATTCACCCTAAAATTTTATGGGTTCTTTCCGGATCAATTCCCCACGCTTCAACGAAGTTTAGTGGAAATCCGTTGGGTAGTTTTTGTGTAATCTTCCTAACAAACAAACACGGACGCTCGTGAAATCGTGATCTTCTAACTTTGAGTCTTGTCCTGGTTCCTTTCAGCTCAGCTTCATTACGCAGACAGACGAACACCGAGCAGGACTTCTGGTTCGTTATGGTCCTGACAAACTTTTCCAGGCTGATAGAAACTTCAACGCAACCCAAGATCTGGATGTCTCCATACAAGAGGGAGACCTCGTGGGGGTCATCAAGCAGCAGGACCCGATGGGCAGCAATAACCGCTGGCTGATTGATAACGGAGGTAAGCAACGTGTCCTCCAATCTGGGAAAGGACAGGAAATGGTGCAGCAATAAATTTGCTCTTATGCTCTTATTCATTCACAGTCACCAAGGGTTTCATGTACAGCTCCTTCCTCAAACCCTACAACCCACGCAGAAGCCATTCAGACGTGTCCATCGAGAGCCAATCGTCCAATGAGTCTGGCTACGGCGGCTCCTCCCCTGTTTTCTCCCGTCAAAACAGCAACAGCACACTGACCTTCAACCAGGATACAGCCACCGTCAGCTTCTCCGCATCACAGCCGCCGAGTCAGTCATCGCCACACCCGTCTCTGGACTCTGCTTCGTCCCGTAGGAGTCATGGCAGAGACAACCCTGACTCTGCCAATCAGAGCATCAACTCCCCGCCCCGAAATCCCTCCAACCGAAGGGACTTCTCAGACCACCAGAGTTACCCCAGCCACAGAGACGCGGAGCCTTCCCACCGACTCTCAGGAAACCACAGAGACATGAGCGGCCAGACATCAGACCTCTCTGAGTCCCCGCACAGAAACAACCGCTCCCAGCGGTATGGACACATGGACCTCACCTCATACCAGTGGAGGAACTGTGATACTGGTGGCCAGAAGAGGTCTACGTACTCCAGAGACGAGTATCAAGAACCAGAACACCAGAGTGAAGTAGATGGTCATCAGGTGAGATTTAGTTAATGATTTTTAATAAATTAATTATTCTGATTGGATGAGACATAGTGAGACTGGTGAAAACTGGTTTGGTGGTTTCTGTCTGCAACGAGAGGAAGTGTCAAACACAATGGCTAAACAAACAGTGGTGCTGGTATCCAGCTGGCTGTGTGTTAAGGCTAACGCTAGTAAAGATGTTAAGCTAATTTCACCCAGGACAGTGAAAAAAGCTCATTTATTTCCAACAACTAATCCAACTAGCTAATTAATTACATGATGATGTCATGAAGTTGTCGATGCCTCACTTGAAGCTTAAGTCTCCATGAACAAGCACAGCGTTGGCTGCAGACATGCTAATGTTAGCTGCAGCGCTGAATGCAGACGTGCTAAGGTGGTTCACTCTTCATCTTTTAGATATAGTTGGTGTTTGACCAGGTGTTTCCTCAGGTGAGACATGTTGATGTGCAGAAGATTCAACGTCTTTACTCACTAGCACTGACATATTTCCGTTGCTACCCTTCCTAGCCTACTCAGCTTATTGTTTAGATGAACCTGACGTAACTTTCACCCCCTTCATTAAGCACATTTACATAAAAAGTTGTGATAGTGTTGTGAAGTCACTGTACACCACCAGGAAGTTAGCAACTAGACTAGCTGCTGACTATAGCGCAGCATTCAGCAGCTAAATGGACAGATATTTCCCTCCGAAGGTGGTGGAGACAAAAAACAGAGCTAAAAGCGAGCCATCATGCCATTTCTTTTATTTCTTTGTGTTTTTTAGATTTACTATGCGCTCTACTCCTTCGATGCTCGCTGCACCAACGAACTGAGCATCTCCGCCAATCAGCAGCTGCGGATACTGGAGTTCAAGGACATGAACGGTAACAGTGACTGGTGGCTGGGGGAGGCAGGAGGCCGCCGAGGATACGTGCCTTCCAACTACATCCGCAAGTCGGAGTACACCTGAATGAGTTTGATGAGCAGACAGAACAAAAGACAAACAAGCATCCTGACGTTCATGCCTTTATTTATAGTTTTTATCATTCTTACTGGAAACTGGAGCCTCTTGTTTCCAGTGAAACCAGTGAATTGCACCAGTTAACCATATTCTCCGCAGCTGAAGACAATGAATTGTTGCACGTTGGGAGATTGGAAATGTGAATCTTGTGGGTTTGGGGCTGCAGACTGACCTGAACCCTTCATGTTCATTAGGCCACTAGAGCGATGGACATTAAGGCACTTATGATGATTATCCACTGGTTGCTTGTTTTGAAGTGTCTGTGGTTCCATCTAGAAGGTTTTGGAGTGTTGATGAAATGACTGTTTTAATTAAAAGCAAAGCTGAGGCCGATTAAATGGTTTACAAGCACTCCCCAGTTAAAACCAGTAATTAACTGGTGGACACTGTAAACAGTCAGAGGTTAACGAACAAACGGAGGCAGGTATGGACATACTGTACATGCTGTATACTGAGAACATTAAAGTGATCACTGTTTGAATAAAAGCTGACAAATCACAACCGTTTCTTTTTCCACCAGTGTGTCTTTCAAATAATGAACAGCTTTGACGAGTCTTTGATTTATCAAATGACAGATTCAGGTTTTGGTGTTTTAATCTTATTTTAGTGTCTTTTTATTAAAGCATTATCATTTGTTAACATATTATTTACTAACATATTTATTAACGTATTATTTATTAATGTAATATTAACACGGTGTTTAGAAAAAGAGGTTGCGCTTCAACAGTGGGATTCTTAGTGGAGTACTAAACCCAAAATCCAGTGAGCTTATTCCAAGAAATTGAAAAGGTAGCACATCTGAAGTCTCCAAGTCAAGGAGGACAAAATACTCACAAGCCTTCATCAGAGTGTTTGATGAAAAGGAGTGGACCTAGAGAATGGTTAAATATACATGATTAAATATATAATTAAATATATAATTAAATATATATATGATTAAATATATAATTAAATATACATGATTAAATATATATGATTAAATATACATGATTAAATATATATGATTAAATATATAATTAAATATACATGATTAAATATATATGATTAAATATATATGATTAAATATATAATTAAATATACGTGATTAAATATATATGATTAAATATATATGATTAAATATATAATTAAATATACATGATTAAATATATATGATTAAATATACATGATTAAATATATAATTAAATATACATGATTAAATATATATGATTAAATATATAATTAAATATACATGATTAAATATATATGATTAAATATATAATTAAATATACATGATTAAATATATATGATTAAATATATAATTGAATATACATGATTAATATATATGATTAAATATATAATTAAATATACATGATTAAATATACATGATTAAATATATAATTAAATATACATGATTAAATATACATGATTAAATATGATTAAATATACATGATTAAATATATATGATTAAATATATATGATTAAATATACATGATTAAATATATATGATTGAATATATATGCTTAAATATAGATGATTAAATATATAATTAAATATACATGATTAAATATACATGATTAAATATATATGATTAAATATATATGATTAAATATACATGATTAAATATATATGATTAAATATAGATGATTAAATATATATGCTTAAATATAGATGATTAAATATATAATTAAATATATATGATTAAATATACATGATTAAATATATATGATTAAATATATATGCTTAACTTTATGCTGATGAGTCCTTCCTGTGTGCCTCCTGAGCAGCCATGCTTCAGATGAAAGTCACAGACAGACCGTTTTGTCTGCCGAACCCTCAAGTTCAGAGGAAATGGGTTCAGTCGTTTTTACTTACAGGGAAATGTTGTAAAATATCCTGTAAAGATTCCATGAAGAGGATCAAATCACTTCTCAAGATATTTATGAAAATGTTGAAAACTGTTGAAAATGAAAAAAAAAATCCTGATCTGGATCTAAACCAAAATCTGGTGGATTTGCTCCGGGTCCAAGTAAACCCCTCAACAAGATGTTCTGATATTGACTGATGATGTCATTGTATGATGTAAACGTTACAGAGAAGTTCGGTACCAACCAGCTGCTGGACGCCCGCGTCCTCCTCATCTCCCAGGAGAAATGTGGAGCTCCTCATGTTTACGGAGCGTCTCTGGACGACAGCATGTTCTGTGCAGGAAACATGAACGAAGGCGTCGACTCCTGTCAGGTCTGTCACTTTGTTTTTCATGAGAATTAAAAGAGGGAGCCTGGATGAAAACCTCATCTCTGCTCCTGCAGGGCGACTCTGGTGGCCCCCTGGTGTGTGGGCGTAACGGGACCCACTATGGTGGGCGTGGTCAGCTGGGGCGACGGCTGCGGCAGGAAGTACAAGCCTGGTGTCTACGCCAACGTGGGCAGATTTACTGACTGGATCGCTCATCATTTTCCCTCCCTCCATTTACCCTCCTGTCTCTACCCTCTGTTACTGTGACACATACTGACCCCCTCCACATACAGGTTTACTCAAAAACAGTTGGATCTGGATCTACATTGTGGTGGATCATCAGGAGTTCTCCATGCCTGGTGTTTTTATTTTGATTGGTCTATTATTATTATTTTTCATGACATTAGTCCAATGTTAAAAGGTTCTATCTCACAGTGTTGAAGAAGGTAAAAAACTGATCCAGAATCCACATCTGTACCCGGATCCACCTCAACATTTTTTTCAGTTCTTCCTTGGCCCAGGATCCACCGTGACACAAAATTCATCTAGAATTCATCTAGAAATGATCATGTTTACAGCAGTGACATCATGACCCACGCTGTCTCTGTCATTGGTACACAAAAGCCAACGATAGCCGATGAAAGCGAACCATAAACAACTGAATACGGGACCAAACTTCAGACCGAGGCTCAGGATCGGTCTGAAGATCGGTCCAAAGACGGGACCAGAACCTCACCAGACCAGATTATCTGACAGATTATCTGACAGATTATCTGACAGATTATCTGACAGATGGACGGCTTGATTTTAATATAATAAAGTTCAGATTGATGATATATCAGATTCATCTAAAAGCATACAGAGGACATCTACACTGGATTTGCATCACATGACCAAAACAATGATGTCATCGTGGAACTTCCTTTAGAGCTGCATAAACAAATATTTTAACAACCAATGTTTTCCTCTCAGTATCCAGAGAATGACCGTAGAAGTGATAAAATAACTTTTCTAATAAACTCAAACTGCAGCTGGAATAAAAAACGAGGTTGGACCATAAACCAGGGCTGGAGACCAACTGGAGGCTAAATCAGGGTCATGGGACACACCTGGGCCAGTCTGGATGGAGACCTGCTCCTCACACCTGCTCAAGTTCTCCCTCTGTCAAGGCTGCTGTGGTGACATCATCAGACCAGCAGTGGTTAAAGTCAGGTAAGCAGATCCACATGGAGACTGTTGGTAGCTCTCTAGTCTGGGCTGCAGCTCCTGAGGTCCACAGCTGATGACTTATTTAAAGGTTGTGGAGCAGATTTAAAATTCTCTTATCATCATCATCATCATCATCTATATCAGTGAGTGTGTCAGGTAAAAACCGCTGCTGCTCCAGACGCTGACTGATGCACCTGGTCATGTGATGCTGGTGTTGCAGTCAGGGACGTGGTCTGATGACTGGACTGGGAGCTCAGGAGGACAGTCTGGTGACGTGTGTCATTACTGGAAGGTTAACCTGGATGTCCTGCTGGTAGTCCTCGTTTTTTAATCCAGTCTTAATCCTGAGTCACATGACCTCATCAGTTTTATCATATTTAGTCACATGACCATCAGTTTTATCATATTTAGTCACATGATCCTGTTTTTAGTCCAGGTTTAAAAGTCTGGACATTTTAGTCTGATTGTATCAAAGAAAACTGTCAGTATTTTAGTCTAGTTTAATAAAAGTGTTGACATTTGAGTCTTTTCTAAGATATCAGGTTATTATTAACATTTCAGTCAATCTAGTGGAGAAAACAGCTGTTTAGTGATTTTAGTGTTAACCTACACAACCTTACACAACACTTACACAACCCGTCTCCACTAGATGGAGCCACATGACTCCATATTAGTGACATAGAGGAGAATACCTGAGTCAGAGCCTTCCAGGTGCATTTTGGTACTTGTAGTCCTCTATGCTAACGTTAGCTTTGCTTGGCTGTTTCTACATGTCTTCTTCTACACTCATTAGTTCTACATGTAGCAGGTGAAGCAGCTCATTACCTCCACCAAGGACCTCAGGTGTCTCCCATATACTGGAGAGGAGCCTTTGGGAATTTTAACCTTTTTATTTATTCATTTTATTTTGAAAATTGAATGTTTTCTTATATATGAGCTGATATCTTCTTCCTCAGGGAAATGCAGCCTTGGTGGTGGGGGGGTGGTTCATGAGGATTTCGTGCTCGTTATAAGACGGCAGACGTTTATTTTTTTTATTTTTTTTAGTTTTGTTGAAGTCATGATTATGTGTGAATGTTTTCCATCTTTCATGTGGAAGAATAGTTGTAGAGAGTTAAAAATAAAGAATTAATGCAGATAATAACTCTTGTGATTTTAGTGTTTGGCCGTCTGCTGGTGATACGGTTGGCTGGTGAGACGGTTGGCTGGTGATACGGTTGGCTGGTGAGACGGTTAGCTGGGGATACGGTTAGCTGGTGATACGGTTGGCTGGTGATACGGTTAGCTGGTGAGACGGTTGGCTGGTGAGACGGTTAGCTGGTGATACGGTTAGCTGGTAATACGGTTAGCTGGTGAGACGGTTGGCTGGTGAGACGGTTAGCTGGTGATACGGTTGGCTGGTGATACGGTTGGCTGGTGATACGGTTAGCTGGTGATACGGTTGGCTGGTGATACGGTTAGCTGGTGATACGGTTAGCTGGTGAGACGGTTAGCTGGTGATACGGTTAGCTGGTGAGACGGTTAGCTGGTGATAACCCCCCTCATGACGCTGGAAAAGGATCAGTGGTTCTAGAAGATGATTGGACAGTTTGGGTAGCAGACCTGTTCCAGTTTGAGTGACAGACCGCTGGATGGACGGTTTGTTTGTTGTTTAGTTTTACAGACAAAGCAGAGTTTGTTTTTGTTTTCTGTTGACAAGACAGCGCTGATGTCACTTCCTCCTCTGAGACAGAACCATCCTGATTGGGTACAATCAGACACACAAACACAGAGACACACACACACATACACACAGCTTTTTGTTTCTGTGGTGCTGGATATGGTGTAACCATGGTGACAAGTAGTTGCCATGGTGATGACCAAAGTCCCGCCCCCTACCACATCTTGAAACTAGAATGCGATTGGACGATGAGCTGGAGTCGATGTCGTGTCCACTGATGTGATACAAACACAACTGTGTGTGTGTCTCATTATAACAGGCCCTTTGGTTACTTCCTATCTGTCATATTTGTGCTGCAGAAGTACTCAGTAGTATTTGAATGTATTAATGTATCTCAGTAAATGTACTCTGAAGCCTCAGCTCATGATTTATGAGCTCATATTAAATGTGTAAAAGCCGTCGGCCCCTGAGGACCAGTCCTGCTAATGACAGGTAGAAGGTGGTTCTAGCTGAGGGTTCACTATGAAGCAGGAACGGCCGTCCTGTATCTGGACTCTCAGGTGGCGAGGAGGGCGTGGTCAGTGCGGCTGGTCCAGTTAGCAGAGAGAACTGGAGCTATGCTAACGTCTCACTGTGTAGAATGTCTATCGTTAGCATAGTTCTGTTTGAAACTCAACGCAGCCGTAGTTACAAACTAGAGCCTAAAGCTCACCAAGGCCCAACAGTCCCTTTAATACAACCCTGATCCAAACACCAGTCATGAACCGAACTGATACAGTATCAATATCACAACTTCCACCAAGGTTCATCAGACCAGTCATGTGGTCTCTGGTTCATCCAACAGACCAACAGACGCCACTGAAAACATCACCTCATTGGTGGAAGTAGAAAAACAACAGAGTTTTAGAGTCGACTCATAGCGCCACCTCATCCAGCCATCCAGCCATCCATCCATCCATGCATGCATCCATCCATCCATGCATGCATCCATCCATCCATGCATCCATCCATCCATCCATCCATCCATCCATCCATCCATCCATGCATGCATCCATCCATGCATCCATGCATCCATCCATCCATCCATCCATCCATCCATCCATCCATCCATCCATGCATCCATCCATCCATCCATCCATCCATCCATCCATCATGTATGACTTTGTTGTTTGTTGCTGTGTCTTTATGGACTGAATAAACCTGGATGTGTTTTACAACCTGAAGTTCTTGACTGCTGATGTGTTTTTATTGTCACTATTTATTGTCTTTGTTCTGTTGAGGAATTTGCTAATTATCCGTTTTTTATAACCCCTGTCCAACATTTTTGGACAGGAGTTGTCTTCCTCTGGATGAAGCTTCCACAGACTTTTATTCTGGAACAGTAAAATTCTGGAGCTGCTCTGAGGATCATTATTTCAGCTCACTGGCTGATTATTTCTGGTTTGATGGTTAATTATTCTCCAGGGTTTCATCTCGTGTTCAGATGTTTTTTTGTTCACAGCAGACAAAGTTTTAGTCTCGTTTAGGATGGACGCTCTGCTCTCTGATTGGTTAACGAGGGTGGAGAGGCTTAACGAGGCGTTGTTAACGGCTGAAACAGACGAGGAACAATTCATGTTTCATTATTATAATCACTTTGTATCTGAAATATTATCTTTGAATGAATGACTCAAACGTCACCATGGCAACAGTCTGATCCCTGTCAAACAGACCAGCTAGAGTGGTCCCGGTCCTACTGTAGTCCTGGTCCTACAGTAGTCCCGATCCTACAGTGGTCCTGGTCCTACAGTAGTCCTGGTCCTACAGTGGTCCCGGTCCTACTGTAGTCCTGGTCCTACAGTGGTCCCGGTCCTACTGTAGTCCTGGTCCTACAGTGGTCCCGGTCCTACTGTAGTCCTGGTCCTACAGTAGTCCTGATCCTACAGTAGTCCTGATCCTACAGTGGTCCTGGTCCTACAATGGTCCCGGTCCAACTGTAGTCCTGGTCCTACAGTGGTCCCGGTCCTACTGTAGTCCTGGTCCCGCAGTGGTCCCGGTCCTACTGTAGTCCTGGTCCTACAGTGGTCCCGGTCCTACTGTAGTCCTGGTCCTACAGTGGTCCCGGTCCTGCAGTGGTCCTGGTCCTACAGTAGTCCTGGTCCTACAGTAGTCCTGGTCCTGCAGTGGTCCTGGTCCTACAGTAGTCCCGGTCCTAAAGTAGTCCTGGCCCTGCAGTAGTCCCGGTCCTACAGTGGTCCCGGTCCTGCAGTAGTCCTGGTCCTACAGTGGTTCCGGTCCTGCAGTAGTCCTGGTCCTACAGTAGTCCTGGTCCTACAGTGGTCCCGGTCCTACTGTAGTCCTGGTCCCGCAGTGGTCCCGGTCCTACTGTAGTCCTGGTCCTACAGTGGTCCCGGTCCTGCAGTGGTCCTGGTCCTACAGTAGTCCTGGTCCTACAGTAGTCCTGGTCCTGCAGTGGTCCTGGTCCTACAGTAGTCCCGGTCCTAAAGTAGTCCTGGCCCTGCAGTAGTCCCGGTCCTACAGTGGTCCCGGTCCTGCAGTAGTCCCGGTCCTACAGTGGTTCCGGTCCTGCAGTAGTCCTGGTCCTACAGTAGTCCTGGTCCTACAGTGGTCCCGGTCCTAAAGTAGTCCTGGTCCTAAAGTAGTCCTGGCCCTACAGTAGTCCCGGTCCTACAGTGGTCCCGGTCCTGCAGTGGTCCCGGTCCTACAGTGGTCCCGGTCCTACAGTGGTCCCGGTCCTAAAGTAGTCCTGGTCCTAAAGTAGTCCTGGTCCTAAAGTAGTCCTGGTCCTAAAGTAGTCCTGGCCCTACAGTAGTCCCGGTACTACAGTGGTCCCGGTCCTGCAGTGGTCCTGGTCCTACAGTGGTCCCGGTCCTGCAGTGGTCCCGGTCCTACAGTGGTCCTGGTCCTACAGTGCTCCTGGTCCTACAGTGGTCTCGGTCCTGCAGTAGTCCTGGTCCTACAGTGGTTCCGGTCCTGCAGTAGTCCTGGTCCTACAGTGGTTCCGGTCCTGCAGTAGTCCTGGTCCTACAGTAGTCCTGGTCCTACAGTAGTCCTGGTCCTAAAGTAGTCTTGGTCCTAAAGTAGTCCTGGTCCTAAAGTGGTCCTGGTCCTGCAGTAGTCCTGGGCCTACAGTGGTCCCGGTCCTGCAGTGGTCCCAGTCCCGCAGTGGTCCCGGTCCCGCAGTGGTCCCGGTCCCGTAGTAGTCCCGGTCCTGCAATAGTCCCGGTCCTGCAGTGGTCCCGGTCCTAAAGTAGTCCTGGTCCTAAAGTAGTCCTGGTCCTAAAGTAGTCCTGGTCCTACAGTAGTCCTGGTCCTACAGTGGTCCTGGTCCTACAGTAGTCCCGGTCCTGCAGTAGTCCCGGTCCTGCAGTAGTCCCGGTCCTACAGTAGTCCTGGTCCTACAGTGGTCCTGGTCCTACAGTAGTCCCGGTCCTGCAGTAGTCCTGGTCCTGCAGTAGTCCTGGTCCCACACTGGCCTTGCTCATATTCCAGGATGATGAGAGAAACGTTTGGTACATCCCAGTAACCACTGGCGACACTACAGCCTGCTGGAGACTGTTGTGTTTCCATGGTGATGCTGAAGGAGAGGATAATTGTGTTTTAGCAGCCAATCACAGGTGGTCTGACGGGTGGTGTGTGTTGGGGGTTTTGTTTGGTCTGACTGCAGCTCATTAAACAGCCTCCATCGTCACACCAGCAGACAGAGGGAGGATAATAGAGGAATATATTTCAGTCTAACAGCCGCCTCTCTATTATTCTTTATTCTCAGTCTCAGACTAAAACAACTCAATTTCACCCCTCAGTAGCAGCGGCTGTGTGAGCAGCATCGTTTTAAATGATGACAGACGGCCTCAGAGGAGGAGGAGGACGATGAAAGATTCATACAGACATTACATTTCTTTTCATCTGTTAGAACATTTTGATGTTGTGATTTTTCAGACAGCCATCAGTCAAATCTGTGAGGAACCAAAGAAAAGCCTTTTTCATCCTCCTGACATAAAAATGACTTCTTTCATTTCTCAGGGACGGATTGAGGGATCTGGATGAGAAGAATCAGGCGTGTTCAGGTGGCTGGTTTCTATGAATGTGTCCGGTCTGCTGCAGGTCCAGATAGTTCTGGTTCCAGGGCCGAGGGTGTGATTTTGGGTTTGATTAAAGGAGGCTGTTGGGCCTTTGGT
>CM075203.1:425000-480000 GCA_037577475.1 Chaunax sp. Z400 | reverse complement strand
AGTTTGTTTGTCTGGAGCCTGACTTTAAAATGAATTCATAAATATTCTACTAATTATGGATATACATCAACCATATGGTTGACTGATGCCTTTTACTATTTAGACATTTTTGTATGTTGTGTTTCCATGGCAACAACATATACCTGTAAAGAGTGGGGTTTGTTTTTCAAGCACATCTTATAAACTGTGTTTTCTGTCTGAGACTAACTTGTTCACCAGGAATGATGCCAAACTTTTACTAAGTAATTCTAATTTTAATTAGTCGTGTTTCCATGACAACAGTTTTATATACATATATATACACACATATATGTATATAAAACTGTTGTCATGGAAACACGACTAATTAAAATTAGAATTAAAATATATGTATATATATATACATGTATGTATATATATATATATACACACATATATATACATATATGTATATATATGTATATATACGTATATATATATATATATATATATATAAATATTATATATATATATATATATATATATATATATATATATATATATATATATATGTATTGGTTCTGATGTGGTTTTGACTCAGAGCTGCTGATGTTTTACTTCCAGCAGAGGAAAAAGAAATAAAAATGTTTCACTTCAGCTCATTTTTTATTCATGTTTAGTTTTCCTGACTTTTTTGCAGTTGATGAATCACATCAGAGTTTTCATTCAGTATTTAACACACAGTTCTGCTCTGCTCTGATCCACATTGATGGGTCACTGTGTATGACTGCATTTTTAATAGAATTTATTTTTAATTTTCGAATATCTTTTTTTTTCTTTGAAATGATTGTTTTACATTATTCATCCCTGACTTTTCATCATTTCTTTATGTAACGTTCGTCTTTGTGTTTTCTGCTTTTATTTTGAAGATAAAAACCTGACGCTCAGCCCTGGGCTGTTGGGTTCCTCTGCAGTGCATGCTGGGTATTTGATGTGAAACTAACTAAACAGGAAAAGATTTTTTTTTTGCCAGTGTTATTTTTTTAAATTCAGTAACAACCTGATCAATTATAACCTGATTAATAATATCTATCTGTCAGGTGGTGATGTCATCATGATGCTGCCAGTGTCGAGGTTTAAAGGTCAGCCGGTTGGCATGGTAACCACCACAACACCCTGGTTGTCCATCTGCAGTGACCCCGTCCCCCACTGGCTGTGGTTGGCCAGTTGGTCAGCGGCGACGTACCAAACCACACCCCCTCTGGTCTTCTACCCCCCCGCTGTATGGATACCTGAACACACTCACCTAATACAGGTACCACACACCTGGTACAGGTATCACACACCTGGTACAGGTAACACACCTGGTACAGGTATCACACACCTGGTACAGGTAACACACCTGGTACAGGTATCACACACCTGGTACAGGTACCACACCTGGTACAGGTAAAACACACCTAGTGCGGGTAAAACACACATGGTACAGGTACCACACACCTGGTACAGGTACCACACACCTGGTACAGGTAACACACCTTGTGCAGGCAACACACACCTGGTACAGGTATCACACACCTGGTACAGGTAACACACCTGGTACAGGTATCACACACCTGGTACAGGTACCACACCTGGTACAGGTATCACACACCTGGTACAGGTATCACACACCTGGTACAGGTAAAACACACCTGGTACAGGTACCACACCTGGTACAGGTAAATTCACACCTAGTACGGGTGAAACACACCTGGTACAGGTACCACACACCTGGTACAGGTATCACACACCTGGTACAGGTAACACACACCTTGTACAGGTAACACACCTGGTACCGGTAACACACACCTTGTACAGGTAACACACCTCGTGCAGGCAACACACACCTGGTACAGGTACCACACACCTGGTACAGGTATCACACACCTGGTACAGGTAAAACACACCTGGTACAGGTACCACACCTGGTACAGGTAAAACACACCTAGTGCGGGTAAAACACACCTGGTACAGGTACCACACACCTAGTACAGGTACCACACACCTGGTACAGGTAACACACCTGGTACAGGTAAAACACACCTAGTGCGGGTAAAACACACCTGGTACGGGTAACACACCTGGTACAGGTAACACACCTGGTACAGGTAACACACCCGGTACAGGTAACACACACCTGGTACAGGTAACACACACCTTGTACGGGTAACACACCTGGTACAGGTAACACACCTGGTACAGGTAACACACACCTTGTACAGGTAACACACCTGGTACATGTGACCGTTTGGACCTCAGTTCCAGGTTTTGATTGTCTAGGTACCACAGGTAGAGATGTTTTTGAGATTTTAGCAGCCTTCAGTGGAATTAAAAAGCCGCCATGTTTTCATACATCATCCAGTGTTTGTTACATTGATCAAACTAATTGGTTGTCAATCAGAGTGATCAGAGTTGGCTTTTCTTACTGGGAAAACTTCAAATGAAGTCAGCTGACCACTGCTCCCACAGTCACCAGTACATCCAGAGCAGCAACTGTCTGAGTTTGGTCTTTCTTTTGATTCGTAGAATCTGACGACTCGTCATGTTTCATGTCTGGTCCTGTGATAAACTGTCCTCATGTTGTTCCTTCAGTCTGATCTGAAGTCAGTTTTAGAGATTCAGCATCTGCTGCAGTCTGGAGATAAGATGAAACTTTAATGATCCCTGAGGGCAAAGTGAATAATTGTCTGTTAATTATTGGTGCCGTGTTAATGATCTGTTAATTCCTTCTGCATAAACTGCAGTGACAGAGTTTAACATCTTATCAGCAGCCTGACTGATGGAAGTTTTCTTTGTTAAAATCGTCTGAGATGAAACTCTGACTGCAGGTGATTCTGGATTCATTGTGGTTTAAAAGGTGCTAAAGACCTGATTGTCAGTGTTCTAGATATTCTGTAGTCATAGAACCTTTTCACCTTGTTGAGAACCACTCTGTAAAAAGCAAGATGATGTTCAGACAGTGCTTCAAGGGATTCTTTCTGCCTCGCCTTCCTGTATTTGCTGCATTTTAAATGCAGATGAAGGTTCAGAGGTGGACTGTGATTGGACAGCTGTCCGTCCACCTGTTCTGTATGTTGTTCTGTTCCACTACCTTACTTACTGGTACAGGTGATGTTGGTACAGGTGATGCTGGTACAGGTGATGTTGGTACAGGTGATGCTGGTACAGGTGATGTTGGTACAGGTGATGCTGGTACAGGTGATGTTGGTACAGGTGATACTGGTTCAGGTGATACTGGTTCAGGTGACAGAGGAGAAACTATCAGATAACAATTTTGTAAACCTGTTTTTGTTCTTGTTGTTTCAGTGGGAACATCCAGCTGTTGAAGTTGTTCCTCTCCTCCCTCCGTTCTATCACTCTTCACATCTTCATCCTCCTCATCCTCTCCCTAAGGTACACAAACACACACAAACACACACACACACACTCACCCACACACTGATGCTAATGATGTCCCAAAATGTTTGCAGCTCATTGAAAGTTGGATCTCACCAGAGGAAGTGTTCCAAAGGAGAGAAAAACCCCTCCTCCTGACCAATCAGATCATCCAGAGGGCACGAAGACACGCCCCCCAGATGAGCCTGCTGTTGTCTCCATCTCGATTCTCAGGTGAGGGATCACCTGACACAGGCCATGATCGTAGCCGTTAGCAGCTAACTCAAAGAAGATGAAAATCAAGCGAAAAATACCTTTGAATTGGGGAGACAGGAGGAGATCCAGGAGCTGCTGTTGTTTGTTTTGTTTGTTTGTTTGTTTGTTTGTTTGTCAGCAGGAATACTACTGGATACTCGATTAGACTGGACTGGATTAGACTGGACTGGAATAGACTGGACTGGATTAGACTGGACTACAATAGACTGGACTGGATTAGACTGGACTGGATTAGACTGAACTGGATTAGACTGGACTACAATAGACTGGACTCGATTAGACTGGACTGGAATAGACTGGACTGGATTAGACTGAACTGGAATAGACTGGACTGGATTAGACTGGACTACAATAGACTGGACTGGATTAGACTGGACTACAATAGACTGGACTGGATTAGACTGGACTACAATAGACTGGACTGGATTAGACTGGACTACAATAGACTCGACTGGAATAGACTGGACTGGATTAGACTGGACTGGAATAGACTGGACTGCGTATTTCCCTGACATTAAAGGGGACAGTGAACTCACCATCAGATGCTTTATTTCCTGTCTTTGTGTTTCTGAGTCTTGCGTTTTCCCTCCGAAGCCTCTCTGTTAATTTGTTTGACGTTCAGATGCAGTTCAAGGCTCTGGAAGCCAGAAAAATGCAGATTAAATTAGCTTTTATTTCAGTGAACGTGGGCGTGTGTTCATTTTCTTGCAGAAACTCTCTTCAGTCTTCAGTTTGTCAGGATTGATTTGTCCCAGGATTTCATCAGGGTTAGGGATGGAAATGGTTTGCAAGTGAAAGACTGAGACTCTCAGACAGTATGAGAAATAAAAGAGACACTCCTGACGTCTCCAACAATGAGTTTGTGCATAAATGAAGCCTGAATCCACCGTTTTATAACCAGAGGAAGGAACTGAAGGACCTAAAAGCCATAACTGAGTAAAAGTAAAACTGTTGTGCAAAAATAATTCTCGAGTGAAAGTAAGAAAATATGAAAAGTATGAGTGGAGACGTATTTGAAATGAAATGTAATCAAATATGAAAAATTATTTTCTGTCAATAAATGTATTTAAATGTATTTAAAGTATTAAAAGGTGAATTATACACATTTATTTATTTATATTTATATTTATTCACTGCATGTACTTCATACTGCAGGCTGATCGGTTATGGGCCTGGTCAAGAATCTGCTACAACAATATTTTAATGTTGTGGGTCGTTAGGTGGGTCCATCAGGCAAAGGTACTGAGGTGGATGGTGCATCATGTCATAGGACATCCCATAATGCCAGGACCCAATGTGTCCCAGAGAAGGTTGATGAGACATTTTTCCTCTTTAGACTGAAGGTGATAAAACAGTCCGGCTGCTAAGTGAACCACAGCAGAGTCAGATAACAAGAGGACAAACCTGGTCTGGATAGTCCTGATGTTGGGTTCAGATTATCTGGTCTGGACCTGTGGTTGGTCCTGATGTTGGGTTCAGATTATCTGGTCTGGACCTGTGGTTGGTCCTGATGTTGGGTTCAGATTATCTGGTCTGGACCTGTGGTTGGTCCTGATGTTAGGTTCAGATTATCTGGTCTGGACCTTTTAGTTGGTCCTGATGTTGGGTTCAGATTATCTGGTCTGGACCTTTTAGTTGGTCCTGATGTTGGGTTCAGATTATCTGGTCTGGACCTGTGGTTGGTCCTGATGTTGGGTCCAGATTATCTGGTACTGTGAGGCGTTAACAGATCCAGTCATAGATCTCCTGATCTGCTTGTGGCCAATCAGAACCGCCCTGATAAGATATGTAGGAATTAAAATCTGGATGATGGGGGTGCAGAAAGCGCGGCCCATGTACCAAGGCTATAGTCCTCTAGTGGTCGGCACGGGTTCGATTCCGACCCGTGGCCATTTGCCGGATGTCCCCTGTGGTGACGTGTTGGCAGCTGTCGAGGAGACGTGAACCCATGGGCGTTCAGCAGCTGAGCTCTCTGACTGCCTCACTAGGGTGTGTCTGATTGTAATGTTTCACATCTGAGGATGTCGAGTTGGATTACATCATACATACGCTGGTCATAATACAGAATACACCACCAACAGGTGACGTGGAGACGACGGTCTATGGATGAAACCCAGTCGTCATGGAGACTGTCGTATATCATTGCAGTAACATTACAGAATTTATGTAAATATTCATAACTAACAAATGACATCATACCACAGTCATCATCCTGACTCCAACAACACTGGATTAGGATGGACACAGAGTTGGTGTGGAGATGTTATGGCCTTTATTCTGGGAAGGACTCCCTCTGGATTAAGACTGTCCACATATCGACCTGGGTATAGAGGCCAAAGACTAATGGAACCATCTAGTAGCTGGTCCGACCTGGGTATAGGGACCAAAGACTAATGGAACCATCTAGTATCTGGTTCCCTCTGAAGGTTCCTCAGGATATCTGGAGCTCAGAGTCTCACAGTTTTATCTGGTAAACCAATGATTAGAGGTTTTGGGGCTGAAACCATCTCAACCTATTGTCAGACTTTAAATGGGTAAGAAGCCCGGCTCGCTGGCTTGGAGCTGGGCGTGGTTCAAAATAAATCAGCCAATCAGAACATGTTCCATGTGTGGATATATTCCTTAAAGTGACATCATCATCATCATCATCATCATCAGACCAGACACTTTGTGCAAAGCTGCATTCTGAATCCTTCAACCTGTTTTTATCAGATAATGATCAGATAAATCTGATGAATCAGTGAAATCAGAGGAAAATGATAATAAAATATTGGTTTGGTCTGAAATGTTAATAATAACCTGATGTCTTAGAAAAGACTCAAATGTCAACACTTTTATTAAACTAGACTAAAGTACTTTCTTTGACTAAAATAAGACTAAAATGTCCAGACCTTTAAACCTGGACTAAAAACAGGATCATGTGACTAAATATGATAAAACTGATGAGGTCATGTGACTAAATATGATAGAACTGATGAGGTCATGTGACTCAGGACCAAGACATTAATCAGAATTACCACTAGCACCATGTATTACAGTAGGATCCAGGTTCACACAGATGTTTTATTGTTGCTGTGATGCTGCTGCTGTCAACAGATTTAGGTCAGTGTTTGATGAAAGAAGCACAAACGTGTGGAGGCGGATGATCCTTGAACACATCACACAGACCTGCACTAAATGTCTGAGTGACACCAGGGATGAGTCGAACAAAGTGAACATTTAATTCGTGTCCTGGAAGGATTATCAGGTTAGATATGAAAATAATCTAATATACTGATTATTTATCGACTTTAATGCTGTGTTCACACTGGATGCTAAGCTAATTTGTCATGCTGCACTATTACATTCAAATTCAATGCAAAGCTGCAAGTAGATTGATGCAATTGACATGAAAGCCACAAAGATGCTAAACTTTTCTTCTTCACATATTGGCCTTATTTAAATCAGATGTGTCTTGAGATTCTACGGATGTTTGACTTTACATTATTTTCCGACGTATCTATGATTTCCAGAACAAACACTAGATGACGGAAGGAAATGTTATTGGCATTGTTCTTCTTCTTTGGTTTGTTGCATTTGTTTCAGGAAGAGAGGAGTGAATATTTGCAGGTTTGCGTTTTTCGTGCAAATGTCAGCTGTGAATATTCACCTTTGTCTTCCAGAAATGACAGTAATAAACCAAAGAAGAAGAAGAAGAAGGATACCAATGTTTCTTCTGGTTGTGTTTGTTGTAGAGGTCAGAAAACATCCACCTCCAGCTGAGATAAGCTGTTCTCTGGACGTCTGGAGGATCTCAGCTCTGATTGGCTTTTACGACACAGCGTCATGCAAACTTCTTGCCCACGATGACATTTTTCTAATGGTACAAATGAAATTCAGCATCACCAGAGAAATTTAAGTCTACTTGCACCTAAATGTTCATCCTCAGGGGATCAAGAAGCAGATCAGGAACTTTTATTTATCACCTGAATAAACTTTAAGAGGAATCTTTTTAAAAGATAAAAGCTGTAAATCCAGAGATGGAGGCAGAATCAACATGTTTATCTCTGTTCAGGTCGGATCAGAAGAAACGCAACAAAGACCAGAGACGGCGAGCCAGAAGACTTCTCCTCCTCCTCCCTCCCGCTGCACCTCCTCTCTGTTTCTCCTCACCGCCTGCCTCACCTCACTGCTCCTCCTCCAACAGGTGAGTCTGGTGATTTCTAGCTCGGATGTATGGATCAGGTTTGTTCTGGTCAGGTAAACAGGTTCTGGTTCTGTTGTCCAGGATTCTGGCTCTCACCTGATCCAGGTGTTGACTCTGGACCCTGTCGTCCTGTTGCAGCTTATTTCAGTTTGTTGTCTGTTGTTTCTTGTCCTCGGTGACAGGCTTTATCTCCTCCTCAGGCTCGTCTGTCTGTGGTTCAGCTGCTCTTCTTCTGTTGTTTGTTTTTAATCTCAGCCTATTAAAATCCAGCCCTGTTTGATTTCATGCTGCTGTGGAGCTGAAGCAGCAGCATCTGCTTTAGTTTCCTGCAGCCGCGAGACAATCTGCAGCTCAGCGTATCATAATTGAAAATAAACTGGCTAACAGCAACATGAACACAGAGCAAATAAAAGGCGAAGAAGAGAAGAAGAAACAGTTGAGATGAGGAGAGAAGCAGACGAGGACGTTTTCAGTCAGAAGAGATATTAGAAAACATTCAAGTCAAAAAACGTCTGTGTGAGCAGGAAGCAGCTGCTCATTAGCTAGGTAGCTAATTTATCACTATGTTAGCACAGGGTTATCCATCCATCATCCATCCATCCATCCATCCATCCATCATCCATCCATCCATCCATCCATCCATCATCCAGCCATCCATCCATCATCCAGCCATCCATCCATCATCCAGCCATCCATCCATCAATCATCCATCATCCATCCATCCATCATCCATCCATCCATCATCCATCCATCCATCCATCCATCATCCATCCATCCATCATCCATCCATCCATCCATCCATCCATCAATCATCCATCAATCATCATCCATCCATCATCCATCATCCTGCTGCTTTTATTGGCTGCAGACTCCTCACCTCCAACAGGACACCTATATTTGGTCAGCACATATTGACAGGATGCACATATTTGGTTATAAGGGATTAAATTGTCTTATAGACTGTTTGTGAGATTTCTCAGAGGAATTCTTTAATCTTCCCACAATCCTTGGATTCAGATTTGTGTGTTTGAGGTAATGAGTTGTGAACAAAACAAACACACTCAGATGAGTTGATTATCTGTCTTATTGATCAGTGATCATGTTAATGACGTAGATTATTAGCAGACTCATTGATCACCTCCACCAAATGTTCTCTTTCTGTTCAGGATTGTGTGCCCTGAATCAGGACTGGCAGGCAAAGCCTCTGCAGTTGACTATGATGGTAAACCTGATGGTGTCTCTTGGAACCTTCAGCCTCCTGATGTCACCAGCGCTGCTCCTCATCCTCCTCAAACCCACTTTTCTTGTTCGTTGCTTGAATTTGAAATGTGTGGTCATTCTGCTCTACTTCCTCTTCCTGGATCATGTGACATCACTGTCCCTTCCTGTGTTGAGGCAAATATTTCACCATCAAACTATGCAGCACTGGTTGACTTGGCCAATCAGCTTCCTCTTGTGTCCTTCCGGGGTTCAAATCATGGTGCGAGGCTCCTGACGTACAGCTGATGACAGACACATTTCCTACTCTTCATCACTTGTTGGCTCTGCTTTGTGAGTTTGTGCCGTCCCCCTTTGGTGACAGCTTCCTGTACCAGGTGACAGTCAGCCAATGTCACTGAGAGTCTTTGACCATAGGTCCTGTGGCGTATCCTGCACCGCTTAGTCGTAGTCGTCCTTTTTGGGGACTGTGCAACAATTTGAACCTGTCCGTCAGAATCCATCGCTCTGATTGGTTGTTTGCTAAAAGCGAATGAGGCTCTTCTCATTTTTCATCATTCCAGAACAGGAAGGAAGGAAAACGTTATCACAACAAAGGTTCGTCTGGTTTCAGACTACCGCCTCCTGCTGGTCTGGAGGGTTCCTTCTTCTCCGTACGTCCTAGCTGGTCGTCAGCTGTCGTGTTTTCTTTCACGGGCGACGTGAGGCGACTCATGAGCTGCTCTTCTTCTTTGTCTCTAGATCTTCCATGTTGGTTTGGTGTGGGCGGAGCTTTAACATTGATCTGTGGTGACTTCATGGCTATGCGCTGGATTAGCTTGTTAGATTAGCGGATATGGTTCCTGCATCAAAATCAGCTCAATTACATCTTTTATTGTTAGCTTAATAGATCAAATCAATTAGCATGCATTCTATTTAGCATTACCAAACCACTTCCTTCATCCTGAGCCGATGCGACCCTGATTAGAAGCAGAGCATCGCCCAGCTGTGGGACTGAAATCCTTATCCGATCGATGTGGGTCTTTGAAAGCAGACCTGTCGTAATTTCAGGATTAGAACTCTTCACCCGCTGGCGTTGAACCTTTGTGTGACCGCGCTGCCTGAGCTTCAGCCCCAGAGGTCTGTAGAAGAGGAAGGTCAGGAGGAGTTCTCTCAGTTCTCTGTGGAAGGAGGATAAATACATGACTATCTACCGGCTCTCCTGCAGGTGTGCTAACAGTTAGCCTGAACCAACGAACCATGTCCATTTTTACATGTATGGAAATAAATGACACTACATGTCCTTCAAATCAGCTTCTGTATGAGACGATGAAGCCAAATGATTCTACCTCCATCATAGATCAAGTTTATTAGTATTGATCTGCTGTTAATAACCAAATCACACAAGAACAGTTAATGATCAATAGTAGATTTTACCAAACCTGATTGACGATGAAATAAAATACAAAATGAACACATGGTTCTGTCTGCAGGTGAGTCAGTAACACTCCTGACCACTCACACACACACACACACACACACACACACACACACACACACACACACACACACACACACACACACACACACACACACACACACACACACACACACACACACACACACAGTTAATAGCTCCTGTGGCCAATTACCTCACTTTCAGCTTCTTCAATCAATCAGCACTTATCAATACAGACTGAGCACAGTGTGTTTTTGTGTGTGTGTTTGTGTTTGTTTGTGTGTGTGTGTTCAATATAAAGCAGAACCCTGTAAAGATGAGCAATGAGCTGTCCTCCTGAAAACACCCAATTACACCGCAGAGAAATGTGTGTGTGTGTGTGTGTGTGTGTGTGTGTGTGTGTGTGTGTGTGTGTGTGTGTGTGTGTGTGTGTGTGTGTGTGTGTGTGTGTGTATTATTGTTGTAAGTGGTCAATAAAGCTTTGGTCTGAGTTTATAGAGTCACTTCATCAAACTGTTTGTGAACACAACAGATCAGTAGCTTCCTGTGTGTGTGTGTATTAAACTATCACGTTGCTGTAAATGTATAAAAAATGTGATATAACACAAACTGAGCTGAGATCAGTTGAACAGTGGGCCCTACAGTGAATCTGAATTTATACAGACATATACATATAATATATAATATATAATATATAACATAATATATAATATATAATATATAACATATAATATATAATATATAATATATAATATACAATATATAACATATAACATAATATATAACATATAGTATATAATATATAATATATAATATATAATATATAACATACAATATATAATATATATCAAATGGTGCTTAGTGTTAGCTTGCTGCTATCTTTGAGGTGAACTCGATTGGACTGACTGAGTGTTTGAGTCGTTTTCTCTCTTCTTTCGTTCTTTATTTGTTGAATCTGTTTGTTGGAGTGTTCAGTCACAGTCACTGGTTTAGTTGTAGGCCGTCGTCACCAGCCTGTTTCAGTGTGGAACCTCCACCTCTTCTGTCTGACAGCAGTAGCTTCATTTGTTCCCAGCCTACATATCCTCATGGGGAATGTTAAATATGTGATGCACCATTATCATAACATTTCATATTGCATTGTAGTCGCCTGTTTCAGATAGATGATGCTAACTAAACATGTTTGTTTAGGTGCTAACGTTAACTTCTACATCATCATGTGACTCACCCATCCGGTGTGTTCAGGTACTTGATGAAGTTTGATGTGGTTGATCCACCAACCTTTATTGTGACTCCGTAAATGTTGAATTTAGTCATTATCATGTTTTCCCCCAAATCTGTTGGTTGGTTCATCCTGTAATTAATTAGCTGGTTGGATCAGTTGTTGTTGGAGATAACAGGTTTTTTTTCACTGTCTTGATGATGTTAGCTAAGCTAGCATTAGACTCAACATACATCCAGTCACTGACTTTGTCTGAACTTCCTTAGCAACATGCTAATTAGCAGCTAAAACAGTCTGAGAGATTTTAGTATGTCTCAAAACTGAGGATGAAACCAATAGTACATGAACTGTGTACTATTTACAGGAAATACTACAGTATTCAATCACTGTGGTCTTGACAACAACAGCATAACAGACAGGTGATGGAGCTGTTTCTTCTTCTCTGGATAAGACAGACTAGATGCTACTATGATGTATTACTGCCCTCTGCTGGTTGTTATTAATGATCCTTTACTGAGCTGATATTCAACAGTTTATTTTCTTTCAGAGTAAAAACAGTTTCTCCAGCTGATCCCAGATCTGTAACAGATTCTGAATCTGCTGTTAGAACACATTTAGTGACTTTAACAGTGAAATGTAAGTAAGAAGTGTTAAAGTTCCAGAACAGGTACCACTGGGTTCCGACATCGGTTCTAAATGGTCCTGACTGCAGTGATGAGTCCTCAGCTGCTCTGACAGAAATGAACCGGTTTCTCTCCATCACTGCGGTTCTGCATGTTAAACATCTCATATGTGTGATGTCTTATCTCAGCATCAGCAGCCTGTCCTCAGACACCTCAGATATAAGCTCACTTTCATTTGGAAGGCAAAGTAAAGTACATTTAACAAATGAGATGATTTTATTGCTTTGTTTATGAAGCTGCTGTTGATGCTGCATATTCAGGTTTGAGTTATGACTCAGAGGAAAGTTTCATCTGCTGACAGCTTTAATGGAACACAGAAACAAATCATCATCATTTAGTCAGGAAAGATTTCTTCTTGTGTTCATCTGCAACTCTTTCTGCTGCTTAATGAATAAAAGACAAATGTGAATAAAACATGACTTAAAAGGTAAAACTGCTGTAGTTTAAATGTTTTAAAGGTGAAAGATGTTCATCCTGAAAGGGAATCAGGTAAACATTCAAAGTAAACGAAAAAACATCCTATCCCACAGCATCCTACCGGGTTAGAGAGTCCCACATTATCCTACCGGGTTATAGAGTCCCACAGCATCCTACCGGGTTAGAGAGTCCCACAGCATCCTACCGGGTTATAGAGTCCCACAGCATCCTACCGGGTTAGAGAGTCCCACATTATCCTACCGGGTTAGAGAGTCCCACATTATCCTACCGGGTTATAGAGTCCCACAGCATCCTACCGGGTTAGAGAGTCCCACAGCATCCTACCGGGTTATAGAGTCCCACAGCATCCTACCGGGTTAGAGAGTCCCACATTATCCTACCGGGTTATAGAGTCCCACAGCATCCTACCGGGTTAGAGAGTCCCACAGCATCCTACCGGGTTATAGAGTCCCACAGCATCCTACCGGGTTAGAGAGTCCCACAGCATCCTACCGGGTTAGAGAGTCCCACAGCATCCTACCAGGTTATAGAGTCCCACAGCATCCTACCGGGTTAGAGAGTCCCACAGCATCCTACCGGGTTTATCATCAACCTTAATGGACCTCTGCTTTCAGGACAAACGGTCAACTCTGACTCCTCTCCTCTCCTCTCCTCTCCTCTCCTCTCCTCTCCTCTCCTCTCCTCTCCATGTTGTCTTTCCTGGTTAATTTCAGGAAGAGTTTTTCTTTACCGACTTTCTGTTGTTGTGAATAAAATTAACAATCAGCATTAATACACACAGACACACACAGAAACACACACTGAATAATTTCACATCACATTTGTCATTATAACCAGATCACTGATTAGACATGCTCTCACTCTTCACTGTATTTTAGTTTGTTAATAATTGATGAGGTGAAGTTTGAGTAAAAAGGCTGAATTATGAAACTTTTTTACCTTCATCTTCTTCACCCGTCAAGCTCCTAGCTCTCCTCCTCTTCCTCCTCCCCCTCTCCCCCTTCGTCTCCTCCTCTTCTTGCTTCATCAGCTGTTTCCTGTCAGGTGTCTGGGTGACTGTTAGTTTGTGTGTCTTCAGTAGTAATGACCTAATAGGAGCTTTACCCTTCACTCATAGAATTTCTTTTAGTTTTAAACCACAGAATCACCAGACAAGATTGTTTTAATGACTTTCAAATAGCTGTAAGTCATATTGCTAAGCTATGTTAACACTTTCAACCAGCTAATGTTTGTGCTACTTGCAATTAGTGGGCTACTCTAGGTGAACAAGCAGCTGCTACTTACAGTCTTTGTACCAAGCTAGGTTAACAGTCCACCCCTGCTTCCAGTCTTTAAGCTAGGCTAACAGCATGGCTCTGCTTCCAGACTGTATGCTAAGCTAGGCTAACAGCTCTGTGTCCTCACATTGTCCTCATGAAACCCTGTGGTGTTTGCCAGTCCTACAAAATCAAACCTTCCCCATGATTCTTTGCACCACGCCGTTTCCACGGTAATGAAGACGCATCGTTTGTTTAGAGCGTTCCAAGTGAAAAGAAACAATAAAGATGTTATGAAACACATTAACAACAATTAGCTGGTGGATCTGTTTCCATGGAAACCCTGGACCTCCTGTTTTTGCCTGAGATTGGTCGGTCAGTCTGTCACATTAATCCTGACTTTGAAATGAAAGCGGGAGGATGGAGGGGTGAAGATGGAGATAAAGAAAAAGAAAGAAATAAACGAGATCAGACGAGGAGGATGAAGAGAAGTCAGAAAATTAAATCGAGACACTTCAAACAAAACTGAGCTACCTACTGCTGTGTCTGTGTGTGTGTGTGTGTGTGTGTGTGTGTGTGTGTGTGTGTGTGTGTGTGTGTGTGTGTGTGTGTGTGTGTGTGTGTGAGACATTCATATGTAGATGAGTCGTCTTTTATACATTCTGATTGAAAATGAGTGAGAGACATTACCTCAGCAAAGGGAGAGAGAGAGGATGAAACGTGCCTTCTTCTTTTCCCAGGATGCTGTTTAGTCGACTCGGGTAGAATCTCACTGGCTGTCACTGTACCTGTCAATCATCTGCATTCAGGTGGTCTGTGTATTTGTGTTTATGGCCTATATTTTTAGTCAGGATCCTACATTTCCCATAATGCATCACACTAAACATTCTAAAAGTGTGAGCACCTGAAGGACCGTGTCTGTTCAGAGCTTTTACACTGAAAGATGTTTTTTTCACTCTGAGGTCTGATTCCTGCTCACCTTTAACCAGGTTCAGCATTACCTGCAGGATGAGGTAGGAAAGTAGGACGTGTTCAGGTTAACTCTCCACCCTGCTTTCAGTCTTTGCACTGGAGGAGGAAGAGGAGGAGGAGGAGGGAGGAGAGGGAAGGGTTAAATGTTAACTGCAGATGGTGCAGATACACACTCTCTCTGCTCAGGATGTGTGTTGCATTTTAATGTGACACTGATTAAATGTGTCAGTAGAGAAGAAGAAGAAGAAGTGGAAGAAAACGCTCAAATCTTCTCCTTTCTTTGATCTGAGTCCAGACGCCCTCTGCTAGTGAACATCTGTAACCAGAGAGTGAAAATAAAACCTGAGATGTGATTTTAAGAGAGATTTTAACCCATTTAGAAGAACAGGTGACATTTGAGGAAGACTCCGCCCAGCAGAAGAGGAAATGCAGACTCCTCCCTACACCAAAGGTTCTGGATGGATCCAGGTTCTATCTGTCTGTTCTGATGGTGAAAGGATCTAAACACAGGTGTAGAAACATGAACGTTATCTGAGGAAGACGGAGCCTTGAGGAGGGAAAGCTCAGCGCTGGTTTCTGAACGCTCTCATTTTGATTTATTAAGATCAGAAAAAATCAATCAAATCACAAAAATGATGATGTCATCTGGCAGGTGGAGCTTGCTTGGAGTGGGCGGGACTTCAAATACGGAGAGGTAAGGAGGAGTGGCCTCTTGTGCTGAACAATCAACAACACAAAGGGGCGTGGTTACGACCAATCAGCAGCCTGGATAGAAGACTGTCTCCACCCACACAGGTACAATACTCTGCACTCATTCATGTGTTAAAACGATCGTCTCTGTTTACACTAGAATTACAGTTTGAATCCAGTTCGGCCTCTGACCGAACTCACCTGAGACTCCGCCTCTCTCATCCTTCACATGTGACCGTGAAGGTCGTCAGCTGATTCCTTCAGATTTTTAACCCTTTAATATTAAAGTAGAACCCGTTCTCTCTCTCCTCTCTTACAGCAGTGTGTATCTGGACCTGTCTCTGCCTCGCAGCTCTGCACCGACAGGTGGCCTGTCTTACCTATCCAGGTGAGTCTGTCTGTCTGTCTGTCTGTCTGTCTGTCTGTCTGTCCATTTACCTAACTTAGAAGTGTCTCTGTCTCTCTCTTCAGGTGATGAAAGAAGTTCATCCGTCCTTCTTCTCTAAACAGTTTTCTTCCAGGTTCACTCTGCTGACCGACTACAGGCACAGTAAGACCCGCCTACCTGTCTGTCTACCTGTCTGTCTACCTGTCTGTCTACCTGTCTGTCTACATCTACCTTTCTACATCTACCTTGAAGAGTTCTGCTGCATATAGTTGGTTTACCTTTGTAGGTACAGCTTCATCCCTAATCTACCTACCTGTTAACTGGTACTTTTCTAGATCATTCATTCATCCCTCCATCCCTCCATCCCTCCATCCATCCATCCATCAGGTCGTGTTGTCAGCAGACTAATCCAGTCTCAGTAACACTTTCCAGTTTCTCCTGGAGGGTCCTGAGATGTTCTCAGTCTTGATGAGATCTGTAATCCCTCTAGTGAGTTCTGGATCTGTCCCAGGGTCTCCTCACCCCAGAGAGAGGCATCCTAACCAAATGTTGAACCACCTCACCTAGCTGCTTTTGACCTGAAGGAGCATGAGGGTTGGATGTCGATCCTCTGGTAGATCCAGAACTTTCCCTTCAGAATCGGCTCCCTCTCCACCATGATGGTCCGATACGACGCCATCATTACTGCTGATGATTTTATTATCACTTGTGAACAAGACCCTGAGATATTTGAAGTGCTCAACTTCAGACAGAAACTAACCTCAACCTGGATGAACATCCATGGTTTTCCAGCAGAGAGCCGTGACCTCAGACCTGTTGACTCTCACGGCTGCTTCACACTTGACTGTAAACCAGTCCAGGATATCTCAGACTGACGACAACAAAAACATATCATCTGCAAACAACATCACCTCTTAGGTTCCCAAACCGGACACTCTCCTCAGCCTGATCCTCCATGACTATCAAAAACAGGATCTGAGACGATGTCAGCGGAGTCCAGCACCCTCTGAGAACCCAGTTCTTACTGGTTATATCAGGACAGGATGGGCTGGTACTCAATAGTCCTGCAGTTCTCCTGGGGGATACGGTCCTAGATTAGACTGATCCATCTACAAGCAAAACACAACCCAGTCTCAGACACAACTGTCAGCGGTCCTCTTGAATTGTGGGAAGTTTTACTCAGGAAGAAGATCGTATCTGTCCACCATGAGTCCAACAGCGTTGTGATGATAAATCTGTTCCTTTAAGAGTTTATTTTTGTGTTGTCTGGGTTATCTTATGTATCATGTAATGTTTCTTCTGTCACTGATCATTTCTGACAACACGGTCACATGACCATGTGTCTGCTGTCACAGCCTCTTATCTTTTCACAGAGGATCAAAGTTCGCCGGAGGTTCGTGTTCATCTGTCAGTTTATCTAAACCCAGATGAAGGTTTTTAGACTCGGTGAAAACATCTCTACAGAAACACAAACATCACAGAATAAAGAGCAGATCTGTTATTATCTGGGTTTTTAGTTTGGATGCGGTTCAGATCAGCACAGAGTTCCAGGTCCAGTTTCATTCAGTTCCAACAGGAACGTGGAGAAATCTGTGCCTGACTTCTCTTTAGAACATGTGTCTACATGAAATAATACAGCAGTCATTGTATACACAGACAAACAAAATATAGTCGACAATAGTTCAGATGTGGAGCATCGATGTTCCTCGAGCTAATGCTAATCAATAACACACTCAGCAGTCGTGACAGACTGGGCAGACTGGGCAGACTGATCAGACTGATCAGACTGATCAGACTGGGCAGACTGGGCAGACTGGGCAGACTGGGCAGACTGATCAGACTGATCAGACTGGGCAGACTGGGCAGACTGATCAGACTGGGCAGACTGGGCAGACTGGGCACTCTGATCATGTTTCCACCTGACAGGAAACATGGTTGTTATGTTTCTATGGAGGTAGTGATGTTGATGCTGGTCCGTCTCCTGTTTGTTTTAAACACTAACCACGTCCTGTTTGTGGAGATATCTGTGATTTTACAGCATTTAGCACCACTTTCCTCCTTCAGACGCGCTGTCAGCTCTGCCTTTCCTCTCTTTCTGTCATGCAGCTGTATACGCCGACTGAACCTCGTGTTGACATGCCTGTCATGATCGAACATCGGGATAAAAGCTGGTGTGAGCCTGATGGGGCACCGTAGTGAGGGATTCTCACAGCCATGTGTTGTTTTCTGATTGATTTATCCATTTCATATAGCATGTTAAACAGTGAGCCAATCAGCTCCCAGTGTTCCTGATGGTCAGCCGAGGACTGGATTCCATACATATAATCCATACATATATAATCCATACATATATAATCCATACATATATAATCCATACATATATAATCCATACATATAATCCATACATATAATCCATACATATAATCCATACATATAATCCATACATATAATCCATACATAGTGGTTGAGCTGTCGACAGTACTGTTGGTCTCTATGGAGGTTTGTGTTCTGAGTTCCTGAATGTTTGTTTCTCTCACCTTTTTAAATAAAGTTTCTTTTTGTCTGTCAGAGAAACGAGGGATGAGTGGAGGTAAAGTTTCTTATGAAGGAGCATTACTGCTGAGGACGGAGAGAATGGAGGAAGACAACAAAAAGGTGAGACCTCACACATGCTTTACTACAGTAAAAGTGCTAAAACTCCCTCTGTTTATTCAGTCCTGTGGTTCCTAACCTGGGGTTTGGCCCCCCAAAGGGTCACCAGATAAATCTGAGGGGTCCTATGATGATTAATAAGTAACAAGTATTATTTTTAAGTACAGTACCAAAGTAAATACAAATAGTTACCGTGGCAACTGGTTATATAATCTGTCAAAGTGATTTAAATAAATAAATTAAGCTCTCTTGGAAATGGTGAAGGTGAAGGTTGAACGTAGATGCTCTGGTATAGAGGTGAGGTCAGAGCAGTTCTTGTTTTAGATCTGTCCTATATATGTGTGTGTGTGTGTGTGTGTGTGTGTGTGTGTGTTGCAGTGTCTTGCTGTGTCTGTTGATAGGGCAGATGAGGAAGACGAGGAGGAGGGAAGTGAAGACACAAGGAAAGATAAACGTCCTGTCGCCTCCACTCCTGTCCCAGGGTCGCCATGGTAACTGCCTCTCTCTCACACACAGTCTACTGTATTCTGCTTCTGATGATGATGATGATGATGTGTGTTCAGGTGTGTGGTATGGACTGGAGATGACCAGGTCTTCTTCTTCAATCCCACAATCCACCTGTCTGTCTGGGAGAGACCGGGGGAGTTGATTGGTCGAGACATCAGCTGCATCATCGAGGACCCGCCCCACAAGAGGAAGAGGTCGACACCCTCTGGTTTGTTGTCTCAGCTGTCTGTCAATCATAACTACTACTAAAAACAATAACATAGAAGCTTTCAGGAGTTAAAACTCGTCTCACACTCTCCATCTCTTTCTGACAGACAGCAGCTCCAGCTGTCAATCATCTGGTCACCATGGTAACGACAACGTCGACGAACCTGAACACAATTTGAAAAGGAATAGGTGTGTATGATTGAGCCAATCAGAGAGCAGAGCATAGATGATGCCAGAAGGTTTTGTTTGTTTTAGTTTGTTGTTTTATTTCACATGTGAAGATTCTGACCTGCTGATGTCATCATCACTGAGTAATGTGATTGGTTACATGTTGAGTCTCTGTCCGACTCTCTCTCTCTGTAGACTAGAGGAACCGATATCTCTCGTCCCTCGTCCAGGAGAAGTTAAGCTCCACCCACTGGAGCTTCGTGTCATTCATTTTAGAGAGATGATGCTCGAGAGAGGGGTAATGCACAAAAACACACGCATGTATATGTGTCTATATATACAGTATGTGTCTATATATACAGTATGTGTCTATATGTGTGTCTATATATGTGTCTGTATACGTGTCTTTATGTGTCTATATACAGTATGTGTCTGTATACAGTATGTGTCTATATATTTGTCTATATACGTGTCTTTATGTGTCTATATACTGTATGTGTCTGTATACAGTATGTGTCTATATATTTGTCTATATACGTGTCTTTATGTGTCTATATACTGTATGTGTCTATATATGTGTGTCTAAGCTGAGCAGGCAGAACAGGTGTGGTACACAGGTAGGCAATGAAACAAGGCAAACAGACCAAAACAGGAGGGAGGGGCCAAAAACAGGCGGAGTCTAAACCGAACAAAACCTATTGAAGGACACTAGAGAAGGGCGGAGACACACAGGTAAATACAGGAGGAGGGGCTAACGAGGCACAGGTGATAGCAATCAGGGCGGGGCAGAAAACCAGTGGAAACAAGTCTGAAATGAGAAGATATGTATGTAATAAAATAAAACAGCAAACATGGAACATATACTGACAGCATATTTAATATATATCTTTATGTATACAGTATATACTTATACATGAATTAATATTGGAGAGAATATTGCTTTGGCTTCACCTCCATCTTTATTCACAGTCAGCAGGTAAAAACTATACCTGTAGAACATCTGTCTGCTAAATTAGTGAGTAAACCTCCGTGTTTTCAGCCTGTTTGTTTCGTCATATCTGCAGTCCAGCTGTTTTGGTTGTTTACACTGTAACCATGGAAACAGACAATAATCATCCTGCATTACAGTAAAACTGAAGAGAAAGTCAGATCAGATGAGAGTGTCTGGTCTGCATATCTGATTAAAGTGTTTGTATCAGGAACACACCTGCTGTGTCTGTATTGATAGTCAATAAATGTATTGATTATTGATCTGTGTCCTGAGGTGTCGGCATTCTCCACCTGGGAGAAGGAGCTCCACAAGATGGTGTTTGACCCTCGATACCTGCTGCTGACCTCAGATCAGAGGAAACAGGTTCAAACTGTTCTCCACAGTCTTCTGATGATGAGTTAGCTGTGATGATGTCATAGCAGCGATGACATCAGTGTGACCTGTGTGCAGGTGTTCGACCAGTTTGTGAAGAGCAGGGTGAAGGAGGAGTACAAGGAGAAGAAGAATAAACTCCAGAAAGTCAGAGAAGAGTTCAAACAGCTGCTGGAGGAGGCGAAGATCACCAGCAGGTATCACTCCTTCATTATTCATCATCATCTTCATTATGTAGTAGTAGAAACTCCTCAGCTGGAGCGGCAGGTATTTACCTGTCAGATCAGTGAGGCTGCAGCTCCAGCAGACCAATCATGTGGTTCTAACTGCAGGACTCTGGTGGACTGACTCATAAAAATGACAGAAATACGCTACAGATGCACAGATTTATAAATCTGGATCATTGTGGAAACAGGTGACCTGACTTCATCTGCCCTCCCATAATTACCCATAAATAGATGTAGAAACACACTTAAAGGAACAGTTCACAATAATCTCCTCACCTCTATGCTGATATGAGGTCAGGTGAAGCTTCTAAACAGTCTGTCCGTCAGCGCCTACATACTTCCATACGTCCTTTACGTCGACATCGATACAACAGGAGGGCAGGAGGAGGTTGTGATGATGTACCTATAGATACACCCCTTCACCTGGATCCATTCTAACATTCAGTGGTTCTACCCTCACACCTCAGTAGTTTATGTGTACATGATATTAAAGGACAAGTAATAGATCTGTCCCTATATCAGGGTCCACTTCAAAGTTTGAGGTTCTTCCATGACACATGCCCCGCCCTTCCACCCTCATTAATCCATCAAGACGTTTTTCATAGTCCTGATAACAGACAAACAAACAAACGCCGCTGCTCCCACAGCCTAACCCAAGATCCCAGATCCATTTGAAAAGATGTTTTTTACCTCCAAAAACACCTCCACCATGTGATCACCACGTTGGGGTGACCACATGATTAAATTCTGAGGTGGATCCTGGTATGGATGTGGATCCTGGATCACTTTTTCACTTTCTTCAATACTGTGTGAAAGAATGTTTCAACGTTTTACTAATATCATGAAAAATGATAATAAATAACCCAATCAAAATAAAAACACCAGAGATGGAGAACTCCTGATGTTCCACCACTATGTGGATCCAGATCCAGATGTGGTAGATTAAACCTCTATGTGGAGGGGGTCAGTATAGGTTGGGTCACAGAGACAGGACACTGCCCCGTACAGGTAGCTGAGATAATGCAGGATCAGAGTCATTAATGGATTTATGGATCGGAGGTAAGAAGTTCTATCTAGACCAGAAACAGATCCAGATCCTCCATTATGGAAAATCAGTTCACATAAAACACTCCAGAAAGAACCGTGTGCTTGAATCATCACGTTCTCGATGTTTTTCTCCGCAGATCCACTTTTAAAGAGTTCTGTGCTCGTTACCATGGTGACCAGCGGTTCAATGCCCTCAACAGGAAGAAGGAACAGGAAGTTCTCTTTCACAGTTACATCACTTCCTTAAAGAAACGAGACAAGGAGAACAGAACCAGACTGAAGAAGATGAGATGAGTCAAGACACCTCTCAGAACCTCCAGGACCTTCCAAAACCTTCCGGACCATAAAAACAAACTTCCAGGACCTTCCATTCCACCACATGGGGCAGATCCTATACTGACTATCATAGAGGAGAACCACAGACCAGATGAGAACCGCTGAGACCAGATGAGAACCGCTGAGACCAGATCAAAACCGTTGAGACCAGATGAGAACCGCATAGACCAGATGAGAACCGTTGAGACCAGATGAGAACCGTTGAGACCAGATGAGAACCGTTGAGACCAGAGTGGGGACAGAGGACCTGTGCAGTTCTGATTTATGGTTTTGTTGATTTTCCAGGACAGGAGGTGGACTGATGTCATCTGGACCTGAATCTGGTCTAATGCAGACATGAATAGATTAGAGACCCGAGCCAAACTGGACTGAACTAGACTTAAAAAAGAATCAGAGCACAAAATAAGATGTCTGTCTGTCTGTCTGTCTGTAGCAGTGTTTATAAAGGTCAATAATGCACACAAGAAATAAAAGTTAATAATAAAACAAAAAAAGATGAAAAAAATGGGTTGAAAACAAGGATCCAATGATTAAAAAGTAAATAAATAAACTTTAAATGTCATTGGTCCTCCCTAACCCAACCCCCGACATCTGAAACCAATCCTCTGTCTTCAGTAAATTTGTTCATGATAAAAACATGAAGGGCTCTTATCCTTCACCCGAAACAGTGTCAGTCCTACTTTACGACTGACGGAGTTGTCATTTTTATTTATCAGATGTTGTGTCCATGTTAGTGTTGGTGTTACATGAGCTTTGGTCAGGTGTTATATGAGGTGTGGTCAGGTGTTATATGAGGTGTGGTCAGGTGTTATATGAGGTGTGGTCAGGTGTTATATGAGGTGTGGTCAGGTGTTATAATGAGGTGTGGTCAGGTGTTAAATGAGGTGTGGTCAGGTGTTAAATGAGGTGTGGTCAGGTGTTATATGAGGTGTGGTCAGGTGTTATATGAGGTGTGGTCAGGTGTTATAATGAGGTGTGGTCAGGTGTTAAATGAGGTGTGGTCAGGTGTTAAATGAGGTGTGGTCAGGTGTTATATGAGGTGTGGTCAGGTGTTATAATGAGGTGTGGTCAGGTGTTAAATGAGGTGTGGTCAGGTGTTAAATGAGGTGTGGTCAGGTGTTAAATGAGGTGTGGTCAAGTGTTAAATGAGGTGTGGTCAGGTGTTATAATGAGGCGTTGTCAGGTGTTAAATGAGGTGTGGTCAGGTGTTATATGAGGTGTGGTCAGGTGTTAAATGAGGTGTGGTAAGGTGTTATAATGAGGCGTTGTCCGGTGTTAAATGAGGTGTGGTCAGGTGTTATATGAGGTGTGGTCAGGTGTTAAATGAGGTGTGGTCAGGAGTTATATGAGGTGTCGTCAGGTGTTATAATGAGGCGTTGTCAGGTGTTAAATGAGGTTTGGTCAGGTGATATAATGAGGCTTGGTCAGATGTTAAAATGAGGCGTGGTCAGGTGTTAAATGAGGTATGGTCAGGTGTTATAATGAGGCATTGTCAGGTGTTAAATGAGGTTTGGTCAGGTGTTATAATGAAGCGTGGTCAGATGTTAAAATGGGGCGTGGTCAGGTGTTAAATGAGGTGTGGTCAGGTGTTATAATGAGGCGTTGGCAGGTGTTAAATGAGGTGTGGTCAGGTGTTAAATGAGGTGTGGTCAGGTGTTATAATGAGGCGTTGTCAGGTGTTAAATGAGGTATGGTCAGGTGTTAAATGAGGTTTGGTCAGGTGTTATAATGAGGCGTGGTTAGATGTTAAAATGAGGCATGGTCAGGTGTTAAATGAGGCGTGGTTAGGTGTTAAATGAGGCGTGGTCAGGTGTTAAATGAGGTGTGGTCAGATGTTAAAATGAGGCGTGGTCAGGTGTTAAATGAGGTGTGGTCAGATGTTAAATGAGGCGTGGTCAGGTGTTAAATGAGGTGTGGTCAGATATTAAAATGAGGCGTGGTCAGGTGTTAAATGAGGCGTGACTGATCATTTTTCTGACGGATCTGCAGACTGTGATCAGCTGCATCACTAGACCTGTTACACACGGGGAGGAGGAGCAGTCCTCCTCCTCCTCTTCCTCCAGTCAGATGGAGTTGTTGATGGGACAGAGGATTGGGAGACGGTGGATGGTCCACCAGGACCACATACCTGTCCCTCAGTGATGCTGGTTAAATAATGCTGCAGGTGAGACACAGCTGACTTTAAAGGGATGGAGATGAACTCTGATTGGTTAAAACACACCTATGAATAAATAGCAGATTAAATTCAACCTGTTTGATTCTTGTATCTTAATTTGCACACAGATTATTCTCTGTTTCACTCGCAGAAGAGAGTTTGACAAATTAACTTAAGACCATGAGCTGTAGATCATTTAAATAGATCATTGAAATAGATAATTTAAATAGAACCCAAAATGTTTGTGTTAACAACAGGAAGAGATCAGTTCAAACAGAGACAGAAGAGTATCCGATAAAACTTCATGTGTAAATAAAACTGAATCAACTGTGTTTAAGTCCTCGGTCTACTGGTTTTATTCCTGTTCCATGGCCCTGATCAGTGGACAGTCTCTGTTTCCATGTTGCCTCAGAGTCAGTGAGACATCATGAGGTCATGTGACTGGAGCTTCACATGGTGATGGATATCCAGTCGTTCAGCATGAGGAGCTGCTGTGTTTCATTCGACTCCATCCAGTCCCACAAATGAAAAAGTGAAGCTTTTGGTTTTTTTGTGGTCATCAAAAAAGAACAATAACTGTTTCCTGTTTACACATTGAGGTGGTCAATCTAATAAACAATAAACTCAAAATTAAGTTTTATTTTTCTCTTATTGTTTTTCTCCATTGGGCTCGTGTCCCGTCGGATCTGCAGGAGCACAAAGGAAAAGTTCTGAGATTGAAAATTTAGGTAATTTGTAAAGAATGAGAAAAACAATACTGAGAAATTATTGTTAACCAGAGATGATAATCAGATTATTAATTACCAATGGATGAACTGTAGCGTGTTTGAATGTAGGACTGACAAAGTGCACATTAGTAATGAATCCATCCCACCCTCACCCCCATGTTTTAGAGACTTCATCACGTGTTGTTGGATCGTTCTCTGGGAGGCAGCCCGTCATCTTCGTCAAGGTTCGGGAGACGTCAGCTGGGGGGGGGGGGGGGGGGGGGGGGGCATCAGGACTGACAGTTGAAGGTCGATCCCTTGCTTTCAAGGGGAAGATATGTCAGTATGGGGAGCTGGTGGTGAAGGATGGAGAACCTGATGTGACCCCATTGAGGTGCAGAGGCTTCACTGGTCAGTCCCTTTACAGGACACTTAAAGGCTGGGAGGTTAGGGAGGAGAACCATCGAGGAGATCAACACCTGCTGCAGAGAAGGTGTGGCCTGGATCTGGGATGTCTGAGGATCAGCAGGAGGCTTCTCTCTTTTCTGCTTCTTCAGCGTTTCCTCCACATTCAGGAATCAAACAACTTTATTTATCCCAAATAGGTGATTCAGTTCGACAGCTTCACCAACTGGAACAGTTTGAAGTCAGCTGATTCGTCAGCTGATTCGTGGACCCATGAACGACAGAGGATGTGATGGGAGCTTCTCTCTTAGGGCTTCTTCATGACGTTTTCCACAGGCCCGTCAGGACTCTTCATTTTAATATTAACAGAGTGAAAAAGATTTTTATACCTGTATACATATGTTTACATTCATAACATATGGATTTTCTATTTATGTACATCATAAAAAGAAAATGAATGTTTTATTTATTAACAGATTATATGTGATTTTCCAGCTTCATACTGTTTATAATTTCCAGAGATAGAAAGAAGAGAAAATGAACAGAAAATAAAGTTATAGAAAAAAACAGTAATTGTTTGTCTGAGAAAAAACATTGCATGATTGTGAGGTCTGACCTGAGACTCCTTCCTGCTTCCTGTTGAGGCTGAACGTCTAATTTTACTTGAGCTACAAACCTATCGGTCATAAACTTGCGTCACTCAGGTTTGATAAAGAATCACTATAAGAAAATTAAAATGTGGTGATATAAATAATCCGTTTTACGAACAAAAAAACATTCTTAGATAGTTTCTGTGGTTCTAGCAGATGGTGAGAGATGAACTGCTAAATAAATATATTACTTCTCATCAAGGTAGGGCTACAGTCAGGTAGGTTGTTTTCTACATCACAAGCTAATGCTATCAAAGATGCTATCTCTATGTTATTAAAAGTCAGAAAGGTTTTTATTGACCATTAGATTGAATTCATAACAGAACCGATGATTCAGTTTATTCAGCTTCTAAAATCATGTTTTCCTGCTATTCTCTGCTCTGATATCCTCCTGCTGTTTCCTCAGGTCTGCTCCTTTCTCTCAGGGAGAATAATCAGTAAAACAGGCTCTAAATATCATTTAACCTCTTAATCTCTTCAACCAATAATCTGGACTGGAAAACTGATTTTAACAGGATGTACATTTATATTTATGTTTTCAGTTGGGGAGGTTGAAACTCATGCTGTCAGCTCCTTATCTCCTTCACTGCATGCTGTCACCTCCTTATCTCCTTCACTGCATGCTGTCTCCTCCTTATCTCCTTCACTGCATGCTGTCAACTCCTTAACTCCTTCACTGCATGCTGTCTCCTCCTTATCTCCTCCACTGCATGGAGTGGAGTCTCAACCAACACTAATGGCAGATGGAACCCTGATGCATGATAATTAATAAAAGACAACATGACCATAGATTTAGAACCTGATACCTCCTGGTCGTTTACAAAATGAGGTCAATATAAAAGGTTTATGATATATTGCATATCAGATATTGGTGAATGCAGTATTGAGATTTCTGTGCCTCCTCCTCCTCCTCCTCTTCCTCCTCCTATTTAAACTGTCATATTATTGTGACAGTAAAATGTTTTCTCCTGAAACCTCGCTTTCAACAGCAATTTACCTGTCAGAATGTGTGTTTGTGGTAATTGTTGGTTGAATCTATCCTGCTGTCTGATTGGTTGACTGGATCAAGACTTTTCTCATCCAACATACAAATCCAGCTTTTAGCTTCTCATTGGTATTCACACACACACACACACACACACACACACACACACACACACACACACACACACACACACACACACACACACACACACACACACACACCAGTGAGGACTTTCTCACCTTAAACTCGACATGTTTCTTTTCTCTCAGTGATGATGATGATGATGATGTTTAGTTGTTTTTTTTATTTTAAAATTTTTTTTTTTAGTTTAGTTTATTAAGTTTATTTACATCAGGGACCATGTACAAATACATTAGTCTCAAGGAAGAGAGAAGATGCTTTGCACCAGATTTAGCTACTAGCTAATTTCCATCTGCAGTCCCTGGTGTGATGATGATGATGATGTGATGATGATGATGATGTGATAATGATGGTGAGGTGATGATGATGTGATGATGATGATGTAATAATGATGGTGAGGTGATGAGGTGATGATGATGATGATGTGATAATGATGGTGAGGTGATGATGATGTGATAATGATGGTGAGGTGATGAGGTGATGATGATGATGATGTGATAATGATGGTGAGGTGATGATGAGGTGATGATGATGATGTGATGATGATGATGTGATGATGATGGTGTGATGATGATGAGGTGGTGATGATGATGGTGTGATGATGATGGTGTGATGATGATGGAGCGGTAATGATGATGATGTAATGATGATGATGATGTGATGATGATGGTGAGGTGATGATGGTGTGATGATGTGATGATGATGATGGTGTGATGATGATGGAGCGGTAATGATGATGATGATGTAATGATGATGATGTGATGATGATGGAGCGGGGATGATGATGATGATGTAATGATGATGATGATGTAATGATGATGATCATGTGATGATGAGATGATGATGATGTGATGATGAGATGATGAGATGATGATGATGTGATGATGATGATGTGATGATGATGATGGTGTGATGATGATGGAGAGGTAATGATGATGATGATAATGTGATGATGATGGTGAGGTGATGATGATGATAATAATGTGATGATGATGATGTGATGATGATGATGTGATAATGACGCGATGATGATGATGATGTGATGATGATGGTGATGTGATGATGATGATAATGTGATGATGATGGTGATGTGATGATGATGGTGATGTGATGATGATGATAATGTGATGATGATGATGTGATAATGACGTGATGATGTTGATGATGTGATGATGATGGTGATGTGATGAGGTGATGATGATGTGATAATGATGATGATGATGGTGAGGTGATGATGATGTGATGATGATGATGTGATGATGTGATGATGATGGTGAGGTGATGATCATGATGATGATGATGATGATGGTGAGGACGATGGTGTGATGATGAGGTGATGATGTGATGATGATGATGATGATGGTGAGGTGATGATGATAATGATGTGATGATGATGATGTGATGATGATGATGAGGTGATGATGTGATGATGATGATGATGTGATGATGATGATGATGATGATGATGATGTGATGATGCTGAGCCTCCAGCAGAGGGAGGCAGAGCTCTGATGCTTCAGCTGTGTGTCACACTGAAGGATGCTGGGAGGAAGAGGATGACGCCAGCAGAGGCTGCAGAGATGCTAACAGCATCGACACACAAACATTTACTGACAGGAACTAACTGCTAATAGAGGCTAAGAGAGAGAGAGAGAGAGAGCGAAAGAGAGAGAGACAGAGAGAGAGCGAAAGAGAGAGAGACAGAGAGAGAGAGAGAGAGAGAGAGAGGGAGGCAGACAGACAGGTGGAGGAGGTTGATGCTGGTAGCAGCACACACAAATTCAGTGAGCTGCAGTGAAGCTAGCTGGTTAGCATGCTTAGTATAGGAGGTTAGTCACACACACACACACACACAGAGAGAGAGAGAGAGAGAGAGAGAAAGAGCAATGCAGTGTTTGAGGCTTCCTATTGGACGGTGAGTAATCTACATCTTTTCGTGTGTGTGTTCAGTTAGGCCTGGACTGTCAGTGTGTGTGTGTGTGTGTGTGTGTGTTTGTGTGTGTGTGTGTGTCTCTGTGCTGCCTGTTGATCAGGGTTGAGTAATTTAGGGTTAATTTTTGTATTGTGATACATGTTTGTGATTATTATAAAATGACATGTAAACATGTATTTATTATTATAAACATGTATTTATTAAATTTATTATTATAAACATGTATTTATTATATATTTATTTTTAACATGTATTTATTATATATTATTAAGAATATTTTTATTGATGCTTCAACATTAATTTGTCAAAAATAACAACAAGGCTGATTTGAAGACTTTTTTAAGTACCACTGATATTACTGATACTACTACGTTAACTACTACGTTTACTACTACTGATACTACAACGTTTACTACTACTACTGATACTACTACATTTACTACTACGTTTACTACTACTGATACCACTGATACTACTGATACTACTACATTTACTACTATGTTTATTACTACTGATACTACTGATACTACTACGTTTACTACTACTGATACTACTACGTTTACTACTACGTTTACTACTACTGATACTACTGATACTACTACGTTTACTACTACTGATACTACTACGTTTACTTCTACGTTTACTACTAATACTACTACGTTTACTACTACTGATACTACTGATGCTACTACGTTTACTACTACGTTTACTACTAATACTACTACTAATACTACTACTGATACTACTGATACTACTATGTTTACTACTATGATACTACTACATTTACTACTACGTTTACAACTACTGATACTACTGATACTACTACGTTTACTACTACTGATACTACTGATACTTCTACGTTTACTACTACTGATACTACTATGTTTACTACTAATACTACTACATTTACTACTACTGATACTACTACGTTTACTACTACGTTTACTACTAATACTACTACGTTTACTACTACTGATAGTACTGATACTACTATGTTTACTACTAATACTACTACATTTACTACTACTGATACTACTACGTTTACTACTACGTTTACTACTAATACTACTACGTTTACTACTACTGATACTGCTGATACTACTACGTTTACTACTACTGATACTGCTGATACTACTACTGATACTACTACTGATACTACTGATACCACTGTGTTTACTACTACTGATACTACTGATACTACTACATTTACTACTACGTTTACTACAACGTTTACTAGTACTGATACTACTGATACTACTGCGTTTATTACTATGTTTACTACTATTGATACTACTGATACTACTATGTTTACTACTACGTTTACTACTACTGATACTACTATGTTTACTACTATGTTTACTACTATTGATACCACTGATACTATGTTTACTACTACGTTTACTACTACGTGTACTACTACGTTTACTACTACTGATACTACTACGTTTACTACTACTGATACTACTGCATTTACTACTACTGATACTACTGATACTACTACATTTACTATGTTTACTACTAAGTTTACTACTAACACTACTATGTTTACTACTACGTTTACTACTACGTTTACTACTACTGATACTACTAATACTTCTACGTTTACTACTACCTTTACTACTACTGATACTACCGATTCTACTATGTTTACTACTACCTTTACTACTACTGATACTACCGATTCTACTATGTTTACTACTACATTTACTACTACGTTTTCTACTACTGATACTACAACGTTTACTACTACTGATACTACTGATACTACTACGTTTACTACTACTGATACTACTGATACTACTACATTTACTACTACTGATACTACTATGTTTACTACTACGTTTACTACTACTGATACTACTGATACTACTACGTTTACTACTACTGATACTACTGATACTACTACATTTACTACTACTGATACTACTTATGTTTACTACTACGTTTACTACTACTGATACTATTGATACTACTACGTTTATTACTACTGCTGCTATTAAATCTACTTCTATTGCTACTACTTTCAGAACAATATTACAAAAAAATATGTCATGTACCTTTAAATGGTAGGCTAACCAGTAAAACCAGTCTTGGATGATGGATCCCAGCAGCAGTCAGTACTGGCTACCATGTTCCTGTCAGAAAGCGTTGTGATTGGTCGTGGTCCTGTTCATTTGTGTCAACAGGTCCAGATGTAGTCAACCTTTAGATTGACAGACAGCTCATTGGGGGGCGGAGCCTTCAGGTGGCTGTGATGTCAAAGCGAGGAGTAGGAGGGCGGGGGAAGGGAGAGCGACCTGATGCCATGGCAGCTCTTCAAGCAGCCAACGAGGAGCTGCGAGCCAAACTGACAGACATCCAGATAGAGCTACAACAGGAGAAGAACAAGGTAAGAACCACAAACCCCAGAGTGCTGCTGGGATTTCTACTGACTCATGTTCCTGTCTGTCCTCAGGTCAGCCGTCTGGAGAGAGAGAAGAGTCAGGAGGTGAAAGCCGAGCATCACCGGGCAACAGTCGCCGTGACGGAGCTGAAGACCAAACTTCATGAAGAGAAGCAGAAGGAGCTCGCCGTTACCAGGGAGACGTTACTACGGCAACACGAGATGGAGCTAATGAGAGTCATCAAGATCAAAGATGGAGAGATTCAGCGTTTGAACGGATTGGTGGTAACACTGAGGGACGGATCCACGGACAAGGTGATCCTCCAGATCCACCAGGAATGTCTTAACCTCTCTGGTTCCTCAGGTGTGAAGGAACGATAAACTTCTCTGGTTCCTCAGGTGTGAAGGAACATTTAAACCTCTCTGGTTCCTCAGGTGTGAAGGTTTAAACTTCTCTGGTTCCTCAGGTGTGAAGGAACATTTAAACCTCTCTGGTTCCTCAGGTGTGAACGTTTAAACTCTGGTTCCTGAGGTGTGAAGGAACATTTAAATCTCTCTGGTTCCTCAGGTGTGAAGGTTTAAACTTCTCTGGTTCTTCAGGTGTGAAGGAATGTTTCTCTCGTTCTCCAGATAAGGAGCGCCCTTTTGGCAGAGGTGGAGGAGGCGAGACGGAGCTGGGAGGTGGAGCGTTGTCGCCTCCAGCAGGAGGTTCAGGAGCTGCGAGGTGCAAAGAGGAGTGCTGAGGAGGCTCTGACATCAGCTCAGCAGGCCTGTCAGGCCCGAGCAGCTGAGCTGAGAACAGCTCATCACCAGCACCAGGAGGACCTGAACAGGACCAAAAGAGACTGTGAGCGGGAGGTCCGCCGACTGGTATGAATCACTGCCACACCCACACGACCTCACCCAGTCACAAAACCCACCAAGGCTAAAATGAGCTACTAACAGGCTAATCTACTCAGAGAAGCCTCATTAAGACTGTATCTGTCTGTAAGGTGGGTTGTTTCTAATCTCCTGTCGATCGTTTCACACCCACCCAGGTAATAATCACAGCCACAATGACCTCCAGACTTTCCTCTAGCTCCTCCTCCTGTCATTGAAATCTCAGCTGCTGTAATGTCAGCTACAGCTACAGACACTCCGCCAATGAGAGCTGGAGGTGGTCATGTCATCAGTTTGTGTGTGTCTTAAGCACGTTAACTCAAAAAGTTTTAAGCGTGTTTCATTGAAAGTGTGTGGAAAGGTAGGTCCTGGGCAGGAGAACAGGTGAACATGGTTTAGATCCAAGAGCCATGAGCTGCCCTACTCTGCCTCTGATTGGCTCAGCATGATGATGACTTTTGTCACCAAATCAAAGTTCTTTCAGTGAGGAGCTACATGAGAAACGTCTTCGTCATGCTAAGCCAATCAGGGGTAGAGTAGGCAGAGTACTGGCGTGGCCATAGTAGGATTGAGGTCGTTACATTTACCTGAATGGTCTCCATTAAAGCTGGAGTGGTTAAGTTGGAGATTCGCCCTAAAAGAACTGGTGTCCTAGACTTTAGATTTTTTTTTTATTTTAGAAACTTTATTAATCCCACAGGGATTAATTCTTTCTCTGCATTTGACCCTGAGGAGCAGTGGGCTGTCATTACGGCGCCGGGGAGAAAACTGAGGTTCAGTATCTTTGCTCAAGGATACTTTGACTTGTAGACTTACAGGGGCTGGGGATTGAACCACCGACCTCTTGTTCCGTGAACGACTGCTCTACCTCCTGAGCCACATCCATCTATCTATCTAGATAGATGGCATGTTAGCACTGAGAAATTTGATCACTTTCGTTGCTATTCTTGTGAGGTTAAGGTTTGTTAGCTTTAGCAATTTGTTAAATTAGCAGACAGAACACAGTGTGTATCACTGAACAGCAGCTGTAATAATAAAATCACGTTTAATCTCAGCAGAGATGAAATAATCAGTAAAGATAGTAATCTGAAAGTACCTGTGTGTGATGTGTTTACATCGAGACTTAACTTCTTACTTTTGTTGGCCCACATGGATGAAACCAATAGTACATGAACTGTGTAGTATTTACAGGAAATACTACAGTATTCAATCACTATGGTAGTGACAACAACAATATAACAGACAGGTGATGGAGCTGTTTCTTCTTCTTCTCTGGATAAGACAGACTAGATGCTACTATGATGTATTACTGCCCTCTACTGGTTGTTATTAATGATCCTTTACTGAGCTGATATTCATCAGTTTATTTTAGTCCAGTTATCAGGTGGAGTAAAGAGTAAAATCATTTTCTCCAGCTGATCCCAGATCTGTGGACAGACTCCTCCTCTGAACCTGGTGTTACGATTAGAACTGGAATTACGTGTTTGTTACTACAGAGAGAGAAAACTACCAAAAAAGGATGTTAGTAAGAAATTTCATTGTTGAGTCTGAGTGGTGGCTAACACTAGTGAAAATGCTTAGCTAACACCCTGCAAGACAGTGAAAAAAGCCCAGTTATCTCCAATAACGAATTTAGCCAACTAGCTAATCAATTAATTACATGATGATGTCACAAAGTTGTCAATGCCATGGAGGGTTCAACTCTCCATGAACGAGCACTGAGCTGGTTGCAGACATGCTAACGTTAGCGGCAGTGCTAGCTGCAGATGTGCTAATGTTAGTGGCAGTGCTGGCTGCAGATGTGCTAACATTAGCTGCAGCTGCTACTATCAAACTCCTCATCAGATATATTTCGTGTTTCCTCAGGTGAGACTTGTTGTCCTGGACAGATTTGTGTTGATCTCTGCTGCTCAGTAGTACTTTAATCACCAACTCTACTGATTTTACATCAGGACATTTTTCATCAAACTAAAACTGACTCTTTTAGTCCCGCCCTTTACCTGCCTGTCTGACTAGCTCCACCCCTTACCTGTCTGCCTTACTGTTCCTGTCCTGACTAACATGTTTATTCCTCCAACTTTCTCTAACCTGTCTGTCTGCCTGACTAACCCCATCCAGACTAACATGTCTGTTTCTCCACCTGTCTGTCTCCCTGTCTGTCTACCTGTCTGTGTGCAGATGGATGAGATAAAGCTGAAGGACAGAGCTGTCAGTGTTTTGGATAAAGCCCTGGGGCTGCAGGCTGGACACGCCCACCGCCTCCAGCTGCAGACTCAGGCTGTCGAGCAGCAAATTGCAGCCCTGAGAGACGCACAGAGGGTGGGGCTAAATCAGCCTGGCCAAGCCCCTAACCCCACCCCTAACACTTCTCCTCACATTGTAAGCCCCGCCTCTTCCTGCTAGTGCCACATGAAATAAAATCACCTCACGTCACCGTTTAACCACGGCATGGTAACTGGTGGTGAACTTTGACCTGATGACATCATTAAACACATGACCACTGCTTGACGAGGACTGAAACATTCAGACCTTGATCAAACAGGAGGGTCCTTTGGTCCTCAGTATCCCACAATGCACTGCTCTCTCTTCACTGTGTTTAATCCATCCTGTGACCTGCAGGATGAAACCTCCGACTTCCCTTAGTTTGAGATTTAATTTAAGGTTTTTTTAAGTTGACGGCTTCAGTTAAAGAGTTACAAACACAAACAATCGACAATTTGGTTACTTGAACGAGTCATTGGCTGAAATCTTGTGATAAAGTTTCTCCGTCATTTAACTTCTTCTCACACTTGCCTTCCTAAACCAGTACCTGGACTGTCTTCTTAAACCAGTACTTGGACTGTCTTCGTAAACAAGTACCTGGACTGTCTTCGTAAACCAGTACCTCGACTAGGTACTAGACCTCCTCAGGTGTCTCTGTCATCCTTCCTGAGTCCAGCTGTGATCCAGGTTGTGGGTGTTGGGAGAGGAAATGTGAGAAATGTTCGTATAAACGTGGTCCAGACTGTTTCTCTGGGGGGACGTGGATGATGCTCTGTGATGATTGGTTAGCTTAGCTCGTATCCTGGTTGATGTCACTGGTGACGTTTGGTCCTGCTGGTCTGGCTGGTTGGTCAGACGATATGATTGGTCGTCTTAATCCAACCCCAGCAGGTTGGTGACTTTATTTCTGCCACAACATTCAGTAATAAAGGTTAAAAAAAATAAAATAAAAAAAAATCTAAATGTGACTGGCTGCCACATCTACACCCCCCCGATTTAGATCTGAAGCACTGAACCTCAAATAAGTCTCTGTGTGTGTGTATGTGTGTGTGTGTGTGTGTGTGTGTGTGTGTGTAGTCTCAGGAGGACCGGGACAATCGGAGGTTTCAGTTAAAAATCGCTGAGCTCAGCGCTGTCATCAGGAAGCTGGAGGATCGAAACGCTCTCCTGTCTGAAGAACGCAACGAACTGGTAACACACACAAATTGCACACATATAATACACACAAATACTTCATCACCGTCTATCTGTTTTTTAACTGTATTTTGGATATTTTTATTTTCTATTTCTTTATTTTCTGTATTTTCATATTTTCTATATTTTCTCTGGTTCCAGTATTTTTGTATTTTTGTGTTTTATGAATCTTCTGTACTTCCTGTATTTCCTGTACTTCCTGTACTTCCTCCGTTTCCTGTATTTATCTTCTGTAGCTGAAGCGTCTGCGGGAGGCAGAGAGTCAGTTTCTTCCTCTTCTGGATAAAAACAAACGGCTGAGCAGGAAAAACGAGGAGCTTGCGCTAAAGCTGCGTCGTCTTGACAACAAGCTTCGCTTTGTCACCCAGGAGAACTTGGAGATGGTAACTATGGTAACCACTCACCCGACAACACTCACAACAGTCTGAGTGCTTTTTCCATTCAAACCAGATTCAGATGAGTTTTCTAAGCGAACATCGGTTAGCATGCTAACGGCGCTGCTTGTTTATACAGAGGAGACCGAGTTCTCTCAACGATCTGGACCGGACCAGTTACCATGGTTACAGCCAGGATGAGAGAGAGATGGAGTTCCTACGGTTACAAGTGGTGGAACAACAACACATCATCGATGATCTGTCCAAGGTACTATTACTACTATCAATACTCCTACTACTATTACTACTACTACTACTACTACTACTACTACTATTAATACTACTACTACTATTACTACTACTACTATTACTACTACTACTACTATTACTATTATCAATACTCCTACTACCATTACTACTACTACTACTACTACTACTACTACTACTATTAATACTACTACTACTATTACTACTACTACTACTATTAATACTACTATTAATACTACTACTATTAATACTACTACTACTATTAATACTACTACTATTAATACTACTACTACTATTAATGCTACTACTACTATTAATACTACTACTACTACTATTAATACTACTACTACTACTATTAATACTACTACTACTATTAATACTACTACTACTATTAATACTACTATTAATACTACTACTACTATTAATACTACTGCTATTACTACTACTACTACTACTACTATTACTATTATCAATACTCCTACTACCATTACTACTACTACTACTACTACTATTAATACTACTACTACTATTAATACTACTATTAATACTACTACTACTATTAATACTACTATTAATACTACTACTACTATTCATACTACTACTACTATTAATGCTACTACTACTATTAATACTACTACTACTACAATTAATACTACTACTACTACTATTAATACTACTACTACTATTAATACTACTACTATTAATACTACTACTACTACTACTACTATTAATACTACTACTACTATTAATACTACTATTAATACTACTACTATTCATACTACTACTACTATTAATGCTACTACTACTATTAATACTACTACTACTACTATTAATACTACTATTAATATTACTACTACTATTAATACTACTACTATTAATACTACTACTACTATTAATACTACTACTATTAATACTACTACTATTAATACTACTACTACTATTAATACTGCTACTACTACTATTACTACTACTACTACTACTATTAATACTACTACTACTACTATTAATACTACTACTACTACTATTACTACTATTAATACTACTACTACTATTAATACTACTACTACTATTAATACTACTACTACTACTATTAATACTACTACTACTATTAATGCTACTACTACTATTAATACTACTACTACTACTATTAATACTACTACTACTACTACTATTAATACTACTACTACTATTAATACTACTACTATTAATACTACTACTATTAATACTACTACTACTATTAATACTGCTACTACTACTATTACTACTACTATTAATACTACTACTACTACTATTAATACTACTACTACTACTATTACTACTATTAATACTACTACTACTATTAATACTACTACTACTACTATTAATACTACTACTACTACTATTAATACTACTACTACTATTAATACTACCTCTACTATTAATACTACTACTAATATTAATACTACTACTACTATTAATACTACTACTACTACTACTATTAATACTACTACTACTATTAATACTACTACTACTATTAATACTACTACTACTACTACTATTAATACTACTACTACTATTAATACTACCTCTACTATTAATACTACTACTCCTATTAATACTACTACTACTATTAATACTACTACTACTACTACTATCAATACTACTACTACTATTAATACTACTCATACTACTATTATTAATACTACTTCTACTATTAATACTACTACTACTACTACTATTAATACTACTACTATTAATACTACTACTATTAATACTACCTCTACTATTAATACTACTACTACTACTACTACTATTAATACTACTACTATTAATACTACTACTATTAATACTACTACTACTATTAATGCTACTATTATTAATACGACTACTATTACTATCAATGCTACTGCTAAAACAACACATCATTACCATTGAATACTCCCCAGAGGGTTTCATAAAGTACTTTGTAGTACTTTTAGTACTGCTACAACATGTAAAACCTTTGTGTTTTCAGGCCCTGGAGACGGCTGGTTATGTAAAGAACGTTATCGTAAGTACTACTACGTGTACTACTGTCAGTACTACTACATTACTGGTGATGGAGGTGCTTCATGATGTAAGGAGTGTTTGTCCAACAGGAGAGAGACATGTTACTGAGATACAGACGTCAGGACTCAGTCAGGAGGAAAAGAACCTTCAGAGCATGCAGGGTGAGACTCGACCCTTGTACCGGTGTCCTCCTCCTCTTCTTCATCCCGTTTTCTTCACTTCAAAGTTCATGTTCTTGTCTTCTAAACCTGTAGACTCAGATTTCTTTCCGTTTTTGTCTTTTAAACCTTTTCTACCATCTTTCAATCTTGTTCTATTGTGTTTTAAACTCATTCTCTTGTCTTCTGTCTTATAAACTGACAGATATCCTGATTATAATACGCAAAACTGCTTATGAAATAACATTGTGTGTGTGTGTGTGTTCAGGTCATTGAGACGTTTTATGGTTACGATGAAGAGGCGTCGGTGGATTCTGATGGATCATCTTTGTCGTTTCACACAGACAGAACTCCAGATACTGAACCGGAGGAGGTACACCCCCACCAAACTACTACTACCTACTCCTTGTTTATTTACTCTGTTTATTTACTCTATTTATTTACTCTGTTTATTTACTCTGTTTATTTACTCCTTGTTTATTTACTCTGTTTATTTACTCTATTTATTTACTCTGTTTATTTACTCTGTTTATTTACTCTATTCATTTACTCCTTGTTTATTTAATCTGTTTATTTACTACCATGATGTGTTCAGGATGATGATGCTGAGCTAAATGTCTCTAGAAACAACTGCAGCTTTTACATTTTTACAGTTTACCAATGAACAGTATTGTAAAGTATTGTAAAGTACTGTAAAATACTACTTTACAGTATTGTAAAATACTGTAAAGTAGTAGTAAGTACTGTACTTTGTACTGTACTGTACTGTAAGTACTGTACAGTACAGTAAGTACTGTACTCTAAGCACTTTTAAGTATAAAATACTCATGAAAAAGAATCTCAATGATCAAAAACTAATTATTTTGTTACTGACTGGTCTGACTGGTCCTGTTACTGGTCTGACTGGTTCTGGCAGTGGTCCAACAGGTTTGTGTGTTTCAGGGGTGTGTGCGTGAGGAGGCGGAGGTTCGTTACCGTCAGCTGACTCAGGAGTACCAGGCGCTGCAGCGGGCGTACGCTCTGCTGACGGAGACGAGCGGAGGGAACTACGATGCTGAGAAGGAGATCAAGGTGACCTGACCTCTGAGCCAGGAAGCAGCAGAACCAGGACTCTGTTCTGTGTCCTGAAGCACTGACTGGGTTCTAATCTGTGTTGCAGACCAGAGAGCAGCTGCTGAGTGAAATCAGTCGATATGAAACCAGAGTGGCAGATCTGGAGTCAGCCCTGAAACAACAAGGCCTGGTAACACACACACATACACACGGATGCCATGATTGGTTCAAATATTATCTGGATTTTGATTGGTTCTAAGGTAGAGCAGAGTAGAATCGAGGGACCAAACTGGTCCCAGCTTATCTCCATCTCCATCCATACAGGCAGCTCTACAGCTTTAAGGAGGAGATCTTCATCCGAGGCGACGCCCATCACCTGAATCATCCTCACTGTTTTCACATGTTTAACTATTTTATGTGTCTGTAGCTTCTACGCTGTTTTAGGGGCATTATAGATACAAGACCAAATAAACACACATTCAGGTGAGGGAGATAGAAAAAAACAGGAAATTCTCTCAGCTTAAAATCACAAATTTACAAGAATAAATTCAATCAGTTTGTTGTTTTCTGCTGAATCGGCCCAACATGTCTTTACGGTTTGGATGCTGATGATACAGAGGAACATGTGGTGTGTTGGTTCTCTGTGACGGAACACCTCCTCAGTAGAACGGAGAGAGGAACTGTTGGAGTTCTCAGCTGTGGATATAATCTGCTGACTCTGCTTTCTGTCCGTCTCTCAGGATGTGAAGTGGGTGGAGGAGAAGCAGGCGTTGTATCAGAGGAATCAGGAGCTGGTGGAGAAGGTGAAGCATGATGATTTCCACCAGGACAAACATCTGGAAATCCACCTTCTAATCAGAGAAAAACAGCTTCAGAACCTCCCTGAGAATCTGAATGTTTTCCTCAGTATCACAGCTAACAGCTAACAGAAGCTAACAGCTAATTCACATCATTTCTAATGGAGACCAAATGTAAAAAACACTCAACAGAAATATGAAACTAACACGTTTGTTTTTGCTCTGATTGGTTTCGATAAATATACAGTTTTATCTCACACGATGATGTCACAGATTTTACTACCATAAACCAGCTCCAGTGTCATTTCAGAGAACTGGTGGTCCGTCGGTCTGGGTCCATCACCCGGACCAGGAGCCTCGTTTCTAAAACTCAGCAGAGATTCCATCCTAAAACATTTTGTTCTCACAGAACTCAGAATGTTCTTAAACAAGAAAATATTCACATCTATAAAACCAATGCAGCGCAAACCTGAACGCAGAAATACACACCTGTGGTGAACTGTGTGAGTATAGTCTCCTCCCAGTATCATCCCACTACTCCTCCCAGTATCATCTCACTACTCCTCCCAGTATCATCCCACTACTCCTCCTAGTATCATCCCACTACTCCTCCCAGTATCATCCCACTACTCCTCCCAGTATCATCCCACTACTCCTCCCAGTATCATCCCACTACTCCTCCCAGTATCATCCCACTACTCCTCCCAGTATCATCCCACTACTCCTCCTAGTATCATCCCACTACTCCTCCCAGTATCATCTCACTACTCCTCCCAGTATCATCCCACTACTCCTCCTAGTATCATCCCACTACTCCTCCCAGTATCATCTCACTACTCCTCCCAGTATCATCTCACTACTCCTCCCAGTATCATCCCACTACTCCCAGTATCATCTCACTACTCCTCCCAGTATCATCCCACTACTCCTCCTAGTATCATCCCACTACTCCTCCCAGTATCATCCCACTACTCCTCCCAGTATCATCCCACTACTCCTCCTAGTATCATCCCACTACTCCTCCCAGTATCATCTCACTACTCCTCCCAGTATCATCCCACTACTCCTCCTAGTATCATCCCACTACTCCTCCCAGTATCATCTCACTACTCCTCCCAGTATCATCTCACTACTCCTCCCAGTATCATCTCACTACTCCTCCTAGTATCATCTCACTACTCCTCCCAGTATCACCCCACTACTCCTCCTAGTATCATCCCACTACTCCTCCCAGTATCATCCCACTACTCCTCCCAGTTTCATCCCACTACTCCTCCCAGTATCATCTCACTACATCTCCTAGTATCATCTCACTACTCCTCCCAGTATCATCTCACTACTCCTCCCAGTATCATCTCACTACTCCTCCTAGTATCATCTCACTACTCCTCCCAGTATCACCCCACTACTCCTCCTAGTATCATCCCACTACTCCTCCCAGTATCATCCCACTACTCCTCCCAGTTTCATCCCACTACTCCTCCCAGTATCATCTCACTACATCTCCTAGTATCATCTCACTACTCCTCCCAGTTTCATCCCACTACTCCTCCCAGTATCATCTCACTACATCTCCTAGTATCATCTCACTACTCCTCCCAGTATCATCTCCCTACTCCTCCCAGTATCATCCCACTACTCCTCCCAGTATCATCCTGTTACTCCTCCCAGTATCATCCCACTACTCTTCCTAGTATCATCCCAGTATCATCTCACTACTCCTCCCAGTATCATCCCACTACTCCTCCCAGTATCATCCCACTACTCCTCCCAGTATCATCCCACTACTCCTCCTAGTATCATCCTAGTATCATCCCACTACTCCTCCCAGTTTCATCCCACTACTCCTCCCAGTATCATCTCACTACTCCTCCTAGTATCATCTCACTACTCCTCCCAGTATCATCTCCCTACTCCTCCCAGTATCATCCCACTACTCCTCCCAGTATCATCCCACTACTCCTCCTAGTATCATCCTAGTATCATCTCACTCTCCCTCCTAGTATCATCCTAGTATCATCTCACTACTCCTCCCAGTATCTTTCCACTACTCCTCCTAGTATCATCCTAGTATCATCTCACTACTCCTCCCAGTATCTTCCCACTACTCCTCCTAGTATCATCCTAGTATCATCTCACTACTCCTCCCAGTATCATCTCACTACTCCTCCCAGTATCATCTCACTACTCCTCCCAGTATCATCTCACTACTCCTCCCGGTATCATCTCACTACTCCTCCCAGTATCATCTCACTACTCCTCCCAGTATCATCTCACTACTCCATAAATAGTTGATGCTAAATGTCTCATGAATATTCTGATGCTGTTAAGGAGCCTTTGTTGGACTATCAGTGATGATGGTGATGATGATGATGATGAAGAAAGCAGAGTGTGAGTTAGAGGTTCTCATCACCGTAAAACTGTTTTTTTGGAGGGCTTAACAGTGGAATATCAAATAATAGGAAACAGGCTGAAGGTATTGGGTAATACTGTAGACTGACATGCTCACAGTTCGAATGATCATCAAGGTTGGTTGAGATTCTCTGGTGTTACTTGCTCAGAGCTCATGTTGATGTTGTGCAGTGTGTTAATAAAACACAGTTAAAGGACAGGTCAGCTGTGTCTCCAGCAGTTTGTCTGACAGAAGCATGTGGTGGATGGTGAACAGGGTTGGATCAAACAACCAACTGTTGCAGAGTCAAAAAGAAGGTCAAAAACACACAGCTGAAAAAAGATAGATGGAATGGTTCCTAAAATTCAGAACATGTTTTTATAACCAAATATTCTGCTTCTGTCCATATTTGTTGGTTTTAAGCCTTTAAAAACAACATTTTGACTGCAGTCAGAAACTGTTTGACACACAGAGGAAAAGTCTCACCTCCTGACTGATACACAAAGCTGACATTCAATTAAAGATGGAACAAATAATTCAACCATATCTGCATCAAACAATATAATGATATTAAATTACATTTACATATTATAACAAATAAATATAGACTATATCCACCATCAGAGGCAGGCCTATACATTATGACATATATATGTGCTGATGCGTGTTTTACATTCATCTGTGTTTTTACTTCTGACTGAACTTTATTTAGTGATAAAACCATCGAGTGTCTCTGATTCTGACTCTACAGCAGGGAGAAAGTTTACGTAGAAATCTGAACCTTTTTCAGAACCAAATTCTCTATAAATACCAACGTTTATGGTGAAAGATGTTTACACACATTTCACCCCGTTTAGCTACTTTTTGTGCGCAGCAACCTTTATAATGAGGCGCCAGGACTCCTGACCTCATGCACTTTAAACAGAAATTTGTGTTTAAAATATTTTGTGTGCATAAAAAAGTCTTCAACATATGAAACACGTGAGTAACAATAAAAGTGATGATATTTTTGTTGAGTGTTTCCCTAAAGATTTATGGAGTGAGATGAACAATAATAAGTGAAATAAATCCATCACTAATGATCAGAATACAGATTATAAAACCAACGTTTCTCTGACTGGTTTGTGTCTGATGTCATTCAGGTGAAGCAGATGGAAGGTGAAGATCTGCGGCTGAGAAACGACATCCAGGACGTCAAAGATCAGAACGAGCTGCTGGAGTTTCGGATCTTAGAGCTGGAGGTAACAACAGACAGACAACACAAACAACAACAACAACAAAATAACAACAAACCCTCGCAAAATCAAACAGTATAAACAAACAACCTGAAGCAAACTAACCCCACCTGATTCTCATGAATGTGACGTTGTCTGATAACGAACTAATCATCTCAAATATTCAGTCGGGGTCCTCAGCACAATACCTTATAAGGGCAAACCATGGGCTCAAACTCACAACCTTAGACACTAAGATGATCGTGAGCGCAGACTGTGACTGCAGCAGGGTTTCATTTAAAGACAGAGTCCAAACTCTTTTCAGTCATCAAGACTAAATTCTGACAACAATATTTCATCTAATCAGCATAAAGAAGTCTCTGATTGATTGTTTACATAAAGACGTCTCTGATTGATTGTTTACATAAAGACGTCTCTGATTGGTTGTTTACATAAAGACATCTCTGATTGATTGTTTACATAAAGACGTCTCTGATTGGTTGTTTACATAAAGACGTCTCTGATTGATTGTTTACATAAAGACGTCTCTGATTGGTTCTTTACATAAAGACGTCTCTGATTGGTTGTTTACATAAAGACGTCTCTAATTGATTGTTTACATAAAGACGTCTCTGATTGGTTGTTTACATAAAGACGTCTCTGATTGATTGTTTACATAAAGACGTCTCTGATTGGTTGTTTACATAAAGACGTCTCTGATTGGTTACATAAAGACATCTCTGATTGGTTGTTTACATAAAGACGTCTCTGATTGATTGTTTACATAGTTTGTTTAGAGATGACTGCAGCTGATGAGATGAGGATAAGATTCAAAATTAAAACAAATTCAGTTTTTCAGATAATAACCTGAAATCTGCCATGCGTCAACATTTTGTCATTTTTTTCATGAACAGTGGGCTTTTATTTTATGGTACCTGTTTACACTAAGAGGTGATGTTTGTGGGACAGTCTGAGGATTCCGTTCAGACAGTTTGGTGTCAATTGAGCTAAAAACGTAGGAAGAGATGTATTTAATTAGTTTTACAATTTTTTTTACTTCCAGGTGAAGGAATGTCAACATTTTTTGCACAATTTTGGAGTTGTAGCTCATACGACTGATTTTCTTGTGAATTAAGTTTGTAACTTTAGATGGTTACTGTAGCGCCACCATCAGGACTATTGGCCCACATCCAGCACAGTTTTGTGACTTTTCATGCATGGGATGGAATATTTCATGGTGCTGTGGTGCTCCAGCAGTCAGACTGACTGATGTCTCTCTTTCTATGGAAACCATGTTTACTGCACAGGAGAGGGAGCGACGCTCACCTGCCATTAACTTCAGACAACTCTATTTCCCAGAAGGCCTCAGTCCTCTGCAGATCTACTGCGAGGCAGAGGGGGTCACTGTGAGTAACACCTGTGTACACCTGTAAACACCTGAGTAATACCTGTAAACACCTGAGTAATACCTGAGTAATACCTGAGTAATACCTGTAAACACCTGAGTAATACCTGAGTAATACCTGAGTAATACCTGTAAACACCGGAGTAATACCTGTAAACACCTGAGTAATACCTGAGTAATACCTGTAAACACCTGAGTACACCTGTAAACACCTGAGTAATACCTGTAAACACCTGAGTAATACCTGTAAACACCTGAGTAATACCTGAGTAATACCTGAGTAATACCTGAGTAATACCTGTAAACACCTGAGTAATACCTGAGTAATACCTGTAAACACCTGAGTAATACCTGAGTAATACCTGTAAACACCTGAGTAATACCTGTAAACACCTGAGTAATACCTGAGTAATACCTGAGTAATACCTGAGTAATACCTGTAAACACCTGAGTACACCTGTAAACACCTGAGTAATACCTGTAAACACCTGAGTAATACCTGTAAACACCTGAGTAATACCTGAGTAATACCTGTAAACACCTGAGTAATACCTGAGTAATACCTGTAAACACCTGAGTAATACCTGAGTAATACCTGAGTAATACTTGAGTAATACCTGTAAACACCTGAGTAATACCTGTAAACACCTGAGTAATACCTGAGTAACACCTGAGTAATACCTGTAAACACCTGAGTAACACCTGAGTAATACCTGAGTAATACCTGTAAACAACTGAGTACACCTGTAAACACCTGAGTAATACCTGAGTGGTACCTGAGTAATACCTGTAAACACCTGAGTAATACCTGAGTGATACCTGTAAACACCTGAGTAATACCTGTAAACACCTGAGCAATACCTGAGTAATACCTGTAAACACCTGAGTAATACCTGAGTGATACCTGTAAACACCTGAGTGATACCTGTAAACACCTGAGTAATACCTGTAAACACCTGAGTACACCTGTAAACACCTGAGTAATACCTGTAATCATCTGAGTAATACCTGAGTACACCTGTAAACACCTCAGTGATACCTGTAAACACCTGAGTAATACCTGTAAACACCTGAGTACACCTGTAAACACCTGAGTAATACCTGTAAACACCTGAGTAATACCTGTAAACACCTGAGTAATACCTGTAAACACCTGAGTACACCTGTAAACACCTGAGTAATACCTGTAAACACCTGAGTAATACCTGAGTAATACCTGTAAACACCTGAGTAATACCTGAGTAATACCTGAGTAATACCTGTAAACACCTGAATAATACCTGAGTAATACATGTAAACACCTGAGTAATACCTGAGTAATACCTGAGTAATACCTGTAAACACCTGAGTAATACCTGAGTAATACCTGAGTAACACCTGAATAATACCTGTAAACACCTGAGTAATACCTGAGTAACACCTGAGTAACACCTGAGTAATACCTGAGTAATACCTGTAAACACCTGAGTACACCTGTAAACACCTGAGTAATACCTGAGTGATACCTGAGTAATACCTGTAAACACCTGAGTAATAACCTGAGTAACACCTGAGTAACACCTGTAAACACCCGAGTAATACCTGAGTAATATCTGAGTAATACCTGTAAACACCTGAGTAATACCTGAGTAACACCTGTAAACACCTGAGTAATAACCTGAGTAACACCTGAGTAACATCTGTAAACACCTGAGTAATACCTGAGTAATACCTGAGTAATACCTGAGTAATACGTAATACCTGAGTAATACCTGTAAACACCTGAGTAATACCTGAGTAATACCTGCGTAATACCTGTAAACACCTGAGTAATACCTGAGTAATACCTGTAAACACCTGAGTAATACCTGAGTAACACCTGTAAACACCTGAGTAATACCTGAGTAATACCTGTAAACACCTGAGTAATACCTGAGTAATACCTGAGTACGTCCCTGATGTTGCTTGTGTTCCTCAGGAGATTGTGATCAGTGAGCTGATGAAGAAGCTGGACATTCTGGGAGATAACGCCGTAAGTGTATGTTGAATTTATTTTGTACATGTATGTTTTAACGTGTCAGTTTCCCCTGATGATCTCCAGACGACATGTTGACTGTCTCATTGTTGACAAACAGAAGGTTAAAATGATGACAACTAATTTCACCACATTTGATTGATGTTTGATCTCAGTAAATAGAAATGTTGTTTACATTGTTTTGTTGTTGTTTACATTGTTTTGATGTGTTGTTTGCATGTTTTTTTTGTAGAATCTCTCCAATGAGGAGCAGGTGGTGGTGATCCATGCCAGGACGGTGCTCACTCTGGCAGAGAAGGTAACAGATGCACCTGAACAAACATGAACACACCTGAACAAACATGAACACACCTGAACACACATGAACACACATGAACACACCTGAACACACATGAACACACCTGAACACACATGAACAAACATGAACACACCTGAAAACACATGAACACACCTGAACACGCCTGAACACACCTGAACACACATGAACAAACATGAACACACCTGAAAACACATGAACACACCTGAACATGCCTGAACACACATGAACAAACATGAACACACCTGAACACACATGAACACACCTGAACACACCTGAACAAACATGAACACACCTGAAAACACATGAACACACCTGAACACGCCTGAACAAACATGAACACACCTGAACAAACATGAACACACATGAACACACCTGAACACACCTGAACACGCCTGAACAAACATGAACACACATGAACACACATGAACACACCTGAACAAACATGAACACACCTGAACAAACATGAACACACATGAACACACCTGAACAAACATGAACACACATGAACACACCTGAACAAACATGAACACACCTGAACACACATGAACACACCTGAACAAACATGAACACACCTGAACAAACATGAACACACATGAACACACCTGAACACACATGAACACACCTGAACACACATGAACACACATGAACACACCTGAAAACACATGAACACACCTGAACACACATGAACACACCTGAACACACATGAACACACATGAACACACCTGAACAAACATGAACACACATGAACACACATGAACACACATGAACACACATGAACACACCTGAACAAACATGAACACACATGAACACACATGAACACACCTGAACACACCTGAAGAAACATGAACACACATGAACACACATGAACACACATGAACACACCTGAACACACATGAACACACCTGAACACACCTGAACAAACATGAACACACATGAACACACATGAACACACCTGAACACACCTGAACAAACATGAACACACCTGAACAAACATGAACACACATGAACACACCTGAACACACATGAACACACCTGAACACACCTGAACACACCTGAACACACATGAACACACCTGAACAAACATGAACACACATGAACACACATGAACACACCTGAACACACCTGAACACACATGAACACACCTGAACAAACATGAACACACATGAACACACCTGAACACACATGAACACACTGCTTACCTGCTGACCCTCTGCAGTGTCTGCAGCAGGACAGATTTATGAGTGATGTCACTTCCTGCGACCTGTTCTAACAGTCTGCCTCTTCTGTCCATCCACCTCTCTCTACCTGTCTGTCCACCTGTCTGTCTACCTGTCTGTCTACTTGTCTGTCCACCTGTCTGTCTACCTGTCTGTCTACCTGTCTGTACACCTGTCTGTCCACCTCTCTCTCTCTACCTGTCTGTCCACCTGTCTGTCTACCTGTCTGTCCACCTGTCTGTCCACCTGTCTGTCTACCTGTCTGTCTACCTGTCTGTCCACCTGTCTCTCTACCTGTCTGTCCACCTGTCTGTCTACCTGTCTGTCTGCTCAGTGGTTGGAGTCGATTGAAGTGATGAAGTCGGCTCTGCAGCAGAAGATGTTGGACATTGAGAGCGAGAAGGTAAAAAATCATGATCCTGATTTGTTCTGAGGTTTTAACTGAAGGTCTGGTTTCTTTCAGGTTGCCAGATAATCAAGGGGCTCTTAAACATATAAATCAGTTTCTCTAAGTTTCAGACCCAACAAAAAAAATCTCAGAAGAAACTGTAACTAAACTCGTTTCTTCTGGAACTGAACCAGTTTTCCAGGGCTGGAAACATTCTGGAAAACTCATGATGGAAATGTGAAGTTTCACTCAAACGTAGCTCAGCTTCAGTCTATGAGCAGCTCAGTGAAGTACCGGCCTGTCTGTGAGGCGTTTAGGGGCCATCAGTAAATTGGTGGATGTTATTAATACTGATACAGTCAGTATTCAGTCATTTGAGTTCAGATTTTCTGTCTGACATTCATTTGCTGCCTGTTGATAGAAACAGCAGCAGGACATTCAGGTGACCTCTGACCTCTGTGTGGTGTTCTCCAGGATCTGTTCAGTAAACAGAAAGGCTACCTGGATGAAGAGCTGGACTACAGGAAGCAGTCGATGGACCAGGCTCATAAGGTCAGTGTGAGCAGCTAAAATGCTACCGCTAGCTGCAGACAGACAACAGAGGATGTATTTTATTATACAAAACTGATTCACTGACAGGCAGCCACACCCTTGTTATCAGAAATGCCTGCTAGATGGTGCTAGAGAACACGCACAGAACATATGTTATCTTCCAAAATATAAAGTGCAGACAAATTATTGTAACTGATGATTGTCACACGAGGAGGCGGAGTAACGATGACGTGTAGTTGGCTTGTAGATGATGCTCATATTTCTGTCCTTGGTACAGAGGATCCTGGAGCTGGAGGCCATGTTGTTTGAGGCTCTGCAGCAGGAGGAGCAGTCCAGGATGGAGGGATTAAAGGTGGAGGAAGGTCGTCTCTCTGAAACGCTGACCGAGGAAGAGAGGGAGGGGCTTAGGAGAGCAATGGACCAATGGAAACGGACTGTGATGTTTGAACTGAGAGAGAGAGACAGCCAGATCCTCCGAGAGAGAATGGAACTTCTGCAGCTCACGCAACAGGTAAACAAGTAAACAACAGGTAAACAGGTAAACATGCAAACAACAGTTCAACATGTAAACAACAGGTCAACATGTAAACAACAGGTAAACAAGTAAACAACAGGTAAACATGCAAACAACAGGTCAACATGTAAACAATAGGTACATTTGGTGTTGTTGTATGACAGATGTGTTGTTTTGTTTGTTTGTTTGTTTGTTTGTTTGTTTGTTTGTTTTGACAGAGGAACAAAGAGCTGGAGGAATGTATAGAAGCACAGAAACGACAGATTAAAGAGCTGGAGGAGAAGGTACTACTACTACTACTACTACTACTACTAAAGTGCTACTGCTGTTAAAGTACCACTACTAATTGAAACACAATACAAATCAGTCAAACTGTCAACATCAACAAGGAAATGAAGAAGTAACAAAATAAATAAGTAATGAAATAAATAATCTCCTTTGTGTTTTCTTCTTTTAGTTTCTGTTTCTGTTTCTGTTCTTCTCTTTGGCCTTTATCCTCTGGTCCTAACAGCAGCTGGTGAGTACACAGTTTACTACAGGGTTTACTACAGGTACACAGTTTACTACAGGGTTTACTACAGGTACACAGTTTACTACAGGGTTTACTACAGGTACACAGTTTACTACAGGGTTTACTACAGGGTTTACTACAGGTACACAGTTTACTACAGGGTTTACTACAGGTACACAGTTTACTACAGGGTTTACTACAGGTACACAGTTTACTACAGGGTTTACTACAGGTACACAGTTTACTACAGGGTTTACTACAGGGTTTACTACAGGGTTTACTACAGGTACACAGTTTACTACAGAGTTTACTACAGGGTTTACTACAGGTACACAGTTTACTACAGGGTTTACTACAGGTACACAGTTTATTACAGGGTTTACTACAGGTACACACAGTTTACTAGCGGGTTTATTACAGGTACACAGTTTACTACAGGGTTTACTACAGGGTTTACTACAGGGTTTACTACAGGGTTTACTACAGGTACACAGTTTACTACAGGGTTTACTACAGGTACACAGTTTACTACAGGGTTTACTACAGGGTTTACTACAGGGTTTACTACAGGTACACAGTTTACTACAGGGTTTACTACAGGGTTTACTACAGGGTTTACTACAGGTACACACAGTTTACTAGAGGGTTTACTACAGGTACACAGTTTACTACAGGGTTTACTACAGGTACACAGTTTACTACAGGTACACAGTTTACTAGAGGGTTTACTACAGGTACACAGTTTACTACAGGGTTTACTACAGGTACACAGTTTACTACAGGGTTTACTACAGGTACACACAGTTTACTAGAGGGTTTACTACAGGTACACAGTTTACTACAGGGTTTACTACAGGTACACAGTTTACTACAGGTTCACAGTTTACTACAGGGTTTACTACAGGTACACAGTTTACTACAGGTACACAGTTTACTACAGGGTTTACTACAGGTACACAGTTTACTACAGGGTTTACTACAGGGTTTACTACAGGTACACAGTTTACTACAGGGTTTACTACAGGTACACAGTTTACTACAGGGTTTACTACAGGGTTTACTACAGGTACACAGTTTACTACAGGGTTTACTACAGGTACACAGTTTACTACAGGGTTTACTACAGGTACACAGTTTACTACAGGGTTTACTACAGGTACACAGTTTACTACAGGGTTTACTACAGGTACACAGTTTACTACAGGGTTTACTACAGGTACACACAGTTTACTACAGGGTTTACTACAGGTACACAGTTTACTACAGGGTTTACTACAGGTACACAGTTTACTACAGGGTTTACTACAGGTACACAGTTTACTACAGGGTTTACTACAGGTACACAGTTTACTACAGGGTTTACTACAGGGTTTACTACAGGTACACAGTTTACTACAGGGTTTACTACAGGGTTTACTACAGGGTTTACTACAGGTACACAGTTTACTACAGGGTTTACTACAGGGTTTACTACAGGGTTTACTACAGGTACACACAGTTTACTAGAGGGTTTACTACAGGTACACAGTTTACTACAGGGTTTACTACAGGTACACAGTTTACTACAGGGTTTACTACAGGTACACAGTTTACTAGAGGGTTTACTACAGGTACACAGTTTACTACAGGGTTTACTACAGGTACACAGTTTACTACAGGGTTTACTACAGGTACACAGTTTACTAGAGGGTTTACTACAGGTACACAGTTTACTACAGGGTTTACTACAGGTACACAGTTTACTACAGGGTTTACTACAGGTACACACAGTTTACTAGAGGGTTTACTACAGGTACACAGTTTACTACAGGGTTTACTACAGGTACACAGTTTACTACAGGTACACAGTTTACTACAGGGTTTACTACAGGTACACAGTTTACTACAGGTACACAGTTTACTACAGGGTTTACTACAGGTACACAGTTTACTACAGGGTTTACTACAGGGTTTACTACAGGTACACAGTTTACTACAGGGTTTACTACAGGTACACAGTTTACTACAGGGTTTACTACAGGGTTTACTACAGGTACACAGTTTACTACAGGGTTTACTACAGGTACACAGTTTACTACAGGGTTTACTACAGGTACACAGTTTACTACAGGGTTTACTACAGGTACACAGTTTACTACAGGGTTTACTACAGGGTTTACTACAGGGTTTACTACAGGTACACAGTTTACTACAGAGTTTACTACAGGGTTTACTACAGGTACACAGTTTACTACAGGGTTTACTACAGGTACACAGTTTATTACAGGGTTTACTACAGGTACACACAGTTTACTAGCGGGTTTATTACAGGTACACAGTTTACTACAGGGTTTACTACAGGTACACAGTTTACTACAGGTTTTACTACAGGTACACACAGTTTACTACAGGGTTTACTACAGGTACACACAGTTTACTACAGGGTTTACTACAGGTACACACAGTTTACTACAGGGTTTACTACAGATACACAGTTTACTACAGGGTTTACTACAGGTACACACAGTTTACTACAGGGTTTACTACAGGTACATACAGTTTACTACAGGGTTTACTACAGGTACACACAGTTTACTACAGGGTTTACTACAGGTACACACAGTTTACTACAGGGTTTACTACAGGTACACACAGTTTACTACAGGGTTTACTACAGGTACACAGTTTACTACAGGCACACACAGTTCACTGTATTTTAGTTGTTCAGGTTTAAATAATTTCATGAATGAAAATAAATCTATGGTAATAATCAGTGTTTCCATGGTGACCAGTTAAGGTGTTTATTGTCCAGTCTGTGTTCCAGTGTCTGCAGGCCTCCACAGTCCAGCAGCTGAACAAGGGGGTCAGCTCAGTCTGGATCAGACCAAAAGACGTGAGGATTCAGAAGGATTCAAGGTTTGGAACCAGCAGTTTATTGGCTGGCTTCACTGCCCCAGCTGACCTGCTGTCAGCCAATCAGAGCAGCTGACCCTGGCATTACATACATTGGGGGAGACTGATTATGTCAACAGCCGCCCGGTGAAAACTGGCTATGTGCTAACTAGCTTCGTGTTAGCTACTGTTAGCTACGCCCGATATGCAGCTGAAAACTTACAGTGTGGCCTCAGGAGGCCCTCTGGACCAACATGGTGCTGGACTTCATACAGTTTTACCTCAGCTAGCTGGACGTCTATCAGTGTTAGCTGATTTTAAACACTGCTAGCTACGTTAGCTAGTTGACTTCAGTGTTGAGGTGGGTCACTTCCAGTTTACGAACATGTTTGCCACTATAGAAACAATAGAAAACATTAGACGCTGTCTCGTCAGTTCAGTTTCATTTAACCTTGTTCGGATTGGCTGTTCAGCCTACAGACTGGAGAGTGGTCTAACACTGCAGACCCACTCAGAGATCTCAGGTTACAGTGTGTAACCTTTGTCTCGTATCAGCCTGAATCATCCCGGGGGTGACATCAGGA
>CM075203.1:392500-420000 GCA_037577475.1 Chaunax sp. Z400 | reverse complement strand
GACGTTATTCTCCATGTCAAAACATTTGATGGTTTCAGCTTCTTATAAATGTGAAGATTTTTTGCTTTTCTTCTGAATCTTTTCTTTTAATGTTCATCTTCGGACCAAACAAACATGAAGACGTCTCGTGTCACGACATGTGTCCCGGTTTTTAGTCCATCACTGATTGACTTATTACTGATTATACGTAAATATTCTACCGAAGTAACGTTTTCAATGAAGGAGTTTTATTTGTAAAAAGAGTATTTTTACTTCATGAACAAGTATTCGTTTATGGGGCTTTTTTTTTGGAGCTCCACGTCGGAAGCTATGTGCGTATTTATTGCCGGTAAAGTGACGTCAGAGCAGACTGGAACAACAATAGCGTTGTGTGTGTACATGTGAGTGAGGGCGGATCAATCAGCCGATCAGAGATCGATCAGGATGTCGTTCCAGAACAAGAGGAGCAGCGCGAGATCCGCGGTAGGTCAAGCCGAACCGAGCCGGGCCGAGCCGGGTTAACGGGTATCTGAGGGATGATGCGGGCCGGTGAGGCAGGATGCTGCGGCTCCGCCTGTCAATCACCGCGCCATTAGGACCAGAACCAAACCGACCCTATCAGTCTGGAGGTGTGGGTCGGCTCAGCTCCGTTCGGTTCGGTTCAGTTCGGTAGGGCTCGGTTTGTTTTTTAAGAGGCGGTGAAGGGAGGCAGCAGTGATGCTGACAGATTCATTAATCTGAGATTGATGCTGATGATTCATGGTAATTATGAATAAAAAAGATTCAAACACGTATTTATAATACTTAAATACTTTTTTACTTTTATGTTTGAATATTTTAATTTTTTTAAATATATTTATCCTTCCTGTCATTCAACCTGTGTGACATCATTACTGTGGGTGTGGCTGAAAGGAAATCAGGCACCTGTTCAGGTAGAGAGAACCCTAATAGTTAACAGCTATTAATTATAAAGAGGTAAAAATAAATTTCTAAGATTTATTTGATGTAATAAAGAACCAGGACGACGACAGTTTGTTGAGTCATTATTTGAGATGATTTGAAAAGACGCTGTTTACACTATTTTTAAAATGAAATCTTCACTGTAGCCTCGGAGCTAAAAGCATTAGCACAAGTCAGGTGTGTGTTTGTACACCTTTCTCAGACGGAGTGTGTGCTAATGACTAACTTTCATTGCCATATTTTTGTGTCAATGATGTCAAAGTTTGAAAGTTATGTTGAAAAATGTCTGCTGAGATTCTATGTTGTTGTTTCAACTTGAGGTGGCGTTCAGGTGAATTTTCCCAATTGGAAATAATTTTCCCAATTATTGCGACACTAAATGCACGTATCTCACAGTAACTGAACCGCTGAATGTCTATCCTGTTTTACCCAGAATCCTCTCTGTCTGTCTTTTTCTAGGGTGACCGTCTGATCATCAAAGGGGGAAAGATCGTCAATGATGACCAGTCGTTCTACGCTGATGTCTACATCGAGGATGGGACCATCAAGTAAATATATTGATATTAATGATATTTGTTACTTCAGACCAGTTTCACCGTCACGTTGTTGTTGGTGAACCTGTTAGCATCACTGTGTCTGACATCATCACATTTCTTGTCATGTGTCCTGATCAGACAGATCGGTGAGAACCTCATCGTCCCATCTGGCGTGAAGACGGTGGATGCTTACGGTCAGCTGGTGATCCCCGGAGGGATCGACGCCAACACCAACCTGCAGGCTCCGCAGAAAGGCATGAAACCGGCTGACGACTTCTACCACGGGACCAGAGCTGCCGTGTCAGGAGGAACGACCACGATCAGTCAGATCACTACCAATAATCTATCAGTCCTCATCGATCATTCTTCAGGCAGAGGACAGAGGTAATAACAGTGATGTTGTGTTTACAGTCGATCATGTGCTGGTGGAGCCGGGGACTAGTTTACTGTCAGCGTTTGAGCAGTGGAGGGAGACGGCTGAGCAGAGGGCATGCTGCGACTTCTCTCTACACCTGGACATCACTCGCTGGCATGAAGGACTGTACGAGGAGCTGGAGACGCTCATCAAAGATAAAGGTCAGAGGACTGATCGTCACACAAAAAGCAACCAGACAACAAAATGTAACACATGGTGATTAAACAAGAAACTAAAATCTAGAGTAGTTCGCATGAGCAGATCCCTCTGCCAAGGCTGAACCAGCCTGCATCTCTGTTTAGCATTCCTGACCCTGACCCACCCTCCACAAGTCTTTGAGGAAATCTGACCAGTAGTAATCATGCTAACAAACCATCCATCCATCCATCCTCTTCCTCTTATCCGGTGTCGGGGTGCGGTGTCAGCAAACTAATCAGGTATTCCAGACTTTCCAGTTCCTCCTGGAGGATCCTGAGGCGTTCCAAGTCTAGATGAGATACGTAATCCCTCCAGTGAGGTCTGGGTCTACCTTGGGGTCTCCCCTCAGTTGCACAGCAAACCTCCAAAAGGAGGTATCCAGGAGGTTCCTAACCAGATGTTGAACCACCTCAACTGGCTCCTTTCAATGCGAAGGAGCAGCGGCTCTACTCCAAGCTCCTCCCCCTATGTCTAATGGTGTGTTCACAAAAAATACAAAGAAAATCTTCGCCCACTTTGCTCGCACAAATGTCACCATGGAATCATTTGACTTCCCACATTGCAAGTGACACAAACCCAATACTGTCTCCAGGTGATTGAGGTTGCGGGCTATGGAACAACCAATGGTGGTGGGATTCTGGCACACTGTGATCAGGTTCCCTCCAACTGGGTGCTAACCTACCACTGCCTACCTAGCTACCTACCTACCATGAGCCGAGGACCACAGCCAAACGTCTTTGCTGCTGATGAGGCCTTTCTGCGCCGGACAAACCTAATGAGGCTATTCCCTGGGTGCAACCTGCCAAGAGAACGCTGGATATTTAACTACCGTCTGTCCTGAGCTCAGCTGGTTGTAGAGGAGGCTTTTGGCACACAAACTTATGTCTCACAGCTCTGGGTGTCCTCATACAGGTACAAGAAGTTTGTCCCCTATTTCTGCATCAACATCCTACTTACATCCGGATGTGTGATGTTGGAGATCTCAGTGCCGATACGCTCACACGACACAATGTCAAGTAAATTTCTTGCAGAAGTTTACATTTTTCGACTTACTCAAGAACACAAAAAAATGCTAATTTCGTTACTTTGTATCTTCTTGCCAATCGCGTCTACTCATGAGTTTGCACTGACTTTGTCACGCCCCACAAAATATTTGCCTCGGGTTCAGTGTGAACACACACACAAAGGCTGAGCCCAGCCACCCTACGGAGGAAGATCATTTCAGCCGCTTGTGTCTGGAATATCATTCTTTCAGTCACAACCCAGAGCTCATGTCCGTAGGTGAGGGTTGGAACCCTTTCCCTTCCGGTCAGCTCCTTCTTGACCAGGACGGTCCGATGCAACACCATCATTACTGTTGATGCCGCACCAAACCGCCGGTCAATCTCATGCTCTATTTTCCAATCACTCGTGAACTAGACCCTGAGATGACTGAATCTCCTTCACATGAGGCAGAAAGTCACCTCCAACCCAGAGAAGCATGACCCCAGACTCGGAGACTTATAACAGCCACTTCGATGCGCTCCAGTTCTGCTAACTGATAATACCAAGAGAACCTTGTCGTCTTCAAAGCACAACAATTCATAGGTTCCCAAACCAGGCACACCCTACAACCAACAAACAAACAAACAAACGGCCATGGGTGAAAACATAACCTGCTTGTCAGAGGTCTATATTTATATTTATATCCAAACCAATGGGTGTGTTCAGACTGAAACAGAGTTGCTCGTCAGCTGTTCTGTTTGTGTTTCAGGTGTGAACTCCTTCCTCTTCTTCATGTCCTACAAAGACAAGTACCAGAGCTCCGACTCTCAGGTGAGCTTCACTTAAATTATTATTGTTGTCGGCTGTTTGTCGTTGTTGGTGTTGCTCAGGATAGCACTGTTAGCATACTCCTTATTACACTCAATCTACTTCCTGTTTTAGCTCTATGAGGCGTTTGGGGTCCTACGTGATCTTGGAGCTATCGCACAGGTCCATGCTGAGAATGGGGACATCATTGATGAGGTAATACAGGCTGACCAATGCAGGAAGGCCCCTACTGACACCCCTACCCAGTTCATATATTTACAGTGAATTTAAACTGCTTTTTGTTTCAGGAGCAGAAGAAGCTTCTTGGTGTCGGCATCACAGGACCTGAAGGACACGTTTTATCTCACCCTGAAGAGGTACACTCACCTTTAACACAACTGTAATTACCTCTGCCAAGGGAGGAGGTTATGTTTTTGCCAGCGTTGGTTGGTTTGTTGCTTGGTTTGTTGGTTTGTTAACAGGATAAAAATTTTAAGATAATGATTTTGATGAAAATTTTCAGGAGATGTTGGAAGTGGCCCAAGGAAGAATTGATTAGATTTTGGTGGTGATCCAGATCACCGTCTAGATCCAGGAATTTTTTATAGTTTATTCGTTATACCACATGTGCCGTTGTAATATAATGATTTCAAGGCTCCACAAGATGGAGCTGTCTGCAACAAAATGACTGTAGTTTTGCTTTGGAGTGAAATGGCAACTTGGGGAAACTGAGCTGTCTTGGTGGAGGTCTGCGCTCTCCGAGTGCTTTCTAGTTACACCTGTAACAGCATCATCTTGGCATCAGAGGCAGGGCCTTTACTGATGGCTGGTGTTGTCACGTCATGTTTCAGGTTGAGACAGAGGCGGTGTATCGGGCCATCACCATCGCCAAACAAGCCAACTGTCCACTGTACATTACCAAGGTGATGAGCAAATCTGCTGCTGATGTCATCGCCAAAGCCAGGAAGAAAGGTGACATCATCATCTGTTCTTTGTTTTGTCCTTTATTCCAGATTAGATTCAGATTTACCTGTGATTTTAGTTTAGATTCTGTTTTACCTGGGTAAACAGGACTGAGGTACCTGTGGACCACAGACTCAGACACATGTGGTTTAAACATCCTCCTGTTTCTGCCATCAGGTATGGTGGTGTATGGGGAACCAATCACAGCCAGCCTGGCCACTGATGGCTCTCACTATTGGTCCAAAGACTGGGCCACAGCTGCTGCCTTTGTCATGAGCCCGCCTCTCAGCCCTGACCCTTCGACTCCACAGTACCTGACCTCCCTGTTAGCATGGTTAGTATAACTCTACCTCCCTGTTACCATGGTTAGTATGACTCTACTTGTCTGTTAGCATGGTTAGTATGCCTCTACCTCTGTGATGACATGGCTAGCATTAATGTAGCCTCGTCTTCCACCTCAACATTCCAGATGTTCTGGGTGAATCTGACAGGTGCTTGTTTGTTTGTTGTTTAAGTGGAGATCTCCAGGTGACGTCCAGTGCTCAGGCCAGCTTCTCCACAGCTCAGAAGGCCGTCGGGAAAGACAACTTCACTTTGATCCCAGAGGGAACCAATGGGATCGAGGAGAGGATGTCAGTGGTGTGGGACAGAGCTGTGGTAAGATAAGTTATCTCCGTACCTTAAGTCGTACAATTGTGACAATCTTTTTTCCTCACATATACCTCTGTCATCTGTTCTCTCTGCAGTCCACAGGAAAGATGGATGAGAACGAGTTTGTTGCTGTAACGAGCACCAACGCTGCTAAACTCTTCAACATTTACCCACGCAAAGGTATCACTTAGTCAGACCAGTCACGCTATGGAGGATAAAGACAATTCCTTTATTTTATCTGAGTGCTTCAAACGACTAAAGATAAACAGTGATGTCACATATCTGTAAGTGATTCTCAGACTGATGTATCTGACCTGTGTGTACAGGACGGATCGCTGTAGGATCAGATGCTGACATCGTCATCTGGAACCCAAAGGAGATAAGAACCGTTTCTGCTAAGACCCACAACCTGGTAACAACACATGACACTCGTCATCCATAATAACAATCATCATCGCTCATCATGAAGCAATCATGCTGCCTGTCTTCGTGCAGACGGTGGAGGTGAACATCTTGGAGGGTCTGGAGTTTCGAGGCGTGGCGTCGGTGGTGATCAGCGGTGGTCGAGTCATTCTGGAGGACGGCAAGCTCAATGTGACCGAAGGTTCAGGACGCTTCATCGCCAGGAAGGCTTTCCCCGACGCCGTCTACAAGAGGATCAGAGCCCGCAGCAAGGTAACTGAACAACTAGTTAACAAGGTAACCACTACTGTTTACCAAGATACGCAACTGGTCAATGGGTTAAACAGTTAAACACCCTAAAACTACCTCAGACACACTGGTTTACCAGTAAACTGGCCTGACCTACGGATTAACCAGATGACTAACTGGTAAACCTCCTGACCCGACTGATTTACCACCTGACAGTCTAGTAACTACCTAGGTGAACCACTGGTTAGGATACTGGTCGATCAGTTAACTGATCAATCGGCCCATCAGGAGGTCGTTCAGATGTTTCCTCTCCTTGTCTCAGATGGCCGAGGCCCGCGGCGTCCCCCGAGGAAACTACGATGGACCGGTCCATGATGTCATCAGTATGACTAAATCGGTCCCTCCCACTCCAACCACCAGGGGGCCCCCCTGTCCAAAAACCCAGACTGGCTCCCGAAACCTTCACCAATCAGGATTCACCCTGGCAGGTAGTGATCACACACACATGTATGGGCAGTGTTCTGATCAATAACCTGATAGATACAGCCGAGTACGTGACTCATTCAGGTCTTCTTCTCCTGTCCAGGTGCTCAGGTTGACGACCACATACCGCGTCGCTCTACTCAGAGGATCGTGGCGCCGCCTGGTGGACGATCCAACATTACATCGTTATCATAAGATACTGTAGTACTACATATATAGTACTATATAGTACTACACCCTGATACTATAGTACTTTATGTACTACTGAACCCTACTACAACCTCTCATATAGTTGCATAATATTATGACTTTTTCATAATATCCACTTTATTCTCGTCATATTTCGACTTATTCTTGAGAAGTCAGATTTTTTTTCTCAGTGTGGCGCTAATACTCCATCATACTTTTCAAACTGGGTTTACTGGTTTTTAGAGGATGCTGCCTCTTCCATACTTTCCATTTTCATTCATATTGTCCTACATTTACTGTAGTCAGTGCTCTAATATTAACACCAGGTCTGTAACACTCCATGTCTCCATTAATGTCATGTCTCTAACTAAAATGTCATTTAAATCTAATTCACAATAGAGTTAATCCTGATCCATATCACTCTTCTATCTGAACCACTTTAATCTGTATCATCCTTATTCTGGTGTAAATCCATCAGTCTGTGGTAGAGTAACGTGTTCAGTCCTGATGAGTGTTTCTATTGGTGGAGATGCTCATCCTATCAGGACCTATCAGTATCTATTAAATGTATTGATAAAGTTCATTTGAAGCAGAATTCTACTTTTAAACGTGAACTGATAAATGGTGCTAAAGAATCCAGTTGTAGCCTGCCAGTAGCAATCTCCTTGACACCATGCCCTTTACAGGAAGTACACAAAATGACTCCGCCCCCAAGAAATATCTAAAACTTAATGACATCACCACAAAAAAACAAAAAAGATCTGATGGTGGATGTATGACCAGAACTGATTTCCTGTGATGGAGGTCTAAATGACCTCTGACCTGTGTCCTCTGGAGCGGTGCCGTATCACATCTATGACCTCTGACCCTGATTGTAAAGAGGCCCAAGTCTGTGATGTCACAGCTGTAGACTCCTCCCCTTCCTATTCTGTGACCTCTGAAGAGATTTTTAATGTCTTCATTTGATACCATCATCATTTTGTATTTTTTACAGTTTTTCTAACCTGGTTAGCATGAGTGTTCCTCGTACTCTCACACAGTTCAGCCCATGGCAGCCATGTTGGTGCCAAGCTGTTGCTATAGTAACACCATATCCAATGAGCAGCTGGCTCCAACATGGTGGATGAGATCCTGTTTCTGTAGCAGTGTGTCGTTTGCACCGGAGCCAAGATGGACGACGTGAACTGTTTCTATACGGGGAGGAGACATAGCAGTGTGTATGTGAGGGGTTACCATGGCAACGGTGCATTTGTTGTTGTTGTTATTCTTGTAGTGACAGTAAAACTACTTCCAGTTGTGATGAGAGCTGCATGAATAAAGTGTGAAGAAACACGATGGATGAGACGTCAGTTTTTATTGATTCATGTTCAACATAGAGAACAACCCTTTATAAAGCATGCTAACAGCCATGCTAAGACCTCTATGAGACAGTAGCAATGCTAACATACTCACGGTAAGTAGGTATAATGTGACCATGTCCAGCATCTTCAGTTTAAATTAACTTGATCTTATTTTCAGTTTAGTTTAGTTGAAGTTTCATTTTTAGTCTAGTTCAATTATTTTATTTTACTTTATTTGTAATTAATTTACCTTTATTTTAGTTTTGGGCCGATTGGGCTAAAAGCTGTGACAGCTGTAGAAAGTTTGTCCTTCCTCTGAATACTATAATCCAATCAGCATCAAATCCTGTTCAGTGGAGGACCGCCCCCTTAGGGTCTGATTGACAGCCCTGCAGGTTCTGGGAGGACTAACAGAAACCTGTAGGAGAATGCTTCTTCTTCTTCTTCTTCTTCTTCTTCTTCTTCTTCTTCTTCTTCTTCTTCTTCTTCTTTGTCTAGTGGTTCCATCTAGTGGTTATTGGTGGTAATGCTGGATGAGCTGACCAGAAAAACAACAATTGTTCTGTTAAATGACAGTTAGCTAAATGTTAACTTACCCATTGAACATAATGGACACAACCACTGACCCACACCCCACCCCTCCACCAAGGATTGTGGGAACTGGTTCGGTAGTTTATATGTAATTGAAAAACAGCCTATGTAGTAATGTTATATAAAGTGGGGATAAATTCTTGGATCTGTCTCTTTATTTGGATCTGAGCTAAAATCTAATGGGTTCTGTTGTGGACCATGTCAGAGTCAGAAGTTACCAAAAACAACAACAACAACAACAACAACAACAACAACAACAACAAGAACCTGCAGACATAGGTGGAAGATTAAGATTTAAGAGTTTTTAATAAAAGAATTTTACCCCTGGAGTAAAAACCCTCCTGTCTGAACAAACCATTAGTTACCATCATGATGTCATCATTGATATATTAGCAAATCAATATCTGTCATCATGAAAGTGATCAGATATGACACTGATGCTGAAGAATACGTTTTAGTTCTTGATCAGAACAAATTAATTGTTCCACATGTTTATTTTAATTACAAACTTTATTTCCTCTTAAGTTTCTACAGGAAGAATAAAAGGTCATGTGATCTAGGAACACCAATCAGTTTGTTCAAATAAAAACCAGTCAGAAGCTAAATATGTTTGACGAGCCAGCTGCACTGATGACATCACCACCAATAGGAAGAGAGGGTGAAGTCACGTGGTCACAGACACAGGAAAAATCAATGAAGCAGCTGATGAGCTGCAGCCTCTCTTCAACCAGCGGTGAGTTTAAACTCTTCATCATTCATTCATTCGTTTGTTTGTTTGTTTGTTTATTGATAAACACTGATGTGAGCATGCTCAGTGGGAGAAAAGCCACATGGATCCTGATCTGACTGTTCACACCGCTGTCACATCAGCAGGAATCAGATGCATATCTGGATCAGGACCACATATGAAAGTGTCCCAGATCAGAATGAAACAGACCAGATCCGTGTGATTTACGAGGTTCACACTGTCCAGAATATGAACCACTTTGACCTGCAGCCTGAACGTAGGCTGTGTTTTTACTGTGGATCACATCCAGAGATGATTAGCACCAGAGTTAGAGGTCTTCTTTTAATCCTACAACATGTGTTTTATGATCATGTGACCTCTGATGTTGGATTTCATTGTGAACCCTTTAAAAGTTTAACATGAGTGAAACGTTATAATAACTGATAGGAAGGAAAAGAGGTTTGAAATTATCTTAATGTGTTTAATTTAACCCGGTGAGCTGCAGGAAGCCAAAACTACCAAAATAAGAGTCAGGTTGTCGAAATAAAGACAAGCTGTTCCTCTATTGTTACAGGTGGGGGGGGTGAGAGTGATGGGGGAGTCTCGGCTCATCGTGGAAGAGCTGCTGGCTCTGTGTCTGCAGAGGATCACTATGGAGGAGAACGTCAACACTGAGCTGGGTGAGACACTGACCCGGGATCAGTTCATACACACACTGACCCGGGATCAGTCCTAACAGGTTTACCTTCATACTCAACCTCCTCACTGCAAACTCTGATCACATGCTGATGATGTCACTGGTTCTATTTGTCTGCTGCTGTCAGAGATGGTCGAGGTGGTGAAGAACTTTGAGACGGTCAGGAAGCGATGGCTGCACGCTGAGCTGGAGCTGAAGAAGTATAAGGAGCTGCTGGTGAAGTCTGACGTGGCCAAAGCTGCTCTGGAGGTCAAACTGAAACACGCTCGGAACCAGCTGGACGTGGAGATGAAGAAACGCTACAAGATCGAAGGCGACTATCAGTACCTGGTGAGACAGAGAACACATGGACACCTTACCTCCATACAGCCAACCTCCACATCTGCTGTCAATCAGAGAGGGACACGCCCCTACAGATGTCTGAGACAAAAAAGGAAGAGTGATGATATTTCATACAAAACATTTAAAAAAATAAAAAACATAAAAATACATTTAAAAGACACAGATTGTTTCTGAGGAAACTTCATTTCGACTTGAATATTGTAGGTCAACCAATCAGAAACCTGCCCTGTCTTTTAGCCATGTTTGCTGCATGACATCACGCCAAGCCAACATGACAGAGCTAACCTGACTTACTCTTGCCGTCTGTGATGGGACCAAAAAGTTGCACTTGAACACACCACAGAGATGACGGATGACTAGAGCATACGTTCTGCTCCTGCATTAGAGAAAAAAAGGTGGTGATGGTCTGTGTTCAGCAGTCAGTCAGGGAAACCAGGACCAACTTTACATGTTTGTCTCCACTGTAAGATTCTGTCAATCATTGGTTATTGTTTGTAATGAACTCTGCAGCCTGTAGGAGGCGCTCACAGCATCACTGTAATGATCTCAGCAGAGGCAGATGCAGCTGATGTGTGACATCCTGGTCCATGACAGTAAATCCAGCGCTTGTCTGAATGACGAACAGAAATCTCTCCTGGCGACGTTCGAACACAAAGGAGGGAACATGACTCTGCACAAGAGCAAAAGGTGAGAGTCCGTCATCCGGGTCAGAGCGGGGTTACAGAGGGGGGTCAGAGGGGGGTCAGAGGGGGGTTACAGAGGGGGGTCAGAGGGGGGTCAGAGGGGGGTTACAGAGGGGGGTGAGAGGGGGGTCAGAGGGGGGTTACAGAGGGGGGTCAGAGGGGGGTTACAGAGGGGGGTCAGAGGGGGGTCAGAGGGGGGTTACAGAGGGGGGTCAGAGGGGGGTTACAGAGGGGGGTGAGAGGGGGGTCAGAGGGGGGTTACAGAGGGGGGTTACAGAGGGGGGTCAGAGGGGGGTTACAGAGGGGGGTTACAGAGGGGGGTCAGAGGGGGGTTACAGAGGGGGGTCAGAGGGGGGTCAGAGGGGGGTTACAGAGGGGGGTGAGAGGGGGGTCAGAGGGGGGTCAGAGGGGGGTTACAGAGGGGGGTCAGAGGGGGGTTACAGAGGGGGGTCAGAGGGGGGTTACAGAGGGGGGTGAGAGGGGGGTTACAGAGGGGGGTTACAGAGGCGGGTCAGAGGGGGGTCAGAGGGGGGTTACAGAGGGGGGTTACAGAGGGGGGTCAGAGGGGGGTTACAGAGGGGGGTCAGAGGGGGGTTACAGAGGGGGGTGAGAGGGGGGTTACAGAGGGGGGGTGTCAGAGGGGGGGTGTCAGAAGGGGGTTACAGAGGGGGGTTACAGAGGGGGGTTACAGAGGGGGGTGAGAGGGGGGTCAGAGGGGGGTTACAGAGGGGGGGTGTCAGAGGGGGGTTACAGAGGGGGGTTACAGAGGGGGGGTGTCAGAGGGGGGTCAGAGGGGGGTCAGAGGGGGGTTACAGAGGGGGGTTACAGAGGGGGGTTACAGAGGGGTGTCAGGGGGGGGTTACAGAGGGGGGTCAGAGGGGGGTTACAGAGGGGTGTCAGAGGGGGATTACAGAGGGGGGTCAGAGGGGGGTTACAGAGGGGGGTTACAGAGGGGGGTCAGAGGGGGGTTATAGAAGGGGGTTACAGAGGGGGGTTTCAGAGGGGGGTGAGAGGGGGGTTACAGAGGGGGGTCAGAGGGGGGTTACAGAGGCTGGTTGGTGGATTCTGGAGGTTCCTGTCAGGGATCAGCAGCAGTAACATTTATGATCATAATAGTAACATTTATGATCATAACAATAATATGTTGTTTTTATCATCAATATGAAAACAATAAACATGTTTGAAGCTCTTTAATGTTTCCTATACGTTCCTTCAGGTTGACAGTGATTGATGAGTCATCCTTCCTGTCGGTCTGTCACTCTGACATCAGCTACGATCGGACCGATGATGACATGGTGCGTCATCACATACTACATACATGACATCCCAGTTATCAGTTTTTACACTGACTTCTTTCCTTCCATACATCATAAAAACATAAAAACATGATGTGACAGTTTTTCGTTTTGTTTCAGGATCTGGACACCAGTGTGATCAAACCCCTGAGATCTCGGGCCAGAGAGAGGAGGGTGAGACCAAACGCTTCGCGTCTGATACTCTGGTGCCGTCAGCCAACATGGCGTCCATTGTTTTGTCTGTTGAACACGGTTTTGTCTGCCTCTTCTGTCACCTCATCCTTGGATTATCTGTTTGTTTCTCTGACTCTGGTCGACGTTTTCATTCTGATCCAGGTATTCATGTTCCTGAGACAGCCGTGGAGAACCGTTAACGTCATGTGGGGGTCGGTGGGGGTCTAATAGATTCTGTAACATAATGTACACAACATATTCAGCTCTTCTAGACCGACCCTCCGATGGTCTACCTCTGACAGGTCCTCCTGATGAACTGAATAATTAAATGGCTGCCTTCAGGGTTCTAACATTGTTAAAGGAAGTGGAGAAAAAGATGGATCTGTCCCTTTATCCAGATCCACCTAAACATTCGACGGTTTCTTCCGTGGCCCATGCCCCACCCTAACGCTAGCCCACCCAGTGTCGTGGTAGTCCGTCCAGTAGTTTATGTGTAAAGCGTGTAATCCTCTGTCCAGTCACCATAAATCATGTATATTTAAGATAAATAAAGTTGTTTTGTCCTCTTCTGTGCCAAATAAAAAACAAACATACGTCCCTCAGCATTAAAAAATATTTGATCCACTACTTCAAGTAGTTTTTGTGAAATCCTGCATACAAACCGGTGAAAACATTTCCTCCTATCTGGAGGTTCATATTTTCTATATATTTGTTTTGTCGGTGTGTTTGTTGACTTCCTTGATTTTTACGTTTCTATTTACTTTTACTAAATTTACTGTTATTGGACCAAAACTCTGAGACAAACTCCTCGTACATTTAAACCGGATTCTGACACTGATGCTGTGACGTTCTGACGTTCTCTGGTTCTCTGCAGCGCTCGTCGATGGGACTGGGTGTCGGCAGTCTGGTTGGAAAGCGAGGGAGAGGCGGGAACATGTGTGCAGAGCTGCTGGAGAGAAAGACTGTGGACAAGGTGAGCAGACTGACTGATAACCCGCTAACCCTCCGAGAACCGTTCCCAGATAGACCTGTCTGTTAGAATAGAGACAGAATGTCATCCACGCTTTTCTGTTTCCATGGTTACAAGCTGGATTGTAACCATGTGGTTGGTTTAGTTTCCAGACCATAACTCAAAAACTGTTAACAAAACTCTCTCATACAACAACCAAGTACTGAAGTGGATTTTGGATGAAATGCACCTGGCAGGAGGGAAGTTCATGTTCTATTCATGCAGACACTGACAGACGTTCTGCGGGTTCTCCTGTAAAGACCATTGGGTTTGTCTGTGACTCAGGAGGTGGAAACCATCGTGAAGGCATCGGTGATGACTCCTGAGGCTGGAAGTCAGATCCACATGGTGGTGGGAATCACACAGGAGACCCCCGAAACCTCGGTCCGGACCCTGAACCAGGAGTGTGCCGTTTCAGTCGCTGGTCAGTTAAAGAGGGATTCCTGTTCAAAGTCCTCCAGCCCAATAGGAGGCAGAGCAGCTCCCAGTTCAGATCAGCTAAAAGTCACTTTATACACAATTAATTCAGTGGTACAAACCATTAAGGTGACTGGTGTTCCTCAGATCAAACGTCGGTGTGGTTTCCCAGCGATGAGACGGTGGCCGAGTCTGAAGCTGAAGCCAAGATGGAGGAGAGAGCTGAGAGAAGCCTGAGACACGTTTTTCTTTCTAAAACGGTACAAACCCACAGAACTACAGCCGGAATCATTCATCCTCAGACCAACGGTAAAATAAAACGACACAATCTTACAAATGAAAGAAGCGTAGGTCACCTGAGGTCACCTGAGGTCACCTGACCTCACCTGAGGTCAGCTGAGGTCAGCGGCGATGTGAGTTTTATTGATAATTATCATAAGATGGTTATGTCTGACTGTTAGTGAAGGAGACAGAAATGAAAACAGTTCTCACCATGTTGATGTAAAGTCAGGTAAAGATGTGTAGAAACTTCTTGTCATGATTAATTCCTGTGCTGGATATATAGTTTGTATCTGCAGAACAATAAATGGATCTGAGAGACTGCTAAAAGTGTCACACACACCTCGTCTGAGGAAGGTGGACAAGTTCAAACACGAGTACTCGTGATATCTGCGAACCTGAAGTATGAGGAGATCACAAGTTCTCCTGAGTTCACAACGAACGCAACACAAGTTTTCTGCTTACTCCCTTTAATTTTACTCTCTTTAGGGGCCGTTTATACGACGACCATTTCTCCCAGAAACGGAAACCCTTTGTTGCGTTTTTGTCCGTTTTTGGAAACAGGCTCGTAAGTGGAAATCTTTTAAAATGCCACCATATCTGTGTCATTATAAATGGGCAAAATACAACTCTGACTGAAAATGATGATGACACAGCCCTGCTTCCCGCATGACTGTTACGGTTCCTGCCAGCAAACAGTCTACTGTGGCCAGAACAACAACAACAAAAATACAATGATGGACTGTCTGGTTCTTTTTGTGCTGCAGACTCTGTTGAGTTCATTAACATTATTTCAATGTAGATTTGTTGAACCATCACTGAGATCTTATTCTCCCACCAGCTACGGCCTTAGCATACAGACTACAGCGTTTTCAGTCGTGTTTGTGGATCCGTGTGTACGCGGATCATTTCTGAAACGATGCCGTTTAAACGGGGCCTTAAACTCCCGAATGTCACCGCGGGATCATTGAGTTTACTCACGTCACTCACAAACCCAGTACTGATTCTGGGTGGTTGATGTTGGTCAAACAACGCGATGTGGCGCTCTCCACCAGCCTGCTGACCTGCCAGGTTCTACATTCCATTCCCTGGCGCTAGGTATTTAACCACCGTCTGTCCCGAGTTCAGCTGGTTGTCGAGAAGGCTGTTAGCAAACAAACTTGTATCGTACAGCTTTAAGTGTCCTCATAGAGCTATGAAGAGCTTGTCCTCCATTTCTGCATCAACATCCTACTGATGTCTGGAGAATCTCAACACTGATTGGCTTTCATGCCCAAGTTGAAATTTCTCAACGCACGAAGATGCAAATACTGCAAATTTTGTGTCTTCCTGCCTTTTGTGTTTCACTGTTCACGTCATTTATGTCGCTGGTGTAAATTTGCATCTACCCACAGCTTTGCATTGCTTTTGTATTTAATCCGCCGTGTAAAAAACTGGCTTCAAAGTTCAACCGACTCCATCTGCAATCCACTGCATCCACTGAAGTTTGATTTATTGGTGAACTGTCCCTGTAATGACAGTCAGCTGTCAGATTCTGTTTGTATGAGTCAAAGTGACCTTAGAACCATTTTAACCACCGCATGTAAACAGAGGCATAGTTTGATAGCATAGGATCATTGGAGTTGTTGTTGTCATTGGTGAATGTTCACCGATGACGTGATGTTTTATTCACGTTTGTCACGACCTCCTTCCTGATGTCACAGTGACAGAAATGAAACGTACCATTAGTTCTGGTCATGGTCAGGTTGAGCTTTGTGTTCCCTGCCTCCGTCCAGGTGATCCGGCCGGAGACGTGCCTACCATGTGGTAAGAGGATCCGCTTCGGGAAGATGGCGGTGAAGTGCAGAAACTGCCGCATGGTCGCTCATCCAGAGTGCAAACAGAAATTCACCGGCAGCTGCTCGACTAACGGTGCGGCAGGAAGTTCAGCTCAACAGGTTTGTCAGAGTCGTGTGAGGCTTTCAGACCAGATAGTCCAGAACCAGTGCAGGTAAATTTAAAAGAAGAGTCCTACTGGGACAGGATGAACACCACAGGAGGAGGCGGTAACCACGGGTGGAGGTCCCAGTGGGGGACAGTTTTACCGTTATCTGTCCTGAGTCATGAGCTGTTTATCTTTTCAGAACTCATTGGAGGGTTTTGCTCCAGCGGTCCAACCAAAGGTCCCTCTGCTGGTCGTCGAGTGCGTGGCCGAGATAGAGAGGAGGGGCCTGGAGGAGGTGAGCTTTTCTCAGACCTGCGTTAAATCAGGGTACGATTAGTCTGAGGAGATGTTAACTTAGCAGACGGACCAGAACAACCTCACAGACACTTTTAGGTTTCCTCAGAGCTCCTAGTGGGAAAATGATCTGCAGGATTGAGCTGAACTGGAGCTGCAGCTAATGTTAGCCGGAGGATCATGAAGTTTCAAAGAGTTATCTCAGAGTTGTTCCAGGTGCAAGTAAAATATTCTAGGACTCTCCTTTCTGTGGTGCCCTCAGGTCCATTACACGTTTAAAAATCCTTCAGAATGCCCAAATAATGACATTAAGGTTCAAGAAATAAAGATGGCTTTGAATAGATAAAGAACCTAACCCTGGTTAGACTAGATGATTGATCACTGGACCGATGGGAGGTTCTTCAGGACTCAACAGGTCCAGCAGCTGATCCTGACTCAGACCAGTCTAGGTTGGAGCTGCTGATGTGCTGTGTGTCTGCAGAGAGGACTGTACCGAGTCCCGGGAGGGGAGCGTCTGGTGAAGGAGCTCAGAGATCGAGTCATCCAGGGGAAAACTCCGCTCATGCTCAGTAAAGTCCACGACATCCACGTGGTGTGTGGTCTGCTCAAAGACTTTCTGAGGAAGCTGAGGGAGCCGCTCATCACCTTCAGACTGCACAGGACCTTCATGGAGGCTGCAGGTACGAACGCGGCTCACACGTCCATCTCTGACTCGTCGTCGTTTGTTAACTGATGGTCTGTCTTCATCAGAGCTGACTGATGAAGACAACAGCACCGCCACCATTTATCAGGCCATAGCAGAGCTGCCACAGGCCAACAGAGACACGCTGGCCTTCCTCATGCTGCACCTGCACAAGTAAGAGTCTCCTGATGAGACGGGGATCCATCAGAGCTTTATTTTACCCTCCGTTGTGTCTGTTTGTGCTTCAACATTAAGTCTAATACTTCATGACAGTTGGAGTACTGCTCTGTTTTTAGGGTGATGAAAAGCCCTCACTGTCAGATGGACCAGAACAATCTGGCCAGGGTGTTTGGACCAACTTTAGTGGGACACGGGATGTCTGAGCCGTCTCCAACAACCATCATGAGGGACACGAACACTCAGCCAAAGGTTTGCTTCTTGGATCTCACGTTCTGTGTCTATGTGGACCAATCACGTCCATCTTTACCTCAGTGGGTCGTTAAGTCGTTTTTTTCTGTCTCAGGTCGTTTGTCGCCTGTTGTCCCTCCCTGACGCGTACTGGAGGAACGTCCTCACCATCCAGACCGATCAGATCTCGTCCTCTGCCACGCCGATCTACAGCCAGGATGGTGGACACGGTGGGATTATTACTGGTCCTCTCACTGGTCCAGTTAGCTCCAGTTTCTCATTTCTCATCCCGTGTTAATTCTGTCTTTTATTATTTCATTAAGTCTTAGTCCTGAGTCACATGACCTCATCAGTTTTATCATATTTAGTCACATGACCTCATCAGTTTTATCATATTTAGTCACATGACTTCATCAGTTTTATCATATTTAGTCACATGACCATCCGTTTTATCATATTTAGTCACATGACCTCATTAGTTTTTATCATCTTTAGTCTCATGATCCTGTTTTTAGTCCAGGTTTAAAAGTCTGGACATTTTAGTCTGATTGTATCAACGAAAACCGTCAGTATTTTAGTCTAGTTTAATAAAAGTGTTGACATTTGAGTCTTTTCTAAGACATCAGGTTATTATTAACATTTCAGACCAAACCAATATTTGTATCATTTTCCTCTGATTTCACTGATTCATCAGATTTATCTGATCATTATCTGATAAAAACAGGTTGAATGATTCAGAATGCAGCTTTGCACAAAGTGTCTGGTCTGATGATGTCACTTTAAGGAACACATGCAGACATGGAACATGTTCTGATTGGCTGATTCATTTTGAACCACGCCCACCTCCAAGCCAGCGAGCCGGGCTTCTTACCCATTTAAAGTCTGACAATAGGTTGAGATGGTTTCAGCCCCAAAACCTCCAATCATTGGTTTACCAGATAAAACTGAGGGACTCTGAGCTCCAGATATCCTGAGGAACCTTCAGAGGGAACCAGATACTAGATGGTTCCATTAGTCTTTGGCCCCTATACCCAGGTCAGACCAAAAAAACAGTCTATAATATTTTTCTTTTTGTGGAGAGATTATGGTAAATTATTATTTTTTAAACTACATTTTAGTCGTTTCTCATCAACAATATTTCATGTTGTTTTCTTCAGTCAGTGTTTGATGATGTCGTCTTGTGGGAAAAAAGGGTTGTTGAACATTTTTTCATCAGTTTTCATGATATTAACACTATTTTCATCTGTGTAGTTCTAATCTCACTACTGGACCCATCAACTCACAGCTGTGAGCTCATCTATGGATGTTTGGTCATAAACGTCTCAGGGTTGCTGCGCTGTGGTTGGTCGGTTTTATTCCCGTCTGGATCGGTTTGGTTCCCTTCAGTGGGCTGTTAGAAGATTTCTGATGAATTGTGAAGCTTAGACTTGAGTCTTCTCAGCATTATTTACCATGTTATAATAAGTCAAATAAAACCTTACCTGGTCTGACGGAGACCACATTTCAGCTCAAAAACAGTTCATAGAGGATTTTGGTCTCATTTTGATCCAGAGCTTCAGCAGATGAATCAATCCTGTTTGTGTTCTCCTTACTGCCTTCCTGGTCACCCATCATGACTTAATACCTGCTGACGTTTAGTGGAACGTTTTTTTCTGATCCAGGTCGGTTGTTCAAGCCGCTGACGTCTCCAGAGCTGAACAGCTACTATCAAACCACCAGCAGAGGATCTCTGAGGGGCAGAATCAGGAATCTGGGCAACGCTCTGACCAACACGTAAGACCACAACAGACCAGTTCGACCACAACAGACCAGTTCCATTTATCATAGATGATCTGTATGTCAGTCGGCGACACACAACTGACAGTGGGAGGAGCCTGTTTCTGTTTCCTGCTGTCAGTTCATGAAAATAAAAAGATGAGAAGAATAATGGACACCGTTTAGATTTATTTCTGTTTGATATAAAGTGAATCTGAAGACTTTATATGTTTGGTTGTTTTGTTGGTGTTTTGCACTTTTAAAGATGGAGGCTGAGCAGCAGGTAGAATCATGGCTGAAATAATCCGTCATTAATGAGGAAAATATTGATGACATCACCTGCAGCAGAAAGCATTTACCCATGATGCACAGCAGCTTAACTTCCTTAATTTAAATATTGATCAATATAACCTGTGAAATATGAACAGACTCTGGGGTCTGGTAGAGGTGTGGCGCCCTGAGGCATGATGGGTAATTCAGCCCTGATGAAGGTTGGTTCTTTTGGTGGACTCTGACATCTCTCCTGTTTTTTTGTCTCTTTAGGGGTCGAGTAGAACCAGGAAGGAGGTTCTTCACGTCACCCAGCTGATCCACATCACACTAGTACTACACACAGTAGCAGTACTACTACTAATACTCTGTACTGTAGTAGTACTGTTAGTACACAAAAACACACTTTACATCTTTATACCAACAGGAAATGATGTCATGTCAAACCGTGACTGTAGGAAAATAAACAAGATTTAACAGTATGTAGCAGCGAGCAGCTCCTCTGTTTCTTCAGTGCAATGCATTGTGGGAGAATCGTAATACTTACAATACTTTAATCAAATGTCAGTGTGATGTTTCGTGTCTGATTGGTAACGTTTTCTGAAAAATGATGTATTTTTCTGTCTAATCTGTAAAGATGATTAAATCCTGATGTCACCAGTTTCCTAATCCAGGTAAACCAACAGGTGAGACTGGTCTAAACACCAATCAGAAAGCAGCTTCCTGCTGCTGATTAAAACAAGTTACATTTGTCCAATGTACATTTTAAAAGCTTTGAGTATCTTTGTGTCTGAGCTGGTGGAAGATGTTTCGACTCACTCGGGTGTTTCTGGGTTGAAAAATAAAAGCATGTTTGTAAAAACTTCAAATAAAATATTTAAATGCAGATGATTTTTTGATTTTCATTTCCTGGCATGAAGAGAAGCTGGAATGATTCATATCTGCAAAACATTTTAACAGTGAGACATCACAACAGTTAACCATCAGTAGATGTTCCTGCTCTCCAGAGGATGAACCCTTTAGACTTTAATGATCCCTTCTGCTTCACATGATCCTCTCCATGAAGCGTTAGAACAATTTAAAATGGTATATAATTAGTGCAGAAAACTTTTTTTTCGTTCTTTTTAAATGTAGGTTTTTTGGAAATAAAACTACATTTAAAAACTCCGGGAAACGTTTTGGTCGTCCACCCTGGGGCTGACGTCACCGAGGTTAGAGGTTATAAATCCGGAACATCAACAAAGAAAACAAAGGTGGCGGCTGTGGAGTTCACTGTGTGTCGAACTCGGTTGATATTCCTCTGATTTTCGCCGACATGTTCTCTGTTTCGCCGCCCAGAAACACGTTATTGGTGGCGGCTCTCAGCCTGATCCTGAGCCGCTCGTCCTGCTCCTCTCTGTCGGTCGCAGACATTCCGCACATCGCCGCGTACTTCGGCACCAAGACTCGCTACGAGGAGGTGAACCCTCATCTACGGCGGGACCCGCTGTTCGTCAACAAATCCGTCTTGAAACCTCCGCTCGACGAGCGGTGCTCCGCGATCCACCTGACCGCCATCATCAGGCACGGCAGCCGCTACCCGACCACCAAGAACATCCGCAAGATCCAGAAACTGAGCGAGCTGGTCCGCAGGGAGGCTTCCAGAGGCTCCGAGGGCTGGCAGAGGGAGATCCAGAGCCGCTGGGAGAACTGGTTTACGGAGGACATGGACGGTGAGCATTTACTGAAATATTCTGTTTCAAATGTTAATTAAAAAATAATGTTTGGACATTTTATTTGTTTAAAAATATCTGAAATAGAGCTGAAAATATCCCCATTAAACGTCATATCTGGGTGTGTAGATCTACTGGCTGCTCTGCCAATCACTCTGAATCCTGATTGGTTGTTTCTGTTCTGATTTATTTAGTGCAGTGCTTCGACTGACCACATGGAGTCGCTGTTTGGCCGAATCGTACAGGATCAGATCATGTGTAGAATTTAAATGTGTATTTGATGTGTTAAATGTTTATTTTTGTTCTCACTCCTCTCTACTCCTCCTCCTCAGGTCAGCTGGTGATGAAGGGCAGGCAGGAGCTCCGTCAGCTGGCGAGGCGTCTGTCTGTCTTGTTTCCGTCGCTCTTGTCAGAGGAGAACAGGTCCAGGATCAGTTTTAGGAGCAGTTCGAAGCATCGCTGTGTGAGCAGCATGGAGGCGTTTCAGGAGGGCCTGTGGAGACGCCCAGGTGGGACGACAGCGGGTGAACCATGCCCTCACTGCCGTTTGTCTCTTCCTGCATGTTGAAGAAGGTTGTTGAAAGGCATTCTGGGAAGTGTAGGAGGGTGTAACGTGTGTCTGTCTGCAGAGTACCGGCATCAGGTGGACGACGAGCTGATGCGTTACTTCGAGTATTGCCGCGGTTACACAGAGGGCGTGGAGAAGAACCGCACGGCACTGCAGGAGGTGGAGAAGTTCAAACACGGGAAGGAGATGGAGGCAGTGAGGAGGAGGACGGCTGAGAAACTGGGCCTTCCTCATCACCGCCTGACATCAGGTCAGACACGCCCTCCAGTCCTAGTTTGGAGTCTGTTGTGATTGGTATCATGAAGTTTGTCCCTCTGTGTGTCCTGTAGATCTGCTTGAAGCAGCGTTCTTCTTGTGTTCCTACGAGCTCTCCATCAAGTCTGTTCACTCTCCCTGGTGCTTCCTGTTTGACGAGGACGACGCAAAGGTACCGAGTACACACCTGTGTGTCAGAGTACACACCTGTGTGTCCTGTGTGTCAGAGTACACACCTGTGTGTCAGAGTACACACCTGTGTGTCAGAGTACACACCTGTGTGTCAGAGTACACACCTGTGTGTCAGAGTACACACCTGTGTGTCAGAGTACACACCTGTGTGTCAGAGTACACACCTGTAGTGCTTTTGTGTCTGAAGGTTTTGGAGTACCAGCTGGACCTGAAGCAGTTCTGGAAATGTTCTCATGGTCATGTGATCAGCAGTCTGTCCAGCTGCCCTCTATTTCATCACGTCTTCAGGACGTTGGACAAGGCTGGACGCCCCCGCAGGTCAGTGATGATGTCACTGTTAATGCTGATGTCATGGAAAACAGCCGAGAGGAAATTGGACAAATGAAATGAATTTTCATAAATGATAAAGTTTTACTCTTTTGATAATATCTTCCAATGATTATTGATTATCACTTCCTGTTTGTGTCCACCAGGTCCACCGAGGCGCCACCCGAGCCGGCCTCCATCTTGTTGGGTCACGCCGAGACAATCATCCCCCTCCTCTCTCTGCTGGGACTCTACAAGGACCAGACTCCGCCCACAGCAGACAACTACCACTCACAGCACGGTATGAAGCCCCCGTCCTGATGTCGAATCAGACTGTTTGTGACGCTTCATCCAACCTGGCTTTTGCAGATCCACCAATTAAAAAGGTTTTACCTGAACAGAACAGGTGACAATGTAGAATATAGGATATTAGTAATGTTTTTAACTTCATGGTTATTTCATACATTAGCTTGCTGAGGTGCTAACTATTAATAGGCTAGCATTACTGCAATTAATAACAATTGTTGCTTTGTGGTGAAGGAGCGTACTGATAAGTGAGCTAGCTGGTGGCAAATTTTTGTTTTAATCAGATTTTAAACATCATGGTCGGTGGGATTGATAAAATGTCATCAGACATAAAACATCAGACACCTCCTCCTGTCTGATTCAGAGGTTTGGTTCACTTCCTGGTTCTGACATCACACTTCATGTTGTGTCACAGGTAGAAGTTTCCGTTCCGGTCTCATCGCCCCGTACACCGCCAACCTTGTCTTCGTCCTGTACGACTGCCAGCGAGGCCCGCGGCTGCAGATGCTCCTCAACGAGTCCCCGGTTCAGTTCCCAGGCTTGGAGACGGAGGACGCTCCACTTTACAGGGACGTCCGGGCCACGTACCGCCACCTGCTGGACGGCTGTGACTTCCACAAGGAGTGTGAGGGCCGAGCTGCCGGCCGTGGACCGAACACGGAACTCTGAGGAGACGGATTTTCTGATCCAGTAAGAACACACAAGGGTTCACTTCAGATGGTCTCTGCATTTTATTGGTTTACACTTGGAAAAACCCTCCCCCAAACAGTAGCTGTCCAATCACAGTTTAGCTATCATGTACACACACATGGGGGTGTGGCCTGTTTCCAAAGCTGAGGGTCACATGACCCTCGCCCCACATTTCTGACTGTAGGAACTGAATGTTTCATGAAACCAAGGTTAAAAGTGAAAACTCGACCTTTAACCTCAAACTGCTTAATATTAAATAAGAACCAATGAGTCATAAATGATTAAAACTCCTCATGTTAAAGTATGATTCCATCATCATACAGGTTTAATAATCATGTTCTAGATTAAATAGCTTCCAGAGGTTTAGCTACATCATGACCTGAAGCTAACGGTGGCTAATGTCAAAGTCACAGTTGTACAATATGAAAATGTGTGAGAATCGAACAGCATCTTCTTCTTCTGTTGTTTTTAAACGCTGCTGCCCCCTGTGGGTAGACTTCAGTACTGAAGTCAGGATGACACCAGATTTATGTGCGGTTTAAAGTAATGGATCATATCAGTGGACTTTAATGTTGAAATGCAAACAGCTGGCAGGTCTGTAAATAAATGAATTAGTAAATGAAGACGTTTTAAACCGGCATCACCTCACCATTAAAGTTAATTTATTATTTATTCTGTTTTATGATCATGTAACGCTTTCTTATATTCAAGTTTTTTTTCTTTGTTGATTTGGGAATGTAAAAACCTCAAGTTCAGAGGATTTTCACAATAAGAGCCTCATTTAAAGACATTCTGATAATGAACGGATCTGATTTTATTCTCTTTTGTGTTGCTCAGGGTTTATTATTACTCTTTTAATGTTGTTGGTTTCCATCTCTGTGCCTTGAGTCGGTTCAGACGGCTCCTCCTCCTGCTGCTCCTCCTCCTGCTCCTCCTCTCTCTGGGTTGTTCATGGTTTCTTCGACTAGAACCACTGATGCCAAATGTTTAATGAAAAACTAAATAAAGTTTTTCACAAGAGAACAAAGTGTCTCGTTTCATCAGTTAAAACCTAATGAGATAAAAGTTTCATACGACACAAACTGACGACTTCATGGTTTTTCCCAAACGTTGAAACACATTTCTAGAAACTGTGGCTCAATTTCTCAAAACTTCAAACACAAACTGAAAATATATATATATATATATTTTGACTGAAATAACATTTACAGTACTACATGTATATGTAACACAAACATTACCTATTTACGTTGTATGTAGCAAAACTCACCACCTAAGTAAAAAGAGAAACACGACAAAGAAAATCAGAGCAGATACAAAAAGGTAACGAAAGAAATATTTATTGATTACTGCGACACAAAGTGTTCAGCTGACAAAAAAAGCATCAGTTTTGCTACAAATAATAACAATGCTAACAAAAAAAGTTAGCATTGTTATTATTTGTAGCAAAACTGATTCATGTGTCGTCAAATAACAATTTAAAATTAAGTGGGAAAAGAATGTTCTCGAGAAAATTGTGAAAACTTATAAGATCATCCATCCATCAATCATCCATCCATTATCCATCCATCCATCATCCATCCATCCATCCATTATCCATCCATCCATCCATCCATCCATTATCCATCCATCCATCCATCCATCCATTATCCATCCATCCATTATCCATCCATCCATCCATCCATCCATCCATTATCCATCCATCCATCCATCATCCATCCATTATCCATCCATCCAGTCATTCCTCTCCTCAGTGACTTTCCAGTTCCTCCTGGAGAATACTGAGGCGTTCCCAGTCCAAAGGGAGGTCCTAGGAGGATCCTAACCAGATGTTGAACCACCTCAACTGTCTCTTTTGGACATGGAGGAGCGACTCTACTCCGAGCTCCTCCCCCATCTCTAAGTCTGAGTCCCCTCTATGCAGGAAGATCCTCTCAGTCTCTGGTTTCCACCAACTCATCTTTAGGTCACTACCCAGAGATCAGGACCAGAGGTGAGGGTTGAATGTAGATCCTATGGTGGATCCAGATCTGTCTTCAGACTCAGCCCCATCTTCACCCTGTTGGTCCCACTCGTCCATCTCATGCTCCATTTTCTGACTTGTGACCTTATTTAAACACCTAACAGCAGATTTTCCAGCAGAGAACCATCATCTCAGCTTTGACGTCTTCATTGAAGACTTCAACACCTCACCTGGTTTAGGGAGACCAGGGCTCCCCTTCTGGAGCCAGACCTGGGACAGGACCTCGTCAGTGAGCCGGCTTTGGGTTCAGGTGTAATGTCTGCCAGGAGGCAGGAAGAGGGCGGAGACTGACTCCTGGGATCAGACTCCTGTCTCAGGTAATAATCCTTAAATCTTTGGTGTTCATAAATCTTGGATGTGGTGCAGATCCAGATCATAATCCAGATCTGCTGGATCTAAACATGTTTATCTTTATTTGGCCGCTACATGCTAAGAGCTAACATACATGGAGGTTTTCACTCTATTCCTACTGAATACTTAACAATGAGACAAACGTCACATTCATTTTTACAGATTTATTCCATCATCCAGCAGTTATTACATCATAACTCAACAGCCAATAACAACACTGTAAAGAGATCCAGTGGGCAGACACGCTCAGTTTGTCATAACCATCAGATCAATAATCAATCAAGAGAGAAAAATGTGAATTATTTGTTGAATTTATGGCTGTTTAAATTCCACTTTAATGTAAATATGAATATTAATGTATAATAAAGTTACAGAATGAACCATCAGCTCCATTAAAGCAACATGTTTACATGTTTATTTACAGTGTAAACACTTTTTAATCATTTCCACAAAGATAATTATTAATATCTGATAACATGTTAAAGTAACATCTGAGCTGGACATGGAGTACAAATCATAAAAAAAGTAAAATGAACTCAAATTAAATGGTGTAAAAAGTTCTTTTCAGGATGTTAGACACTTTATTTTGAAGATCTAGCGCCTCCTGATAATTTCAAAATGAATTCCCAGAATGAGAACTTTATTTAGTACGGAGGACCAACGCTGACAAAATGTAGTAAAAACATACAAAACAAAACTATAATTATTTAAATATGTAATACTGTCAAATAAATAAATGGACAACAACAAACAATGATTCATACTTTACTCGCAAATGACAACTTATTTATTCGACAGTTAAATTTTCTAATATTAGTTTTATATTCATTTGTATTCTTGTCTGAAAACGTTTTACTACATTTTGTGAGTTTCATCATTTGGTACAATTATAGGAAAAATAGGAATTCCTTCCATCAATCAAATCATCTGATAGAAAAACTTTAAATTATAACAAATCTATACATCCTGTCATATCTCAGATCCTTTCAAAATAAAAGCTGAGGATAATAAATTGACCTTGGTAGAAAAACCCTGAAATTTAAATCTGTTAACTTTTTCATCTTAGTTTAGCTCTGGACAGAGGTGTCTCCATGGCAACAGCTGCTGAGGCTCATGGGTACTGTAGTCTTTACTCCGGACTAAAGTGGGGGTGAAACTGAACTGTTATGATCCCCAACCTGAGGGCCAGGACCCTCGTGAAGGTCACAAGATAAATCTGACGGGTCGGACATCTCAGCTGTAACTCTAAATTAAATATTTGACTAGTAGCAACGAATCTGGATTATTTTTACCTCCTCAGGAAAGTAAAGAAGTAAAATTATGATAATGTCGATTCATCACTAAACCCTTCATCCTCCGCTAATGAGTCTTCAGTCATGTCACCAGCTGTCACC
>CM075203.1:380000-387500 GCA_037577475.1 Chaunax sp. Z400 | reverse complement strand
CTACTGGAGTTATAATATGACTCCACAAGAGTGACCACTGAATAAACATCACTGTTTTTCACACAAAGCAGGAAATGACATTTACTGAAGTTACACAAAGACCCAAATAATTAAGAATTAGTCTTGAACAGTGTTTCACGTTTATTGAGTTTCTTGTGAATGAAAAACCATCTAAATTGCTGAATTGTTCCGGGAGTCTGGTGATCCAGGTATCAGGTCCAGCATCAGGTTTCTCCTCATGTCCTCTCAGACCGGTTGAGTCTCAACCATCAGCTCTGAATGGAGCCGGATTGAAAGCAGCTCCTGGAGAAACATTTCTGATCTCCAGAAGCTCTGACAACAAACGAGATGTTTCATTGTCAGATTTTCTACGTCAGGTTTAGCGAGGCGTCCAAACGACGACGACTTGTCCTCGCTTTGGATCTGAGGGTTCCGGTCTCAGCCTAAGATCCAGACCCGAACCCACACTGGACTGATGCTGCAGGTGAGTTTCTCATATCCAGTCACGTTATTGAGAACATTTTAAACAGAGTCAGACGTTTGAAACTTTCCGTTAACTACTCTTCAGTTTCAGGACAAACTCATTTTGGGACCCTCCGGTGCCCGCATTACAAAACCGAGTGGGATGTTCTAGGCTAGCTGATAACTTTAGCATTAGCTTGACCTTCTCGTCAGTCTGGCTTTAACACAGCGCCTCCTCCCCGGTTAAACCGGCGGATATCACCGCCGGTAACACACCGCGAAGCGCCGACTGCTCCGTTAAAACAGTATGAGGAAACGGCTGAAATGCTTTGTTTATCCGGTAAATGTGAGCAGCTCTTACCTCCGGTAGTAACGTCAAACAGCGGCACTTCCTTAGTGGTACGGGGTCCGCCCTAGTCTTTCTCTGATTGGCTTACCCAGCTCAGCTTTCCTTAATTTGAACCAATCATCACTCCTCATGTCTAACTCAAACCAATCCAAAAGCGAAGGCAGTGAATACTAGCCAATCAAATGTAGAGTAGGGCGGGTCATGACTTCGTCATCCTGGAAGACAACTGGTGGATGATTGCGCGTCTTCTTCTACTCTTCACGTACCAGATGATGACTCAATACCGCAGAGCAGAATATTGATATAATAAAGTGGAAAAAACAAACAGTTTTCCTTTAAAAGATTTCCTCACAACACTTCGTAATGTAAGGTTAATAACTTTATTCAGAAATAATATTTATTGGGTTCGATTCCGACCCGTGGCCATTTGCCGCATGTCTAACCCTAACCCCCCCCCACACACACACACACACACATTTCCTGTCACCTCTTCAGCTGTCCCATGAAATAAAGGCATAAAATGGCCAAAAAATTACTAAAAACAGAAGGAAAAAAAGAAATAATATTTATTAACATTAAGAAATCCAGAAAGATGTCATCTAAATTAAAACTTAATAAGAGGAAATTATCAGTGTACAGTATGTTTAAATCAATGATCAATAATAGTTTTAAATGATGGGATAGATGGGGAGAGAGAGATAAGGAGGATAGGTGGAGAGAGGGGGGGAGTGAGGGACACAGACATGTTCAACCACAATAACAATAACAGCTGTTGTAATGGAGAGATTATAGTTTGCAGTATTTATAATAACTACTACAATAACAACACTGATAATAATGATATTAATAATGGTGATGATGATGATAGTAATAGTAAGAGTAATGATAATTGAATTATTGATTGTTATAAACAATTTGCTCAAGTGCTTCTACCTGCTAAATAAATGGAGATTAAACAAAAGTGTTGCCTGAGTTTCAGATATTCGTGCTTTTTAACCGAGACATGAGTTGGTTTGTCAACCAGATTAAAATGTTGGCATTGTACAGTATACTTTATTTAATTCAGTTCAATAGAATGTGAAAAAATATGAAGTGTGTTGAATAATTTTGAATAATTATGATAGTATATGCATAAGGACAAACAAATATAAATCCGACTTGGCAATAAACCTGATCCTGATCATTGGTGCTCATTTATCCAGCAGGTGGCGCTCTAACACAGATAATAAGCCTTTGAACTGGAGATTACGTTTATAGTTACACACAGTCTTTGTCATCATCAGTGTCTCTTCATATTCCATTGTATAACATCATGATTAGTTTCCGCTCGTCAAAAACATAAAAATCATGACAATCACATCAACCGTGTAAAATTGCTCATGAAACGTTGCTCGCTGTTGCTGAAGATTTATTTTGTAAACTGTCCCCCTGAATGTTATTTTACGGGTTTTGTGATTTTTTTGGGGGTGTGTGTGTGTTATTTAACCAGAACCTGGCAACCCTGTGTGCTGACAGGATGCGTTTGATTCCAGTTCGCGGCTAACAAGTAGCATCGTCAAGCCAGGCGGAGTGACGCAACATTGGGAAATGCTGCTCTTACAAAATAAAAGCATAGTTCATTATCTGCGACGTATAATGCCGCTCATGCTCAGGGCTGGAGGAAGGACTTCACTCATTACTCATAGGTAAATAAATACATGAAAATCTAAACGAAAGATTAATAAGACAAAACATAACAATGAATTGTATCTAATGAAATGTAAATTGTTCAATTATAAAACTTAATCTTGAGAGTTGAAAGTTGTTTAATTCAAAATCTAAAATATATGTTGAATATTTGTCTAATATATATAAAATATGTCATGTCTATATAATGTCTAAATTACTTTTAACAGCATCCTCAATATCCACCATCTGTTTATAATTTGTTTGATTTATATGTTTATACATCCGCCTTGCTAGCGATGCATACGTAAATAAAACAATGAGACACTTTATCTGTGGTCATTGAGTGTATTTGAAGGAACACAATAAAAACATGTTCATTCAAATAAACTAATTTCCCCCTTATTTCGTGTTTGGGACATGAACAAGAACAACACAAATATACAAACAACACATATTCAACCTTTAAAATAATATTTGAATGGAAAGCAACAATGATATTTACGACACATATCGTTATATCAAGACTGAATCAAAACATGTTTTAACACGTTTTAAAGTAAAAATGAAAAAGGATGTTCATCCTTTTAGAAACATCAGTTTAGGCCTAACAAATTATTTTGAAGGCCTTGACCGGAAATGTCGCATGCTCCTGTCCTCTACTTGACTCGCGACCAGCTCAGTCTCGTCTCTTCTCCCCTCAAAGGCGCCTTGGAGAGATTTTCTCTCCGCCAGTCTGCGTCCGGCCACGGCGTCTATGTGGCACCCTGAAGCCGGGAAGAGTCCAGCTGGATCCATCCGCCGTCTGGAGGATTTAACGGAGGTCAAAACCACGGATGGTTTTGTCTCCAGGTGGGGGACCTGGAAACCCGGGCCCACAGTAGGAACAGGGAGGAGGCCCCGACGCCCCCTTGTTCTGACCCAGAAATCAGCTCAGACGACCGGGCTGCCTGTCAACTAGAAGGCCGGCTAACGACTAGTCACACCGGACTTCAGGGTGGCACCCGAGGAAAACGTTTAACGGGATACTTATTTTTTGTCTGAACATTATCCATCAGGAAGGATTTATCAACGATTAAAAAAATAACCAGCATCTTTCTGGAAATCGGGGGGCTGCTGGCTTGCTAGCTCCGTGCTCGCTGTCCCAGTTAGCTTCTCTCCCCGGCAACTAGACAGCGGCGGCTCCACAGCGGAGACGGAGTAATACAGACGGGATTTCGGTACTTTGTCCTCATTAAACTGACCTCACCGAAGACATCGATGATGGCTGCTTTAATTAAGGAAATCGTCAGTAGAAATAAAAGGCGATACCAGGAGGACGGCTTCGACTTGGATCTGACCTGTATCCTTTTACTAGTCCGTCAATTTGACTGTAATTTAACTGCATTTTGTTAGCGTGCTTCTCTAACGTTAGTTTGTTCGCTCGATGTAGAACTACATTTTAAAATGATTAAACTTAGTGATACTGTCCATGTTCAACATTGATTATATCGATGTGCACAGTTTAACAACCAATCTAGGGCATAGAAATCTGAACTTAAAGAACCCGTTCAGTACTCCGTGAATCAAAGACGGCAATGTCAGTGTTAGCGATTCCCGTTAACACATCCGAAAAATAAATGTCTGAATTGTCATAAATTATCTTTATAGGCTGACGTATGATTAATTTTAGCTATTTCTAACTACTACATTAACATTTTCAGTTTTCTCGCCAGAAATAAGGACATTTTTTTCGAGTTTACCTTAAATTAGCATTTTTTCAAGGGAGTCCGCAGTGCGGAAACAGACTGAATCTGGCTACTTGTAGCTAACGCTAGCTAGGGTTTATCTCCGATGATGCAGCGATTTCTGAATAATCTGTCGACAGGATACGTGATAATGTCTTATACACTAAAATATTAATCCGTTTTGTGTGTGTTTTTTGAGTAAAATTTAAGATAGCGCTTACGAACAGGCTAAGCTAACAGTGGCGTTGCATCAGCAGCAGTCAGACTGAAAGACTTAAATCAGCACACCTCAGAAAATTACACCTAGAGAATTAACACTAACAGAAAAAGAATTGTTACAGTATATTTAATCCTCAAATATAGTAACATTATATTAACCTTTTATTGATTATATATCTCTCCAAGAATTTGGTGACTTAATAGTAGAGTTAGGGAAAGTTCTCAGCGTCTAAAATCTTAATATTTCTACAGTTAGAAGCAAAATCACTCAACCATCATTATATCTATGTTATTGGTAAAATCTACTATTGATCAGCTGTTAATAACCAGATCAAACAGTTTAAATAGATCAATAATCAGATATTAAAGTGTTTCCTGACTCCTCAGTCTCTAAATGATCCAACCCTTAATGACCAGCGTCTCTAGTTCTTTGTAGACCCTTTAGCTGCTCTGACCTGCTGCAAACCTGATGCAGATCCAGACTCCAGCTTCTGGCGGCGTTCCTGAGGAATCTTAGCCCATTCCTCATGGACAAAGGCCTCCGGTTCTGGAATATTCCTGGTTTACCTGCTGCAACCACCTTCTTCAGATCCCACCAGAGATTTTCTATGGATTCCAGTCAGGCGACTGTGACGGCCTCTAGAATGATCCAGGACTTGTTCTGAAACCAGGTCTTGGTGGACTCTGAGGTCTGCTTGGGATCGTTGTCCTTTTGGAAACGTCCAATGAGGGCCGAGCTTCATCTTCCTCACAGATGGAGACGTTTTCTTCTAGGATTTCCTGATCCTTGATGGAATCCATCTGACCCTCTACAGGCTGCAGGTTTCCAGTGGTCCAGGAAGCAAAGCAGCCCCAGAGCCTCACTGATCCACCGCCATGCTTCCCTGTAGGTAGGCTGTTCTTTTCAGCCTCAGCTTCATTCTTCCTCCTCCAGACATACCGCTGATCCAGAGGCCCCAAAAGGTCCAGTTTGGTTTCATGGCTCCACAGAACAGCATCCAGAACTTCTGGGTCTGATCCAGATGGTTCTGAGCTACTGGAGCCCACTTTCCTGGAGCTTCTGGGTCAGCAGTGGTGAAGGTCTTGGAGTTCATGGAGCCCTGATGTAAATTTAGACCTGAACAGAAAAACCTTTGGACTCTACTGATAAACTAAGTCTATGAAGGTCTCAGAGTTTTAATACGTCTGATCTGTAAATGAGGATGATGAGGATGAGGCTCAGGTTGGATCGTTTAGAGACTGAGGAGTCACAAAAAGGAGACTTTCATATCTGTTGTATTGATCTATTTAAACTGTTTGATTTGGTTATTAACAGCTGATCAATAGTAGATTTTATCAATAAACCTGATCGATGATTGGATTGGATCCTTTTCCTACAGATTCCTCTACAGATAATGTTTTCAGTATCTGTTCAAAGGACACACAGTTTGTTAAATTATATTTTAATAAACATGCAACCAGTAAAATGTTTGGTGGCACGTTTAGATTTTTGGGACCAGAAGGTTGGAGCTCTGCTAGAGGGCTAACCCTAATGCCCTCACCCTAACCCCCAACCCTAACACCCTCACCCTAACCCCTAACGCCCTCACCCTAACCCCTAACGCCCTCACCCTAACCCCCAACCCTAACGCCCTAACCCCCAACCTTAACCCCTAACACCCTAACCCCTAACCATAACACCCTAACCGTCATTTAATCTCTCAGGAAACAAAAGTGTGACAAATGACGAGTGTTTATTGATTCTCAACATGTGATCAGATATTTATCCAAACATCATAGCGATGGGTTTCCCTGCTGAGCGTCTGGAAGGCGTCTACAGGAACAACATTGACGATGTCGTTCGGTAAGATGTTTCTGATGACCGTCTAACAATCAGTTTAATATTTAGGCTTCTGTTCAGATTAGCATCAATGTTTACCTTATTAGTTTCAGGTTGGACATAATCAATTAGAACTTACTGGAAACTTGAGAGAATAAAAGATCAGACCTGAGTAACATGACTACATGAAACTGACAAACATCAGATCCCATCATGTGTTCATCAGACTTTTGACCTCTTTTAGTGATGGAAACAGTGGCTGTGCTGCGTCGTCATTTTTTAACATTCAAAGCTTCTTTTGAGGTTTTTGAATGAAGCTTTGAATGTTTATCATATTTTATGAGGTTTTCTCCATAAACCCCCAAAAAATCCCCAGTTTGAATAAAGTGACTGATCAAATAAAATGCATCACAGATTTGTATAATTTCTTATTCTGTAGGTTCTCTGAAGAATAGAGCAGCTTGTGGTTGAGTCAGCGCAGGAAAACCTACCGTTATTAGTTCACTGGTAAATGTTGCAGGTTCCAGTTTGTCCGTCAGTAAAAGCTGAAGCGTCTCCAGACCAGACAGCTCCTGATTCCAGCTGCTAGAAAAGTGAGAGGCCTGATAGTCCATCCATGTTCTCCTCAGACTGTCGCACCTCCTGGACCTACCAAGAGGACATGTTGTATTTTATAGCTCAGAGCATTTAAACAAGAAGTTTGATGCTTTATATTAGAAAGTGATTTTGTCTCAGACTTGTTGCTCCACCAGTCGGTTCCCTAAAACCACTAAAATAATGATTAACCTGATCTGTTATCAGGGATAATCTTTCAGAAGTAATCCAGGTCACCCAGAAACCAACAGCTATAAACATAATTATATATTATATATATTATCTACCATTTACTTTTGTCGGCCATGTTTCTGCATCCGTGGCTACGTTCACATCTGATTGGTTAGAATGTTCAGTGTCCTGATAGAAACAAACATTCATCCTTGTTTTCCTTCGTGGTGTTCCAGTTAAAATTGGTGCTAATTGAGGATCAAACTCCTGTTGATTCAAAGAGCTGAGCGCAGAGAAGAGTCCCGTCTTCAAATTAAGGAGACAATGCTTGGTCCAGGAGCTCCTTACCCTCCAATCAGAGGACGAGATAGACCGCCATGTAACAGGGACGCTACAGGATTGTTGTTGTCGTGTTGTTTTGTTGTTCAAACTAGAGGCTAGCAGAATGTTGGCCTGCTCTTTACAGATAAACAGATGGCGTAGAGGAGGGTCTT
>CM075203.1:360000-375000 GCA_037577475.1 Chaunax sp. Z400 | reverse complement strand
TGTGTCTGTGTGTGTGTGTGTGTGTCTGTGTGTGTGTCTCTGTCTGTGTGTATGTGTGTGTGTCTGTGTGTGTGTCTCTGTCTGTGTGTATGTGTGTGTGTCTGTGTGTGTCTCTGTCTGTGTGTGTGTGTGTCTCTGTCTGTGTGTGTGTGTGTGTGTGTGTGTGTGTCTGTGTGTGTGTGTGTGTGTCTGTGTGTGTGTGTCTGTGTGTGTATGTGTCTGTGTGTGTCTCTGTCTGTGTCTGTGTGTGTGTGTGTCTGTGTGTGTGTGTGTGTCTGTGTGTGTGTCTGTGTGTGTGTGTCTGTGTGTGTGTGTGTGTCTGTGTGTGTGTGTCTGTGTGTGTGTGTGTGTCTGTGTGTGTGTGTGTGTGTCTGTGTGTGTGTCTGTGTGTGTGTCTCTGTCTGTGTGTGTGTATGTGTGTGTGTGTGTCTCTGTCTGTGTGTGTGTGTGTGTGTGTGTGTGTCTGTGTGTGTGTGTCTCTGTCTGTGTCTGTGTGTGTGTATGTGTGTGTCTGTGTGTGTGTGTCTCTGTCTGTGTGTGTGTGTGTGTATGTGTGTGTGTGTGTGTCTGTGTCTGTGTCTGTGTGTGTAATGACTGTATTCTCTGGGTGTTTCAGACCCACAGTTTGTGGTCTACCAGCTGAAGGTAAAGATCCACACGTCGAGCCCCCTCCACACCCGGCGGGAGGACAAGCTGATGCTGTTTGAGTTCCCGCAGCCTCTTCCTGTGTGTGGAGACATCAAGGTGGAGTTCTTCCACAAGCAGAACAAGATGATGAAGAAGGTGAGGAAGAGCCGTGCTGATTCCTCTAAACATTGTAAAACTAAATCTGTTTCCAGTAAATGAAATTCAATTGACGTGAAAAGAATCCAGTTACTGATGAGTGCAGTTGTGATTCGTATGTGTGTCATTTATTTTACTTGGTTTGTATTCACTTTGAATTTTCACTCACCATTCTGTGTAGAAGTTATGAAAGTGTAAAGGAGGGTCGTAGGAACAGCGTCAAATTGACCCCTGTATAAACAGAGTTACCCAATGACACGGGAGGACGGGACGGGTGTGACATCACTGTAGTCAGACTCCTGGTTTATAGGAGTCAGACTCCTGGTTTATAGGAGTCAGACTCCTGGTTTATAGGAGTCAGACTCCTGGTTTATAGGAGTCAGACTCCTGGTTTATAGGAGTCAGACTCCTGGTTTATAGGAGTCAGACTCCTGGTTTATAGGAGTCAGACTCCTGGTTTATAGGAGTCAGACTCCTGGTTTATAGGAGTCAGACTCCTGGTTTATAGGAGTCAGACTCCTGGTTTATAGGAGTCAGACGGCTGGTTTATGGGAGTCAGACTGCTGGTTTATGGGAGTCAGACTCCTGGTTTATGGGAGTCAGACGGCTGGTTTATGGGAGTCAGACTGCTGGTTTATGGGAGTCAGACTGCTGGTTTATGGGAGTCAGACGGCTGGTTTATGGGAGTCAGACTCCTGGTTTATGGGAGTCAGACGGCTGCTTTATGGGAGTCAGACGGCTGCTTTATGGGAGTCAGACGGCTGCTTTATGGGAGTCAGACGGCTGCTTTATGGGAGTCAGACGGCTGCTTTATGGGAGTCAGACGGCTGCTTTATGGGAGTCAGACGGCTGCTTTATGGGAGTCAGACGGCTGCTTTATGGGAGTCAGACGGCTGCTTTATGGGAGTCAGACGTCTGGTTTATGGGAGTCAGACGGCTGGTTTATGGGAGTCAGACGGCTGGTTTATGGGAGTCAGACGGCTGGTTTATGGGAGTCAGACGGCTGGTTTATGGGAGTCAGACTCCTGGTTTATAGGAGTCAGACTCCTGGTTTATAGGAGTCAGACTCCTGGTTTATAGGAGTCAGACGGCTGGTTTATGGGAGTCAGACTGCTGGTTTATGGGAGTCAGACTGCTGGTTTATGGGAGTCAGACGGCTGGTTTATGGGAGTCAGACGGCTGGTTTATGGGAGTCAGACGGCTGGTTTATGGGAGTCAGACGGCTGGTTTATGGGAGTCAGACGGCTGGTTTATGGGAGTCAGACTCCTGGTTTATGGGAGTCAGACGGCTGGTTTATGGGAGTCAGACGGCTGGTTTATGGGAGTCAGACAGACGTCTGGTTTATGGGAGTCAGACGGCTGGTTTATGGGAGTCAGACGGCTGGTTTATGGGAGTCAGACTCCTGGTTTATGGGAGTCAGACGGCTGGTTTATGGGAGTCAGACGGCTGGTTTATGGGAGTCAGACGGCTGGTTTACGGGAGTCAGACGTCTGGTTTATGGGAGTCAGACTCCTGGTTTACGGGAGTCAGACGTCTGGTTTACGGGAGTCAGACGTCTGGTTTACGGGAGTCAGACGTCTGGTTTACGGGAGTCAGACGGCTGGTTTACGGGAGTCAGACGGCTGGTTTACGGGAGTCAGACGGCTGGTTTACGGGAGTCAGACGGCTGGTTTACGGGAGTCAGACGGCTGGTTTACGGGAGTCAGACGGCTGGTTTACGGGAGTCAGACGCCTGGTTTACGGGAGTCAGACGCCTGGTTTACGGGAGTCAGACGCCTGGTTTACGGGAGTCAGACGCCTGGTTTACGGGAGTCAGACGCCTGGTTTACGGGAGTCAGACGCCTGGTTTACGGGAGTCAGACGCCTGGTTTACGGGAGTCAGACGCCTGGTTTACGGGAGTCAGACGCCTGGTTTACGGGAGTCAGACGCCTGGTTTACGGGAGTCAGACGCCTGGTTTGGAGTATTCTAGAAAAAAAGGAACATCTGACTTTTATTTTCCTTCCAGGAAAAGATGTTCCACTTTTGGGTCAACACCTTCTTCATCCCGGGGCCTGAGGAGAACCTTGACAGACTGGAGAACGGCAGCGCTGGGACGCCGCGGGAGCCGGCCGACAGAACCCAGCAGAGTCTGGGGATGACGACGGGAGGAGAGGGCAGCGATGGAGATTATCTGGTTCTCACTTTGACCAAGAACGACCTGGACAAGGCCAACAAAGACAAGGCCAACAGGAACTTCTCCCCGAACTTCAAGGTAGAACCTGTCAGCAGTCGGCATCAATAAATCTGGTTCAGAGACAGCTGGAAAGCTAAAAATGATGAAATGACATATTTGCTTTGAGGACGTTTGTCTGTATTAATAATCTTAATTAATTAATCATCTTTTTCACTAAATGATAAATAGGAAATGAAGTTACTGATCGATAACATTAATGTCTCTGTTGATTAATTGATGTTTTTTATTCCTGTGTTAAATACAAATGTCAGATCAATGGTTCAGTTTGTGAACCAGTAGTCTGTGGTTCTCAGACAGGAGGAGGTTCAGCTCCATGATGATTAGTCAGGAGTAAAACCTTAGTGGGATCAGCCGGAGTCCAGATGGAGAAGATCAGCTGAGGCACCATGTCATAAAAACATGGATGCTCTCAGCTGGGCTGGTACAGAATCATTACTTGTAAGGGAGCTACTGAGGACCAAATGACATGAAATGTAGTTTCTCCAGCTTTTTGAACAGATTCCTACTTTAAATCAGCGTTTATGTTTTATCCCCTCAGCAGATGATGCGAGTGATCCGTTAGTGATCCGTTAGTGATCCGTTAGTGATCAGAGGTCAGTTAGTGATCCGTTAGTGATCCGTTAGTGATCAGAGGTCAGTTAGTGATCCGTTAGTGATCAGAGGTCAGTTAGTGATCTGTTAGTTAGTGATCAGTTAGTTAGTGATCAGAGGTCAGTTAGTGATCAGTCAGTTAGTGATCCGTCAGTTAGTGATCCGTTATTTTGTGATCAGAGGTCAGTTAGTGATCTGTTAGTTAGTGATCAATTAGTTAGTGATCAGAGGTCAGTTAGTGATCAGTTAGTGATCAGTTAGTTTACAAAGCACAACTCATAAAATGTTCAATAACTTGAACAAACTTTTTACGTGGATAGAAAATGTCTTTAGATATTTTGGTGATTAAAATAAATTCTGTATTGAAATAGTGAAATAGTTGATAGTAAGTAGGATGTTGTCATGGTGACGGCTGGTCGTTTTAGCTCGTCTAGTTTTAACAGTATTAGCATCAGGATGGATTCTACTGCAGGATCGTTGTATGAGTTTACTGATACATTTTACATATTGATGAAAACAATATTGTTAATAATTGTTTGATACTTTTCATAAATTATGGAGGTAAAAGCATTTTTCAGTCCGTCATCTAACGGTTTGTTTTTCTTGTCTGTCAGGTGAAACTTTATTTCACTAAGACGGTAGAGGAAGGAGCCGACTGTGACGCCAGCAGCACCTCGGCCTCAGTGACGCCGGACGTCAGCGACAATGAACCGGATCACTACCGCTACTCAGACACGACGGACTCGGACCCGGAGAACGAACCGTTCGAAGACGACCATCACAATCAGATCACAAAAGTCTGACACACACACACTCTCACACATCCAGATAAATATATGTGTATATATAGATATACACACACATTATGTATGTATTGGCACTCATGAACCCCCAGCCTTAGACTAGTGTGTGGCTAGCTAACGGGGGATTATAACCAATGGACCAGAACTGATCTGTGGGACCCAAAGAGCTCAGATCCGTGTATCACCTGCCCCCCCTCCAATCCTCTGCCCAATGCACAGCTGGACAATCACATGACGGTTGGAGGTGAGGAGGGCGGGGTTAACATGTGGGCAGGGCCAGGCTGTGGAAAAGGACTGCGAATGAACAGTTAGACGGATGAATGGACAGATTAAAGAAAGAGGAGTAAAACTTGAAGATAAACAAACTGAAAGACGAGTCGACTTCTTTGGTGATTCACCAGGTGTTTGTTGGATCATTCCCCACACGTGTCCTTCCTTCCTTCCTTCATGACCAGTTTTGGGAAACTTCATCCAGACCAGTCGTCTTTTTTCTGTCTCTTCTCTTGGGTTTTGTTCACCTGTGTTTGGAGCGTTGACCTTCTCTCTGTGTGCTCCGTCTGGTTGTTGACAGACTTTTTGTGGACCTTTGGGGACTGAAGGCCAGCTGATGATATGTCTATGTATTTATTGGACTCTGATTCGGTTTAAACCAGAAGGAATAGTGTCATACAGTTACAGTTAAATACAAATTGTGGCATTCTTTTACCTCAAATCTTTCCTTCTGAGGGTTGACCCTGACGCTTTTCCTGTTCTTGATGTTAAACTCCTACCAAAGACCCTCCAAACGTAGTTGTTCCCAGTCTTGAGTCATGTTTGGACCCAGCTGGACCAGTCCCATTGCTGGTCTTGACCAAATATGGGCCAGTGTTAGCTGGTCTGGACTGGTTTTGGGATGAAGCAGCACACAGAGAGAAGTGACAGCCTGTCGATTGAATGTGAAACTTCACAATCTGCTGCCGTTCTGCTCATCATCTACTGTTGATCACACATTCAGTACAAACCTACTGTGAACAAATGCTACTACTACTTCTGTCTGTCTGTCTGTCTGTCTGTCTGTTTGCACAGAAGGTTCTCTTCAGCTCCTACAGTTACAGAAAACATCTTCCTTTATGTCCAACATTAAGCTAAACATGCTAACAGTGTAACCATTCCGTCACCCGGATCTGTACACATGTAGGCTAACACGCCCTGACAGAAGCTAAAGCAGAAACCCTCGACCCTGGGATGGGGTCTGCACTTTATAAGGGACAGTTCACTGAATACTGATGTATCTCCAGGCAAACTCAGTCCATCCAACAGAACCTGATTGGTTGATTCCCGTTCAAAGACTTGAACGCTGTCGTAGCTCAGATTAGACCCGACCCAGATTAGCAGTAGATACAGAAGATGGTTAAGGTGATTCTTAATAGTTTTGACAGGGATTTAAGCAGATGATTGAATCTGTGATCTCTGGATGAGTATTTTGGGATTGTTGAGAAATGTGCCAGAATGTAGTTTGTTCTTCAGCTTCCGGCTGATGACCAAACAGATTCCTACAGGTTTCCTGACCGTAGTCGGTCTTCAGTGTCGTGATGTTCGGTCTCTGTGTCTTTGGTTTCTGATGTTTCATAGAGGGTGGCGACTTCCTGTCAGACTCTTCATCATTGAACTCACTAGCTCTTCTTGGCAGTTTTAGATCACGTGATCGATCCCATCTTTTACAGAGGCAGGTGAACATTAGGGATGACCCAGTTTGTCTTTTTAGATAATTAGATCATTGGTTATTGGAGCAAACCAACCAAAACTCATTCATTCATTTATAGATCACCTATTGAACAGCAGCCAATTTGTTGTAATTGCATCTGATTGATTGGAGCATCCCTAACGATCATCTGAAGGAACCTCTGCCTCCAGATTGGGTGTGGCTGAACGTTTTAGTCTCGATGTTTGATTTCTATCCAACATTTGGTGCTACTACCTGTCATTGGCTGCGTTGGCCCAGTAGTAACGGATTGTATTTGATCATAGATGTGGCTTCAAGACATCGGGTCTTAAGTTCCTGTTGTCAACCTGAAAGGCCTCGTCAAGAGCCTGATCACACAGAACGGACCCGACGCCTGAAGACGAAACCCACAGGGTTGCTTTTACTCTGATTAGCGGCAGCATTGTCTTTATTAGAGGCGTGGTCCAGTCTGGACCGGTTTGGACCGGTTCATGTAAGACACTTTGAACAAGCCAGTCCTCAGTTGGCCTTTGGTCTGATCCTTGTTTTGGGGTCTTTGTAAGACTAGAAGATGTCATCTATATTTCCTTTGAATTACATCTTGATAACAGACCAGTGGCAGGAGAGGACGTTCTGCATCCTTTGTGATCACGTCTTGATGGTGTAGCACTGTGGCTCAATGTAGCCAAGTGCTAATGGCTAACCAGTGCTTTTGAACGGTTGTTATGGGAACTGCAGTTCATCTTGTTGGGTTTAGGGTGCTAAATTAAGCTAACCAGGGCCGATGCTGAGCCTGTTGTCCATCAGTGGTGCTCTCTACTCGCTACACTCTTTATCCGTGATGCCAAGAAGCTTCGTCCTGATTGTAGCGATCTGTCTACGGGTTCAGTGAGTAGCCGCCGGCGTTTTACGCTGGTGTTCCTGTCTTAAATGCTGTTAGGTGCTGGCATGCCTAGCCTCACTTCCTCATCAGCCCGTTGAGACCTGACTGGTATGTGGTCTCCAGAAACAGAGCCAGCTTGAATTTTCTACAGTATCTCAAGTTTTGTTTGATAGTTTTCTGCTGGACACAATCACATCCCTTTTTCATATGATGCTTTAAAATGTTTGGTTAAAGCAACGTTTATCTTGACTTTAAGGCTTGTTCTGTGTTGTTTTGGGTAACTTTGGGATGATGAGTCCCAAAAGAGCCAAATGTCATCAACACGTCATCAGACCAGCTGATTGAAACAACATCCTGTTGGGAGGTGAGTTTCAAACAATAAATACATTCTGACTGATTTCATTAGTGAAGTTTTGTCACCTGTTGTTGACCGCTGGTAGCAGAGTCCACATACCGGTCTGGACTGAACGGGTTTGGGTATTTGAGGCCAGGCAGGTGCTGTCCATGTCTCACTGTTTCAGGTGCTCAATATCTTCTGTCGACCATTTAGTAGTTTATGGTCACTGGAAACACGTCTTGGTTCAACCGTCACGTGTCATTTTTAAATTTCTGATTCAGAAAGTCAAATTTGTAAAAATAGAAAATTACAAATTGTACCGTTCCTGCACAGATCTATGAAGTCAGGGTGAAAACATGAGGTTGTTGCAGAGGATCGATAACGTGTTGATATAAAACCTGAAGCTCAACATTTAGACGTCCTCCAGTTTGAGCTCCGTGGTTTTAGGTTTGGTGCTAAATGAAATCAGCTAACATTTGAATCTGTAAAGGAACCATAAACTCTGACGTAGCACCGTGAACGAACCCTCCACCTTCATCAGTCGCTCCCTTAGCCAGAAAGCTTCTTCATCCTGTGGTTTATCCGACCAGACGATTCTTCAACTCTGTTTACATCTCATCACCAAACCTGCCAAAATGAAGCTGTTTTATGTTTAAATGTTTTCTTTGTTTATTAGTTTGTAGTTTGTAAGGTGAGCATGGCTTCCGTCCATGTTCTCTCTTCTTCTACCTGAAGGTGTGGTCACATTAGCTCTCCGTTCAGACGCTTAGACTGGTAGCATCATATTATCAAAAACTCAAAACCCAATCAGTGTTTCTGGTGACTGAACGTCAAATTCAGAGGCCGAAGGTGAACTTTGGTCCTTGAATTTGTCCTTTTGGCTTTTATTGAAGTAAAGGTTTGAGTTTTGTCGGGACAGAGGCGTCATGTGACCGGACCTGTACTTGAAGCCAACATCAGTTTTCTGCTCCTCAACAGTTCTAAAGCAGTTCAGAGTCGTGTGCAGCAGCTGCTTCTGTCGCTGTAAAACATCTGAGAGCAGCGTCGTAAAAAGACAATAAAAATAAATATAATAATAATGGAACTATCAGTCGTTCCACCTATCGCTACCTGAGAGGCTCATTTAAGATTAATGAGAGAAAGGGCGACGTTAGCGACTGAGCTAATGTGAGTCCAAGCTCATGCTAGCGTTTTCTTTTTTTTCTCGTACTACAACACTTTTCATTTGTGAGCGTAAACAGTTCTGGTCGGGTAAAAATTTCTTGAAAACTTGGGACATTTTTTCTTTTTTAACATTTTTATCAATTAATCATGAAAATAATTGGCAGAATCCTCGATAAAGAAGATAATCATTAGTGGCAGTCCAGTTGAATTAAAAATCATTGTAAGCCAACTGGCTCCAATTAATCAATGACTGACAGTTCTTTAAGCCCTGCACCCCTCAGCTACTTTTGCTAGACTTGATCTTTTCATCATCACATAGCATGGTAGCAGATGTAACGGCGTACAGATTAATTTCTATACACGACCCTGATCCTCCAGCTCTTCATCTTCATCATCATCTCTTCCGCTCAGGCTGATCGGGAGCAGAACCCTGTTGGCGTTCAGTCCACACTGTTTCTGTTCGTGATCCATTTTATTTGTCAGGCATTAATCCTGGAATCCATCCTCGTAACGACGGCCTGTATCACCATGGATAAACCCGACCCTCCTCCTCACTCTTCTGTTTTTCTTCCCTCCTTATTTTATAATGAAATAAAAACACTGTAAAGGTGAATAAACTATTTATAAACATCTGTCTGTTTGTGGAACTATTTTCTAAATACTTTTATAAGAAACATTTCCACAAAACTGAACAACGAAACCAGAAAGAGATGAAAAATGACCAACATATACTCGTGTTTTATTCTACTGTTCATATTTATACATATATATACTTATATCTGTTCTGTCAGATCTGATCTAAAGCATCGGTGTTTTATTCCTCTATGGTTTTGGGTTCTAGAACGTCACTCAGAGCAGAAACCTCCACCAAGACCTGGAAGCAGAATTTTAGTCACTTGTTTTGCCAGCCGTTTAAATCTGGTGGATCCAAATAAGTCCAGGTCCACCAGATTTAAATATGCTTTCATGGGGGGGTCGTCTGAAACCACCTAACAGATTTTCATGAAACCTGATAGAAGGGTTGGTTTGTAGCAGGAAGAAGACATTAAATTATGGAGTTACATTCAGAGAAGAGGTGGAGCCATGATTTCTGTCACTTTAACATTAGAGGAACCCTGATGGCAGCCGTCTGGTTGGATCTGGATCAGGGTTAACAAAGACCTAAAAGGCTTTTCAGCCCTAAAGAAGACCTGCCAGCAATCTGGTTCTGTTTGTTTTCAGCTGTTTTAAACTAGTCTCATCTTCTTCAGGTGTTTTAAACTAGTCTCCTTTTTCGTCAGGTGTTTTAAACTAGTCTCCATCTTCTTCAGGTGTTATAAACTAGTCTCCTTTTTCTTCAGGTGTTTTAAACTAGTCTCCATCTTCAGGTGTTTTAAACTAGTGTCCATCTTCTTCAGGTGTTTTTAAACTAGTCTCCATCTTCTTCAGGTGTTATAAACTAGTCTCCTTTTTCTTCAGGTGTTTTAAACTAGTCTCCATCTTCTTCAGGTGTTAAACTAGTCTCCATCTTCTTCAGGTGTTAAACTAGTCTCCATCTTCTTCAGGTGTTTTTAAACTAGTCTCCATCTTCAGGTATTTTTAAACTAGTCTTCTTCAGGTGTTTTAAACTAGTCTCCATCTTCTTCAGGTGTTTTAAACTAGTCTCCATCTTCTTCAGGTGTTTTTAAACTAGTCTCCATCTTCAGGTATTTTTAAACTAGTCTTCTTCAGGTGTTTTAAACTAGTCTCCTTTTTCTTTAGGTGTTTTAAACTAGTCTCCATCTTCAGGTGTTTTGAACTAGTCTCCATCTTCTTCAGGTGTTTTAAACTAGTCTCCATCTTCTTCGGGTGTTTTTAAACTAGTCTCCATCTTCTTCAGGTGTTTTAAACTAGTCTCCTTCTTCAGGTGTTTTAAACTAGTCTCCATCTTCTTCAGGTGTTTTTAAACTAGTCTCCATCTTCTTCAGGTGTTTTTAAACTAGTCTCCATCTTCAGGTGTTTTAAACTAGTCTCCTTCTTCTTCCGGTGTTTTAAACTAGTCTCCATCTTCTTCGGGTGTTTTTAAACTAGTCTCCATCTTCTTCAGGTGTTTTAAACTAGTCTCCTTCTTCTTCAGGTGTTTTAAACTAGTCTCCATCTTCTTCGGGTGTTTTTAAACTAGTCTCCTTCAGGTGTTTTAAACTAGTCTCCTTCTTCTTCAGGTGTTTTTAAACTAGTCTCCATCTTCTTCAGGTGTTTTTAAACTAGTCTCCTTTTTCTTCAGGTGTTTTAAACTAGTCTCCATCTTCTTCAGCTGTTTTAAACTAGTCTCCATCTTCTTCAGCTGTTTTAAAGTAGTCTCCATCTTCTTCAGGTGTTTTGAACTTGTCTCCATCTTCTTCAGGTGTTTTTAAACCAGTCTCCATCTTAAGGTGTTTTGAAGTGATGACCTGATGATGGTGCCAGATGAAAAGGATCAGTTCACCCTGAAAGTCTGAACCACATTTCATCAGTTAATATCAGTGTGTTTGAGATCTACCAGTGACTTAGCAGAAATTACAACCACGTCCCCCACAAAGCTGCAGCGGCACTACTGAGTGCGCTCCAAACGAGGCAGGCAAAGGAAAAATTAGGTCACACACTCTGAGCCTTGTGGGCACCGAACCATAACTAATTCTGTCTTATCTGCTTCTATAAAAAGATCAATTTGAAGAAGCAGAGACGCCACCAACCAGCAGCTTCTTCTCCTCAATCAGTCTTACATTACACCTGTTCTAACGGCTCCTCAGGTGAGAACCCAGCCCACAGGTCACCACCAGTCCACATAAAACCACATCTAACTGGTCCAGTCATGCTAGCAGCTCTGATGTTCACGTGTGATTTAACAGATTCATCATCGTCAAGGAAACGGTCAAATCTTCAACCTGCAAACGTACATGATCAATAAATCTGATTCTGATTATCAGACTCAGGATGGTGGACTTGATCAGTATTCAAAACTCGTGAGCTAGCTAGTTAGCTTTGTGGAGTTAGCATAGGTATGGGGGGGGGGGGGGGGGGGGGGTCTCCTGCTCAGACATTGGTAGTGAATTGTTATAGTTGACATGCAGACTCCTTCAGTCTGCTTTAGACCAGAGCGCTAGGGACCCGGCGTGTGACCTAGCTAACGCCTGAGTGGAATAGAAAGCTAAAGACTGCTATGCTAATCTGCTAACTTCTCCTCTAGGGAATATGGAGGCACTATTGTGTAGTACGCTGGAGGTAATTTCATCTTAAAAAGGGCAGAAATGAAGTCATTTCAGATTCTGGAGACGTGGATCACGCTGTGAGAGCTGGGCGGAGTCATCCTGGCCCAACAGAGGTCCACAGCGCCCCCCAGAACATTTCAGAGAAACCCCCTGTCCAAATGCTTTCAGCTAGAAGTATGGAATTTTCACGTGTATCATACTATCAAGATCTACCGCGAAGCTTTTTGGTGCTATGAGCTAAACAGGAAGTCGGCCATTTTAAATTTACGGTTCCTTTTTTTCCATTTACAGGTGCTGTAAACGCCTGTAGCACCAGAACACCTTCATGATTTACAGTTATTACAGGTTTTCTGCTAAACCTGAAAGGTGTGGCTGTGGCGGAGCGATGATGTAACAGGAAGTAACTGCTTGTCACCTAACTCTCAATGAAGGTGAGTAAATAATATCTAAAACCCAGATAAACCAGGTTCAGAGTTGATTAATTTTAGAAGCATCTCTTGTTCCTGCTGCGTTCATTTCATCTGTCAACATTAAGAGCATTAATTTTTCGCTAAAGCTAACTAATGTCAAGCTGTTTGTGGAATTTTCTGTGATCATTGTTTTCCTTCATTATCATAATTTGAGCGTTTTCTAGGTGGAGATCGTTAGCGATGACAAGAACGATGCCTGGGAGGAGGGGGTGGGACTTGGATACTTTCAAAATAAAGTTTAAATCCATTCACAAGTTTGTACATTTATTCATTTAAAGACAAAACACTGAAATGCGACCAATCACTGAAACATTTACAATCAATACGATCAGTCACTTCATAAACTGTTGACGGATGAACGTTTTTAGTGAACTCTGATCCTTCTGTTCACAGCGAGGCCTTCAGCACACTGATCACGCTCAGTGCAGACTCCACACAGCCATCAAAGTTGGAGTGGCAGAAGGCGTCGCCGGCGCAGACGAGCAGCGGTTGGTCGTGGATGGTCATGTGACCCGGACAGTCCAGCGCCGAGGTGAGCACCTACAGGTGGGACAGAAGGGTTCATAAATCAAACGCTCCTTCACTGAACAGGACACAGGATTCAACCTGCGATCACTCACCTGGGAGTACCTCCATTTCTGACACTTGATGCTGATTGGCTGAGGCAGATCAGGAAGCAGCTTGTAGAGTTCCTGTAAGATGATTGGCTGAACATCCTCCTTGTCTTTCTCCAGGTGCTCCAGGCCAAATGGGACGCTGGTGTGGACGACGAGGGATGGACCTCGACCTGGAACGTCTGAACGGACACAAACACGGCTTATTTATTGGTCGGAGTGACGTCACATGTATGTGATGTCAGTGTGATGTTTGACCTCATCAATTCCTGCATGGTGCGTTCAATGACACTGTAACATGTCAACAAATAAAGTGCTCATTATGGATTTTACAGCTTTTCTTTGGGATTTAATTCAAGACTAAATGGAATAAAATGTTTGAATCTCTATAAACACAAAGTTCAGATTTGAACCTGTAAATCTGGATTTATGAATATTTCTCTGCAGTCGTCTTTGTAAAATGAACCAATAACAGTTTACAGTCATGCTAGTAGCTAACATTAGCAATAGCAATAAAACCAACCTACGGCTGGGTTGTACGTCGTGAACACTTTAAAATGTCGACCAACTGATTGAAGCTAAATTAGCCATAATGTAGCCAACCCCATAGTGATTGTTAGAAAGCTAAAGGCTAGCATGCGAGTTTATTACCGTTAAGATGACTGTATATGATTGGTGTTACGGCACAGCAAGCACCCAAGCTAATTAGCTCGATGCTAAATTAAGCTTTGGGAGGATTATGGCTATAATCACATGCTGACAGACCTGCGTTGCGTTTGCGGGAGTCTGCGGCGATGTAGCGGATGCAGGGGTTGTCAGTGACGTATCGAGCCGACCAGGAAAAACTGAAGACCACGTCTGGAGGGAAGAAGAGGGCGATGGCGAAACGAGACGAGTACACAACCCCGGCTAACTGCTGCTTCTGCTGGACGGACAGCACTGAGACAGAGAGACAGACAGGTCAGTACAGGTGATAACTGGACATCGTCTCCAATGACTATATAAAGTTGCATTGTGGGAAATGTAGGATCCAGTGTTGTTGAGGGTTGAACCAGATGGACCTACATGTTTACACACATGGACTCAGAGCAGCAGCTCTCTCCTGAAGCATGTAGCAAATTTAGCACTGAACATGTAATTTACATGCTTAGCTCTGATTGGTCAGTTATTGTCTGTTCTGTCGCAGCTGATTTAAGTTGTGCATTAGCTAGTTAACGTTATGTGATAGCTAGTTAGAGCCACAGATTATGAAGCCTCTGATGATCAATCAAAACAACATCAGCTGGAGTTTGATGACATCGAGTAGCGTGGGATCATGGGAGATATTGTTGATGAACATGGAATTGTGGTGCTTCATCATGAGTGAACACTAACAATAGTAAACAGTGGTGAGCTCCTTCCTCTTCCTCACTGATTCATCTGGAGGGATAAACTGACAGGTACTCAGTACTGCAGTATTAGTACTATATTAGTATTAGTATTAGTACTATCTGATGTATGTGTGCAGTAAATGTGCACCAGCCACCATAGTGTTTATCTCCATGGTGATGACAGTTTATAACGGTACAGTAAGTTCACATGTATGAACGTATACGACATCATGATGACATCATTTAACATCATCTTAGGCTCATATTTTTAATGTTTCATTCTGTGAATATTTCCTACAGACTTGGATAATCATCTCAGACACACACACATTATCTAATAATAACTGTGTGTGTGTGAGAACAGAGGAAATGGGCGCTGTCCTCTGTCAGCCAATCAGATAAACTGAAGATGACATCATCATCATCTAGAGACACAAGGAAGGAGGGGGTGCGTCATTGTCTCCCGCTGCACACACACACACACCAACCAACCAACCAACCAACCAACCAGAAAGAAGGCGAGAGTGTTCACTATCAAACAGGGAGGAAGCCATGTCCTCTCGTCTCATCAAAATAAAAGCACTGAGAAATGTTCGGTCCAGTTGTTGGATCAGGAGGTCTGTGTGTGTGTGTGATTAATGTGTAAATAAAAACACATTTCACACTTTAAACTGTCCCTATAATCAATAACCCTGCTCACTTGTGACATCACAGCTGCTGCCCCCATGTGGTCAAACCATGTACCCACACATAGTACTTTGTGTACTGTGAGTACTTTATATCTGGTACTTACTACTCAGTGGTGGTGAGTAACTAAGTACTTGTATTTTATATTCACTAC
>CM075203.1:235000-355000 GCA_037577475.1 Chaunax sp. Z400 | reverse complement strand
CAACTGAAGGATAAACTGTTCCTTTAAAAATATTGGATCAGCTGGAAAGGAGGCTGAATTAATTAGTTCTGGCTGGTTATGGATATATTATATGACCATCAACATATTTTATATGACCATCAACATATTTTATATGACCATCAACATATTGACCAAATAAAGACAAATTCAGACTTCACCATATGTTTAAACAGAGTTAGTGTTTTATGTGATGAATCTGTTGAGTTTAGTTCTGATCCTGCTGACGTTGATAGTAAATGATATAAACATCCTATAATAATATATCATAGACATTATTATTCAAAATAATCATGTCTGACCATGTTAAACACATTTTGCGTTATTTGCATACAAAGCAGTAAGTTGTTTGTTTTGTTGTTGTTTCTGATACATATTCAAACATTACATTTTAACATGTAGATATTGTATGAAAACATATGTAGATTTACTGTTGAATAATTTCTATTCACGTTTCTTTGCTGCGATATACGGTGCTTTTATTCTGAAGGCGAGTCCTTTAGATCCGATTTAAATGTTTGGAACTTGATAAAAATCACACAGACATCCTGAAGTCAAATCAATTGATTTATTTGATGATTTATTATATTATGTTTTTAATAATTTATTGTATTTTATGTTTTTTCTGTAGAAATAATTGGAGTTGACGGAGTAATTTCCGACCTGTGTGCCGTTTCCGGTCTCGTTTTCGATCAGAAAATATTGTGATTGGTCCGCAGTATCTATTCGACCAATCACAGTGAGATGATCCATCTGACGTCACGGCTGATCTCTTCGGTCTGTTCTGTCAGGTGACCAGAGAGAAGTCAGAGATCGTCTGAGAGTCGACCGGTGAGCGTTTAAACACGTTATTAACGCGTTATTAACTCTTTAGAACCGCCTTATTAACTTACAGTCACTGTTTTAATTGTTAATGTGAATTTTATCTTTTTAAAATTTCACAAAAATCCCGCAGCTTGCGACGGAAATGTGAAATGTTTTTGCTGTTTTGATTGCTGCTTCTGTCCAGTTTCACGACTGAGTTTAAAATTCTGTGCTCTTGAATTTGCTTTCAAATGTATTAAAGAGTTACTACTGTAGTTGACAAAGAAAACAAACAGAAAAACATTAAATAACACGAAAAATAGTGGCTTTAAAACTGATCAAAGAGCAGAAAGCAGATTTAAAACAGAGGAAATACAGGAAGATACATTGATAGAACTTAGACTTAGAAGAAATTAAAAATAGCTGACAGAAACTGACAGGCTGGAAACATAAGAGATTAAAACAGGCTTAAACCATAATAAGAGGTTAAAACAGGCTTAAAATATAATAAGAGGTGAAACCAGGTTTAAAACATAATAAGAGACTAAAACAGGCTTAAAACATAATAAGAGGTTAAAACAGGCTTAAAACATAATAAGAGGTGAAAACAGGCTTAAAACATAATTAGAGGTTAAAACAGGCTTAAAACATAATAAGAGGTGAAAACAGGCTTAAAACATAATAAGAGGTTAAAACAGGCTTAAAATATAATAAGAGGTTAAAACAGGCTTAAAATATAATAAGAGGCTGTACAAGGACTACAAAGAACTGGGCCGCTTCATGCTGCGATATGTCGGCTCCACCATTGCTGCGGGAGTTGTCACAGAGATCAAAGAATGATGTTACAGGTTTAAAACATAATAAGAGACTAAAACAGGCTTAAAACATAATAAGAGGTTAAAACAGGCTTAAAACATAATAAGAGGTGAAAACAGGCTTAAAACATAATAAGAGGTGAAAACAGGCTTAAAACATAATAAGAGGTGAAAACAGGCTTAAAACATAATAAGAGATTAAAACAGGCTTAAAACATAATAAGAGATTAAAACAGGCTTAAAACATAATAAGAGGTGAAAACAGGCTTAAAACATAATAAGAGATTAAAACAGGCTTAAAACATAATAAGCGGTTAAAACAGGCTTAAAACACTCCTACACTCACATTTATCTGATAATTTTATTGCCTCTCTGTCTGGTCATTGAACGCATCATTTCAGTCTCATGACCAGATGACGTCTTTGTGTCTGACCTTCCTGAATTCATCAGTAGATCTGAGCTTCAATCAACTTTATTTAAACTTTATTTAAACACATAACAGTCCTGTTTGTTCTGTGGCTGTCACAGCAGAACCATATCAGCTGATCAAAGTCCATCGCACTCACAAAGACAGGAAGCTGTGTCGATGACATCATTCATGTGTGACACCTGGAATGTGACTCTTCTTCTCTAATGTGTGATGCAGATGATGTTGCGTGTTGCTGTGTGCGTGTTGATGCTGTCTGGTCTCGTCCTCACCGGCCCGACTGACAGCAGGTCCTTTGTTCGCTCTGAAGTCCAGCGACGCTCATTTAAACTGCAGCAGGAGCTGGACCCTGAAGTACACATGAACATCGTGAGTCCAGTCCTTCAAATCTGTGGTTGGTTGTTTTTCATTCAGTGTTTTTAATCCTGCACTGTTGTTTATGTCCATGTTTTCTTCTTCTTCGTTGGTGCATTGCTGCGTTTCTTTGTTTCTCTGTGGAATAATTAGAGCTCCTCTCGATGATCTGGACCCTCAGAGTCAGGAGGTGTAGCTGAACTTCCTTTTTTGACCGTCTCATAGCAGAAACTTCCTCCAGCGACTAGAGAGAAGTTTTTATTACATGTAACAAAGTTTTTATTACATGTAACGTAGCGACTTCATCCTCGGCTCAGGTTACTCTCAAACCTGTCTCCTCTACTTCACTCTGTGTGTCTGTGTGAGAAGCATGGATAAGCCACGCCCTCGGTAGAAGAGGAAGAGAAGGGACACATAAAGGGTCAACCTCCAGGAGGCCTCCACAGGAGGTGGTCCCTCTTAGATTTATACCAGAGTCGGCCGCATGTTGACCAACAGATGACCACATCTACTCGCTCATCAAACAGCTGAACTCTGCTGCTACTCAGATGACTCACATGTCAAACCATCATTGTTCCTCCTTCAGTCAGCCGGGGCTTTTACGCCCAGAGTTCTGCCTCACAGGCAGTTCATTTCACTCCTGGTTCTCAGTTAGTCTCACTTTTTTAATGAAAATGTTTCTACAGTCTGTAGTAATGTGTGTGTGTGTGTCTTTTGTGTGTAGTCGGAGATCATCAGACGGTGGGGTTACCCTGCAGAGGAACATGAGGTGATGACGGAGGACGGATACATCCTGACTGTCATCAGGATCCCTCAGGGATGCAAACAGACTCCAGGTCAGCTACTAGACGGTTCCATTAGTCTTTGGCCCCTATACCCAGGTCGGACCAGCCCAGCCTAGACATAGTCCACTATCTTTAGAGTCCTATCACACTTGTTAGATGTTGTGTAGATGATTTAAGACCTTCGTGTCCTGCAGGTCCAAAACCGGCCGTCTTCCTCCAACATGGCCTCCTGGCTGCAGGCAGTAACTGGATCACCAACCTGCCCAACTCCAGTCTGGGCTACGTGCTGGCTGACGCCGGCTACGACGTGTGGTTGGGAAACAGCCGAGGAAACACCTGGTCCAGGAAACACCGAACGCTCAAACCAGACCAGGAGGAGTTCTGGAGGTTCAGGTAAGAACACCTGTCTGACATCACATGACCGTCTGAGTGGCTGGTGTGAAAGGAGACAGAAAAGAAAACATACCTGAAGAAAATCTGAGTGACAGATGTAACAAACAGTAAAAATGTGTTTTATTTTGACGGGACCTCAGACAGGAAACTGCAGATGTTCAGGGTTGAGGGTTGGGAGGTGTACCTTAGGACAGGTGAGACATTTCCTGTATTTCCTGTCTGTCTGTAGCTTTGATGAAATGGCCCTGAAGGATCTCCCTGCTGCTGTAAACCACATCCTGAAGGTTACGGGTCAGGAACAGATCTACTACATCGGACACTCCCAGGGAACAACCATAGGTAACACACACACACACATTTGAAAAAATAGAAAGGTTGTTTTGAAATTCAAATGTACGGTGGCCCAGAAAGCCCAACATGCTGTAAGAAAACAGTCAAATGGAAGTTTAACCAGTAAAGGTCACATTTTGGCTCCTTCACGTCAAGGTTCTGGTTTCTGTTACACTGTTTGATCCGGTTTGTTCTGGTTTCTGTTACACTCTGTTTGATCCGGTTTGTTCTGGTTTCTGTTACACTGTTTGATCCGGTTTGTTCTGGTTTCTGTTAGACTGTTCCGGTACTTTCTGGTTTCTGTTGCACTGCTTGATCCGGTTTGTTCTGGTTTCTGTTACACTCTGTTTGATCCAGTTTGTTCTGGTTTCTGTTACACTGTTTGATCCAGTTTGTTCTGGTTTCTCTCTGGTTTTCTCTGGTTCTAGTTTAACTCTCTAAACACACTAAAAAACTTTTCCTGACAGATGAAAATTGTCCATCTCGTTTTGGATGCACCACTTTTATTGATGACATCACTCACCTTTACATTCTGCTGCTGTAGTTTCCTCATCATCTCTTCCTCTCCCTATGTATCACTGCGGCTCATGTTTAACTTCTTCCATTTGTTTTTCTTCTTCTTTTGTTTATTGGCGACGGTAGCCTGTCATAACTTCCTGTAATTGGTCCTGAAGTCCGATCCAGCCAAAAAAGTGCTTTCACACTGTAATCAAACCGAACCATGGTTCAGTTTGATCCGGACCGAGACCCCCTCTTTTTGCCAGACCAGATGTTTGATCCAGACCCTGATCTGGGGAGGTTTCACACCTGTAACCTTGTTCTGGATTAAAACAGGAAAGTCTGAAAGTCCAGACCAAATAAGGGAGGTGTGAAAGCACCCTTAGAAAACGTATGATGAAATATGATTCCTCTCTCTGTGTCTTATTTCCCAGCATTCATAGCGTTCTCCACATTACCGGAATTGGCCAGTAAGATCAAGCTGTTCTTTGGTTTGGCTCCTGTAGCAACCGTAGCATTCACCGGTAGTCCCCTGACCAAAATGTCTGTCCTGCCTGAGTTCCTCGTCTGGGTAAGAACGAGTTATCATCACCTGACAGATCACATGCTAACGAGTTATCATCACCTGACAGATCGCATGCTAACAAGTTATCATCTCCTGACAGATCACATGCTAACGAGTTATCATCGCCTGACACATCGCATGCTAACGAGTTATCATCTCGACAGATCACATGCTAACGAGTTATCATCGCCTGACAGATCACATGCTAACGAGTTATCATCGCCTGACAGATCACATGCTAACGTGTTATCATCGCCTGACAGATCACATGCTAACAAGTTATCATCGCCTGACACATCACATGCTAACGAGTTATCATCGCCTGACAGATCACATGCTAACGTGTTATCATCGCCTGACAGATCACATGCTAACAAGTTATCATCGCCTGACAGATCACATGCTAACGAGTTATCATCGCCTGACAGATCACATGCTAACAAGTTATCATCGCCTGACAGATCGCATGCTAACGTGTTATCATCGCCTGACAGATCACATGCTAACAAGTTATCATCGCCTGACACATCACATGCTAACATGTACTGATCGATGGATTGACAATGATGTACTGATTGATATATTGATATGTTTTGTCTCCAGGACCTGTTTGGTAGGCGGGACTTCCTGCCTCAGAGTTACATGATTGAATGGTTTGCGGAACACGTGTGTGCGAAGCAGCTGCTCAGTGAGTTGTGTGGAAACCTGTTCTTCATCCTCTGTGGCTTCGATGAGAAAAACCTCAACACGGTTCGTTAAAAACAGACCTGGACCGTTATTATTAGACCGACCAGCTGACCTGAGGTCAATATGTAAAGGGTCTCTTATCTCTATTTGCTGGTTCCAGAGCCGGATTCCAGTCTACACCACACACTGTCCTGCTGGGACCTCAGTCCAGAACATGATCCACTGGGCCCAGGTAACACACATCTGTTGTACACCTGTGAGGACACATAGCTCCGCCCCTCACTAACCCACCTGGTGTCATGGTGTCTCCACAGGAGTGAAGTCATGAGGTGTTTTTTGATTGGCTGAAACTAAATCTATTGCCAAGAAACCATTTTCATTGTTTTTTATTATTGTTTTATTATTGTAATATGTGAGCAACAGGAATCTATAAAATGATTGATCATCATTATCACCACATTAAACTTCCACAGTAAAAATATAAAATATAATATTATTAAACTAATGTTTTCTGGTTTATTTAGGTTCATTTTAATATGGTTTATTTTTATACATAATTCACTCAACATTTTATTAAAAACTGGTTCACAGGTATGAAAATTAATTGGCTGAAATTAACTTTTTGAGGATGCTCATAACAGGAAGTGACATCATCGATCTTTAGGTCCTGAAGCCTGGAGCGATCTTTGAAGAGGAAAAAAATATTCATAACGTGTTGAACATGTTGTTTTCAGGCCGTCAGTGGAGGGAAGCTGGTGGCCTACGACTTCGGAGCCACAGGAAACATGAAACACTACAACCAGGTGAGACTCTAGACCCGAGTCCAGACCAGTTATGTTCAGTTGTAAGTGATGACCTTCAGTTTTTCGGGATGCTGACTCATTGTGTCCCGTGTTCAGTCCACTCCTCCTCAGTATCGCGTTCAGGACATGAAGGTTCCCACCGCTCTGTTCTCAGGAGGACAGGATACGCTGGCGGACCCCAAAGATGTGGCGATCCTCCTCACTCAGGTGAGTCCTCTGGTCCACCGAGGTCTGGTGATGACTCTGAGCTATGAAGTCGTTCATTAATGGTTCCAGCTGACCGCCTGTCCGTCCATCTGCAGGTGTCTCAGCTGGTCTACCATCAGCACATCCAACACTGGGAACATCTGGACTTCATCTGGGGTCTGGATGCTCCAGAGGTGATGTTTCCCTCCATCCTGAAGCTGCTGCAGGAACACCACTGAAACACTGTGATCAGTACATACCTGTACTACAGTAAAAGTACTACAGTACTGTAAACGTTTATGACGTCGACCAGCAGACTACCTCTGACTGTGAACCCGATACCTGCTCTAACATGCTGATGATGCATTATTCTAATTCAGAATAATGCATCGACAGCACATTTTAACAGTATTTCAACGAATGAACAGAGAACCAGAAAATGTTGTTTAAAGGGACAGTTCACCCTAAAACCAGAACCACGAGCCGGTCCTTTTACCCGAGGTGCTGCTGATCCATCTGGACTCTCGGTGTAAGGAGACGTTGTCTCCAGTATCATGGAAGTAAACGGTTCTCATTAGCGATAAGGTGCTGATGTCTTCACTCGTTTGTCTGACTGTTGGCAGGATTACATGAAAATGACTTGACAAACCCTGATAGGACAGCTGGACAGATGACAGAGAAGAACCCTGTAAATTCTGGGCTTCCTGATCGATCAGCAACTGAAAAAATATGTGATGGAGAGAATCTGGATGGAGAAGAAGTTTAAAGGTAAAACAACATATTTGATGACCCGTTAGCTTCAACAGATTAAATATGTTGTTAAATATGTTCTTCAGTCGATCAATCATGAATGAATGTTTACTGTCAATCACTCAGAGCATCCAATCACGATGCTTAAACTGTGGTGGGCGGGGTAAAACTTTCTTAACATGTTTTACTTTAAAATAACCTCATATATTTTAATGTTTCTGCTAAATATAATTAATAAATGTAATAAATCATAAATATTATGACACTGTGACATTTCTATGAATCATTTCAGTTTATTTTGTGGTTAATTTGAAATCACATTTGTATCACCTGACATGTTAAACTGGTGTCAAGTTTTATTTGATCTTCATTTTCTTCACAGTTTTGTTTTATTTGCTTCTGTTTCAACTTACAGAAATAAATTAGATTTTGTCTTTGAGAAAATTCAGATTTACTCGACCTCATCTGTGTTTATTACAGAGCTGGTGTCATGGTAAGGTTAGCCTAGCTTAGCTTGAAGAAACTGCTAGCCAGTGTTGCTATAAACAGCACAGTTACAGTTGTCTGAGGATATTTATGCTTCCGTAACATCAGGGAAGCTTTAAGCAGTTTATGATTTTGTGACTGGTTGTTTTTTCTGCTGTTTACTTTCAATTCACAGACTGAAAACTGACCAATAAAAACCTCCCGTCACAAAGGAAATGTCCTAAAACAGTGGAGACATGTTTACAGATGAACATCTTTTATGTCAGTAGCTACAGGTTTTAAATTATGAGTTAAAAATCTGTCAGTGCTTTAACAATAATTCGTCCTGTTGAAAGAACTCTATAAATAATGGCTTTACAGCTTAATCTTATTGTTAGGATTGATAGAATTACTGTATTGATCAAACATACATCTGTGTTTATTCAGTTTATAAAAGGGAAATAAGTTGTTATGCTAAGCTAACTGTTATTTACTCATTCATGCAAATGTTAGCATAATGTTAGAATGAACAGCTGCTGTGAAAGACTCCTGTTTTTTTAGGTCATTAGGATGATTTTGTTTGGAAACAGGTTGAAATCTTTCTGCACCGTCAGATTTTTTCACTTCTTATAAAAACATGAGATTTAAGTCCGGTGAACGTCGTCCCGTCGTCCCGTCAGCGCGACTTCTTCAGCATGACTACGATCTTCTTAAACTTCAGTCGGGTGGCGATGTCCAGCGGCGTTTCTCCGTCCTGTAGAAGAAAACATCAGGATTCAAATGTGACCTGGTCCCAGGAAACGTCGTGTAGTGATGCGACTTTGTGCGTACGTTGTTTTGGATGCTGGTGTCGGTGTTTCTTTGCAGCAGCAGAGGAACCAGATGATGACTTTTCCTCTGACAAACGTAATGAAGAGCTGTGTTCCCCTTCTGTTCACACAGAACACAGGAAGTCATTCTGAGTTTACCGACATCTTTAACTTCATTCAGAATGCTGGATATTTACGTGTAACAGTTTTACAGAGATCTTCTAACAGTATAGAGATAGTCCACTCAGAACTTCCTGGTATGTAGGAGGCACTAGTGAGGTAGTCCAGAATTAACGGGGCAATAAATGGTGAAAATTAAGTAGTAGCATTGGTAGCATCTCTGTTAGCCCCACAAACCACTTTACAGCATTAATAGTTGGTCGAATATCTGCTACATGAACCAGATCTACATGAACCAGATCTAGATGTCAGAAACCAAGGTCCTCCTGGTCCTCCTTAGAAGTAGGATGTTGGGTCACAATCAGTCATAAATCCTTAACTGACCAATCAGCATTCATTAGCAGAATGCTAGCAGTTTATGGCTAAAATCTCCTTCCTTATAAGAAAAACTGAAGAACATTGGTGTGTTTTCATTTCACCTCTGATATACAGTATAATCAATACTATATAAAATTTGGATCTTTTTGTCTAGAAGTATCCGTTTATCCGTTTAGCTCCATTCATTGATGACTCCCTCTAGAGCGCCCTCTAGGTGAACTGCAGTTGATTTTGGTACATTGAAGTTAATATGGAGCAAACAGGCTGATGGAGAAGAGCTGTGATTATATGTACGTAGTAAATAAAAAGCAGCAAAGGAGTCATGTTTTACTTGAATTATTGGCTACACTGTCCCCTAAAGATTTTGGCTGGTACTGCTCTGTTTCGTATCCGTAAGCGTTCAGGAAACACACAAATTCATATGATTCTAGAAAGCACTCAGAGAGTGCAGACCTCCACCAAGGCAGCTCAGTTTCCCCATGTTGCCATTTCACTCCACTGCAAAACTACAGTCAGTTTGTTGCAGACAGCTCCATCTTGTGGAGCCTTGTAATCATTATATTACAACGGTACATGTGGTATAACTAATAAACTATAAAAAAAATTCCTGGACCAGACGGTGATCCGGATCACCACCGAAATCGAATCGATTCTTCCTTGGGCCACTTCCGAAATCTCCTGAAAATTTCATCAAAATCCACTGGTTAGTTATTTTTTTTATCCTGTTCACAAACAACCTCGTCCCTTGTTGGAGGTAATGAATCCATAGTTGGACAGAAGGCTCCATTTGTAACGTTTAGCATAAATTACTAAGAGGAGATGAAGGGAGCAAAAAAGTTGGGCATCATTGTTTTTGTCTGTTTATTAAAGTGTGTTTAAAAGTTATTATCTATACAGTTTATAACGAGAGAGAAATACTGTATGTTACTACTACTGTAATGTTTGCTAATTTCAGATATGATGTGCTAATATTTGTAAGATCAGTGAAATCAGAGGAAAATGACCAAAAATACTGGTTTGGTCTGAAATGTTAATAATAACCTGATGTCTTAGAAAAGACTCAAATGTCAACACTTTAATTAAACTAGACTAAAATACTGAGTTTTCTTTGATACGATAAGAATAAAATGTCCAGACTGACGTAACATGAGGCTAAATCTGAACTGATGCCAATCTACACAATAGAAACAGACTCACATAGTCGACAGCATCGATGTTCACGCTGGTGCTCAGCAGCGCCCGCATCAGGTTCATGTTCTGCCTCTGTTTCTGTAACTACAACACACACACAGACACACACATAAACAGATATTTCTTTAAGAAAACGATGCCATCAGACGTTTGATGGTCGTACCAGGAGGAAGTATCCGAGCAGCAGGATGGGCATCAGGATGGAGATCATCAGGTAGTCCAGCAGAGAGTAAGTCCTCCTGGACACGTAGTGGAGACAGCTCCTCTGTTTCTGGGACACAGACAAACAGCTACATTAGTGACCACAGGTGTTAGCAACATGATGACATCAGCAGGTGAAAGCACCTTATTGGTCAGGTGGACGTTGGCGCCGTTGTCCAGCAGGTAGCGGACCACGTTCAGGTTTCCTCCGCGACATGCAGCGATGAGGGGCGTGTCCCCCGTGTGCTCCTCATGAACGTTCAGCTGGGTTGGATCTTTTTTCAGGAGGTGATACAGCTGATGGACGTCGCCGTCGTACGCTGTCTGACAGGCTGGCTGAGGAGGAGGAGGAGGAGAGGGAGGAGGAGGAGGAGAGGGAGGACGAGGGGGAGGACGACAAGGATAGACAAGTCAAAAAACGCAGGATAAACGGAGGAAAGGTGTGATGGGGGTCATTGTTGGTCCTCCTCTGATCCAGCAGCTGAGGAACTAATAGCCAATTAAAACCACTGTATTAAAAAATACTGTATGAACGCGCCACGATCAGGAAGTGACATTTTGACAACCTGTTACGTCTGTGACCCACAAGCAGGAGATTTAGAAGGCATCTGGTAGCAGTTAGCAGCTGGTAGCAGTTAGCAGCTGGTAGCAGTTAGCAGCTGGTAGCAGTTAGCAGCTAGTAGCAGTTAGCAGCTAGTAGCAGTTAGCAGCTAGTAGCAGTTAGCAGCTGGTAGCAGTTAGCAGCTAGTAGCAGTTAGCAGTGTGTGTAACATCACACTGGTCTATAAAAGCACACGTTTACACCGACGTACATTTGTTTTATATTCGGTATGAGATTCAGTTTCATTTGGGCGTTTTATTTAGTTTAGTAGTAAACAATGTTGGACGTTTACCTGTAACAGAGTATTTTACTGTGGTATTAATACTAATTAAAATATTAATACTTTAGTTAAGTGTCTAAATACTTTGTCCTCTAGTGAGTCAAAGTAGTACTTTGCCTCCTTCCATCTATTGTCCATTATTTACTCATTGTACATTCATTTAAAAATATCTCATGCAGAATTACTTAGATGACATTTAATGAAGTACTTTTACTTGTAACTGCTATACTTTCTGTGAGGTGGAAGTACTTTTTCATTAATTAATATTCTAGTAGTCTTTCAGGCTCTCTCTAAATGTTCTGTTTGTATGTTTGTTCAGTTTGTTTAGTTTGTCGCTAAAACGGATTCTCACGTGCGATCTTAAGAGCACAAACCGGAAGTGAGTTCGTTAAAAAGCCAATAAGAGATTGATTAAAGTTGATAAAAATGAATGAATGAAGATAAAAACGAGAAAACAGAAGCTTTGTTTTCTTACCTCCGAGTACACCAGCCCCATGTCAGCCAGCAGGAACACACCTGGATACGTCAAGCCACGCCCAACGTCATCGGCAACACTTCCGCTCATACAAAATAAAATGATGTGAGAAACAGACACACCTAGAATATTCTCCTAAATATTGAATATTTATTTTCCCAAATCAAGATGAAAAAATTATTTAATCAAACATGACCAATCAGGTTGTCACAATATTTCCAAAATAAAACAACTATCTTGAAACTAATATTATTCATAGACGTTTCCTCTTACGAAACCCTTTCATGCTGAAAATATTTAAGAGTTTTAAATATTAAATAAAACATGTTTTACGTACACACACTCTGAAATAATGAAATACAACAAGCACAGAAATAATGAATGATTTTTTAATTTTAAACTTTGTCATTAATCTAGATTTTGTCGTTATCCAAGATGCCATTCTGATTAATCCATAAAGTTCTGAAGCAAAAACAGAAAATTCATGTTACTTAATATTTAAATATTAAAGCAGAATTAATTTGATTCCTTCTGAAGCAACCCAACTCTTGTGTCTAACTTTAATTCTGATCACATTTTCTCTCATTTGTTTTTAACTATTTTTTAAATTTGTCAATGAAAAAGAGTCACTGTAGATTTTTTGATTTTTTTTATAAAGACACACATTGATACCGTTGGTAGAAGTACTCAGATAACTGACTTCAGTTAATGTAGTAATACTGCAGTGTAGAAATACTGAAAATACCTGCATTCTTCATATGTTAAGTACCAAAAGTAAAAGTACTCACTGTGCAGAATGGGACATTTCAGAAAAAATATTCTCATTACTGATGAATTAATGTATTCATCACTTTAATTTTACAGCTCACAAATGTTTTGATTATATGTTGTTGTTTAATTTGTTTAATCTGTTTAACATAGCTGAGATTAGATACATTTAATGAAGTAAAAAGTGTTCAGCAGTAAAATACTTGATTACAGTACTTAAATAATTGTACTTAGTTACTTTCTACCACAAATAATAAACAGAAATAGTTTAAAAAAGGAACAGAAAAACAGTATTACAAAGTAAACTCAGTAAAACTTATTGTCTCTCAGTGTCTTTAAATATTTATTATATTTCATAATAATAATGACAATAATCAGACTTATTGTAATATTATTAAATAATAATTATAAGTAATGTAATGTTATATTTATTAAATGTTTCAGTGATTATTAAAACATTTAAATGATTAGTAGAAAAAAACTTAACACATTTTACATCATTAATACTGTAACAGCATACAGTCAGATGGAAATAACAGTTATTGTGGCAGAATAGCTTCTGGTTTCATTTTGTCGTCTTCATCAACTTCCTGTTCTTGCCTCACTGAGTAACGTCACAGCTTAACGTCACCAGTGAAACACCTGCAGAAAGAGACAGAAAACATGTTTAAGCTGTTTATTATCATGTTTCACACGTTCGATGATCAATCGGATGATCAATCAATCGATTCATTTTTCAATCTGATGGCTGGTAAAAATCTGCTGATCCGAGAAAAATTGAAACAAGCTGGAGAGAACAGGAAATACGTCACAGCCTACGGTAAAAAGAAAATAATAACACTAATGTGCTAAATTTCATTTGAAATTATGATAATAAAATTCACAAAATGTTGTTGTTTGTTCAGATTTTTTCACTTTAAAAAGAAAATGAAAAAGTCAGAACTCATATTATATGTTTAAAAGCCCACAAATTAAATAAACACGTTTAATACCCATAAATAAATTAAAATATATTTTAAAACTAATATATAATATATCTTACTGCCCAGAAATCAAATTAAATGAAATATTTAATACCTATAAATAAATTAAAATATTTTCGTACCCATAGTTTAAATAAAATAAGATATCTTAACACTCACAAATTAAATAAAATATTTTAATACCAGAAATAAAAATAAGATATTTGTACACCCAGAAATAAAATAAAATGAAATATCTTAATACCCGGAAATTGCGGAAATGTACAGAGGCTGCAGTCCTCCCGCGAAGGCTGTGGGTTCGATTCCTGCTCAAGGCCCTTTACCGCATGTCATTTCCCCCACTCTCTCTCCCCATTTCCTGTTGCAACCTCAGCTGTCCTATACTAACAAAGGCAAAAGGCCAAAAAAAATTAACCATACTGAGGAACTAGAACATAATTACAGAGCTCCTCTGGTGACATTGGAAAAAAAAGTGTGGCCACGAGATAATTAATTATCACGAGCATTTTTTTCTCTTCCAATGTCACCAGAAGGGGCTCCGTACATAGTGGATATTAAAAAAGTGTAACATTTTAAAATTTGAACAAATTATTCCTAGTTGGGATGTTGTGATGATCAGATTCCAGTAGAGGGAGACAGACACCAGTTCAACCAGGATTTACCAGTTATACCAGCAGAATCCTAATTAGACCAGGTGTGAACATCACGTGACATCTGCGTAATTTAACAGCTTCTCTGTGAACAACGCCAAAAGGTGAATCTGTGTCTCAGGCTGCTTGAGCTTCTGATTGGTCACTTCACGGCTGCAGCTGGGTCACGCCTTAGTTTGGTGTCAGGAAAACGTGTCAGAGTGAGACATCATTATTGCATTTCTGTGCTCTTTGCCATCAGTGGAGCGCATGCGCTGACACCCAGCCCTATAAAACCGGAAAGCGTGAGTGAATCATCTATGCGCGAAGAGGATCTTTGAGCTCCACCATCAGTCGGTGTTTGAATCAACCGGAGCCCTCAGCCATTTTCTCAGCTTCTTCATCATCTGTGTCCGAACCTTTCACTCCGAACCTTTCACACCGAACCGCTCCGTTTGTAGTCCCGGGACTGAGTCCACGTTCAGTCTGAACCGGTTGGTTGTGACCCTGGTTATCGTCGCTCTCTGTGCTGCACGTGAACCGGTGATGCCGACATCAACGTGAGCCGGTAAATTCATTCTCTGTTGTCGGAGCTTTCTGTCCGTTTCTCGGTCTTCTTCTTTTCACATGTCAATCATCTGTGTGGCGTTCAATGGAGTCCAGTAGAACTGAGCGAGCAGGAACTGATTTCCTGTTTCACTTAACTGTCAGGTTCCTTCTTTACTTGTTTCACACAGAGAACTGAAATAGCAATTGTATCGATTAAATATTCATTTAATCCTAAATTAAAGGACCAGTCTTTCTTCTTCTCTGTTTTCTGGCTTGTGTTTCTCCTCGATGAATGAATGAAGGTTGATGTCATTTGTCCTCGACATCTTATTTTGAAAAGTGATGCACAAAACATAAACTGCAAAAAGTAAAGAAAACTATCATTAATTTAAGGCGTTTTCAGGAAGGGTTCGTCCAGAGGGGGCGTTAGAGGTAACATTGACCACCTTGCTGTCTTATTGGCGACCCATTTGTTATGAAATTTGATTGATTTCTGTCCAGTGAGAGGCGGGATCCAGGGTGTTTCCAGTTTATCATGTGTGAAGTGAAGGAGGTCAAAGGTCGCAGAGTGAATGTCGTTGAGCAGGATGTTTGAGTGACGTGTTGAACGCGCCTGAATCACTGACGAACTGAGCTCATGTTACAGCTGATCAATAACTCAATCAATCAATCGTTCATGTTCAGCTCACCGGATGTCAAAGATAAAACAAACAACTTTAAGTTTTATTTAATTAAAGGTTTTAAAGATTAATACACTTCTGTAGAATTTAAACCGGACTGTCCCTGAATGTCTCACAGAGAAGTGTTGATGGAGTGATTAATGAAGAGGAAGTAAAACCAAAGTAACCAGTTAATCTTCATCACTGGTCCAGCTCTGTTGTAACTCTGTTAGCTGCAGCTAATGCTAGCTCTGTTGTAACTCTGTTAGCTGCAGCTAATGCTAGCTCTGTTGTAACTCTGTTAGCTGCAGCTAATGCTAGCTCTGTTGTAACTCTGTTAGCTGCAGCTAATGCTAGCTCTGTTGTAACTCTGTTAGCTGCAGCTAATGCTAGCTCTGTTGTAACTCTGTTAGCTGCAGCTAATGCTAGCTCTGTTGTAACTCTGTTAGCTGCAGCTAATGCTAGCTCTGTTGTAACTCTGTTAGCTGCAGCTAATGCTAGCTCTGTTGTAACGCTGTTAGCTGCAGCTAATGCTAGCTCTGTTGTAACGCTGTTAGCTGCAGCTAATGCTAGCTCTGTTGTAACGCTGTTAGCTGCAGCTAATGCTAGCTCTGTTGTAATCCATTTACTAAATGTCAAGTTATTCTGGTGTTTTTTGTCAGTTATCAAAGTGCTTCAGCGCCTCCTAGTGGACTGGAGGACCAGCACTGACTCGTATGTAACCCAGAAAACAAAGATTGCGGCCCTAACCCTAACCCACATATACAGATATTTTCACCCTATAATGAAAAAAAGTACAAAATACAAAAAAAATTTACAAAATATCTCACGAGTCAAATGAAGAAACAAAAACAATCACAAACACTCAAATTTCAAGGGTTTATGTCACATTTTTGTAGTTCCCAGAACCCTCCTCTAATTGTACCTTAAAAAACTATCATGGGACTCCACAGTGAGGACATCTGATCGAGTTATTGATTAATATCACATTATCAATAACAGCATGACGCCTGTGGCAGATGAGAGAGTGGGAGGTCTCCCTCTCTTCTGTCGTGTAGTGACTCACCAGAGTTAGCGGTTGTCATGGTAACCATGGACCAAGCTGAAGGACAGGAAATAATAATACCATCTGTAAAGATTGCTGTAATTGGCTCCTGACTTTTAGCATTAGCCACCGTGCTAGCCAATCCACACAGGAGTTAAAGAAACATTTCACCAAATCTGCTCCTTTTTCTGTCTCCTGCCGTGAAGCATCATGGGAAGTGGCAGATGGATGAGGCGGCCGTGGGCCGACAAGGGCCTGTGACACACACACAGAAACACACACGATGGAACAAGGCTTCAGCTTAAATACGCTGGTGAGTGTGAGTGAGTGTGAGTGTGAGTGAGTGTGAGTGTGTGTGTGTGTGAGTGTGAGTGTGTGTGACAGACAAATGGGGAGAATTAAAAGTCTGGTCTGGGTGATACGACTTCAAGCTAATATCAGAAAACCATTTAATGTTGAAACAAATAGAAATCTGTGTTCATGTTATGTTAGAGACTTTGTTATTTATGGGAGGGGGGGTGCAAAATGGGGAGGGACTTTTGAGCCATTGAGGAGGAACATACAAGCTTTTTTATTGGTTAATTATTTTAAATCAGTTTTTTTTTTAAATACATAATTTATCATAGTATGAAGCTCCGTAATCACAGCGGGGGATGGGTGACTACTCCACAGGGAGGCGAAACATGGAACTCAGCAGGAATTATTCAGGACCAAAACCCTCCATGTAACTCCAGGGAAGTAGGCTAACTCTTTCCCCTTGTCAGTTTTTATTGCTAAGCTATGCTATGCTAATATGTAGCATGAGAGTGAAATCTGAAGAATTTTAACCTAAAAGTTCTTTTGTTCCTTTAATGTGTTTTTGTTTCTTATTTGTTCAATATTTAATTAAAATAGATCCCAATAAAATGATAAAAGAGGAGAAATTAAAAGTGGATAAAAGTCATTCAGCTGTAATTTATTGTTTTTTATTGATCTTTCATTTCCTTTCTTTTCTTCCATCTCTCCATCCTCCATGGCTTCACCTCCTGAATAGAAAGCGCTCAGCGAACAGAGGAGCGTTTCTCTTCCTCCTCACAGCTGATCATCCTCACAAACGCTGCATTCAGGCTCCCAGCAGGGACCGTAAATCTGAGTTTCAGCTCAGCCATCACATGTTAATGTTTTACAGATTGATGGACTGTAGTAGAGTCTAGGATCAACATTTGGATTCAGCCCGATGACATCACTATGACATCAGCAGGACAAAGAGGAGCAGGTGTTCTCCTATGAGGAGGACTAAACTGGACGAGTAGACCATCAGTACTGGTTGGTGTCGTTACACTCTGAACTGTTTTTGTCGTGCAGAAGAAGCTGGCAGCAGAACCAGACTACACAGACGTGTCGCTGACGGCGGCTGAGCGTGTGCGGGCGCTGGGGAAGATGGGATGCAGCGTGGAGATCAACGAGGACATCGCTCCGAGGCGCTACTTCCGCTCCGGAGTGGAGATGGAGCGCATGGCGGCGGTTTACCTGGACGAGGGGAGCCTGGAGAACGCCTATGTCCTCTACACCAAGTTCATCACGTGAGACACACTTTATGTTGTTGTCATGTTTCACTTCCTGAAAAATATGATGTTGGAGCTTAAGTTTGTGTTTCAGTCTGTTTGTAGAGAAGCTGCCGGCTCACAGAGACTACCAGCAGTGCAGCATTCCAGAGAAACAGCTCATCATGAAGGTAACTACTCCATGACAGTACCCTAGACCAGCTCCAGACCTCTGGACCTCTGGAGCTGGTCCCCTGACCTCTGGACCTCTGGAGCTGGTCCCCTGACCTCTGGACCTCTGGAGCTGGTCCCCAGACCTCTGGAGCAAGTCAAAACTCTGGTGCTGGTCTTGGGTCAGTGAAGAGATCTACTCCGTCTTCTGGTCGTCGTCTGACAAATGATTGTGTTTTACTCTGACTTTTGGTTTTCAATGGTTGTTAATGTCTGCAGATACAGTTACTGATGCTGCAGAGAATTATTTCATGTGCAGTAGCAGTAGTATTGGTAATAGCAGTATACTATAGTAATGCTGTGTAGTAGTAGTACTAGTAATACTCTGTCTTTGTCTGTATAGAAACTTCAGGAAGTGGCTTTTCCCCGTAAAGATGAGTTGAAGAAACGTCTGCAGGAAAAATACAGCAGGGAACACTTGGAGTACCTCAGAGTCCAGGTCTGTCACTGCTCCTGTTGTCCAATCAGATTGCATCATGTGTTTGATTGGCAGCATGTTGATTGATCTACTGTCACAGAGATCACACAGAGACGGGCAGCTGTTCAATCAGAATCATAACATTGAATATTGATTATTATGTTGATGATATTTTCTTAATTAATACTGGTTGAATGCTGAAAAGGCCTGGTGTATTATGGGTAGTATTCAATAAGTAGATATGACATGTTTTGATGTAGAAATATAAACTGAGGGATGGTTCAACCCCAAAATAATAAAATATTTTTGATGTCAGGTTTTGCTTTGAGTTGCAGAGTTTGGGGGATCTGGACTCTAGAGTCTTCTGCCCCCTCTAGACTGGAACTGGAACACCTTAACGCCTCTTTCTAGAAATCACAACCAGGTTACTCATTTAGGAACTTTTTCCTTTATGTCGACCTTCACCAAAGCACAGCAGCAGGTAAGTAGGGAACTATGGACAAATCCAGTTTCTAGGTTTTAGTTAACGAGATGCTTCGGCAGCGTGACGTCACTCCTGTCTGTGACTTAAACAGCATCCAGTTGCCGTTGCCATTGGCATCTAGTGTGACCTTTTACATCTGCATTAACGGCAACCATTTAGCGTCCCTGTTACATGGCGATTGATCTGGTCCTCTTCATGGCAGGAAGGAGCTCCCAGACCTTGAGCGCTCTCCCCAAATTTGGCGACACTTTTGGTTGATTTTCTTCTTTGAGTTAGCTGCTAACTGCTACTAGCTGCTATTTAAATCTCGGGGGTTTCCTGTCCAGCCGCTTTTCTGGCTCGACCTTCATTCTGTATAGGGACTACGTCCACTGGCAACTCGGAGGAGGAACAACAATGAAGCCCCATTACATGTTTGTTGCATTTATACAGAGCAACGAGAGGCTAATGTTAGCAAAGCAGTGACCTCCAGCACTAACAAATGAGCCTGGCTGACCAGCACACACTGCAGCATTAACCAACTTAAACTGTATGGTGGAGATAATAACTCGGTGCTCAGTGTGTTTCTGGTCCCAATCAGCATCTGGGACTGGTGTTGATCCCCAGACCTCTGGAGGCGTCCCATTCATAACGGCAGAGTCTCCACCTCATCCGGTAGAGAGGATGAGGTGCATTGCTGAGAGTTGAAAAATGTTCAACTTTTTACCCAGCATCCAATCGCAGCGGAGGAGGAGCGGGACCCACATAGACCTGCAGGTCTGTCCTCTCTCCCTCCTTCCTCCAGCCTTCCTTTCATCCAGAGCCAGGACCAGAGCAAGTCCTCTACCTTTTGCTGCCATTTTAAACTCAGTATTTGTTAATAAAACAAACTCTCCGCAAAATGAGGTTCTTGCAACACAAAATACTTCAGCGGATAATCTGTATCATAGCTTCAGCTGAAAAAACGCTGTGCTCTAAAGCGCTCCCAGCTTAAACTCTTCTCACCGACACCAGACCTCCATCAATGAAGGACAGGACATCGGTGGTGGGCTGTTGGTCAGAACTATTCTCCACCAGGCCTGACGACTTCTCTGGGTGCATCTGATGGATGAGAGGCTGCAGCTCGTGACCAGGGGGGTTATGAACATGAACGAGGCTGAGCCGTAACATTAGGTAGCTCAGTTAGCTAGCTAGCTAGTCCATGAGTTGATGTACCCTTCTGCCCGGTGATACGGAAAGAAAGTAGTCCTTACATGAGACTGCTCACAGTAAGGTGAGTGGATTGTCTCGAGTAACTGGGTCATGATCTCTGGAAGGAGACGTTGTCGTCGGTGTCGTCTAGTTCCATCATGTTTCAGAGGAAGCAGACGTCTCTACAGGGACCTCCAGACTTACACCAGCAGCTCCTGGTTAGACTTCAGGCCGAACTTTCTTTCAGGTTTGGACAGAAATCAATCAAATTTTTGTTTCACGTGTTTTTGCTAATTTGACCGTTGGACCGGTGACGTTAATGATGTTAGCTGTAAGCTAGCAAGCAGCGCCTGTATGGATGGTGTGTGTATGTGGCGTGAACCTCTGAGTCTCTGAGTCTCTCTCCCGTTTCCTGTCCTCTCCGTACGTTTATGACACTGATTCTTGAAACTCTCTGACGTCCAATCACGTCTTTCCAGGATCGCCCCACATCTAAAATCCTCCTCCTGTTCCACATCAACTCTGCTAACAAAAAAGATGGTGGTCAAACAAGCAGAGACCTGATCATGTGTCTTCCTGTTTCCTCAGAGCCAGGATGTTATGGTGGATGGGTGTGGCCAGCAGCTGCAGCAGCTCTCCCTATTGGACGATGACAGGAGGAGGCTCCTGCTGTTGGAGGAGGAGAGGCAGCGCGTCGCCGCCCTGCGGCGGATGCAGATCGAATCAGAACAGTTCCGCTACTTTGAAGACCAGCTGAGGCGTCAGGAACTGGCCAATAGGAGAGGAGAGGAGACGGGGCAAAAGGTGACATTAGCAACACTTTCCTAATACTACTAGTACTGATATTAGATGTTGATACTAGTACTGTAAACCACTACATTTACTTCTACTGTTACTGAAACCAAAAGTACTAAGACCACCACTACCACTACTACTACTACTACTACACATACCACTACTACTACATACGATTACCTATTAGTACTTGAGCTGCGGCTTCTGCACTGTGGCTAATATTGCACTACTACAATTACTACTGCTTTTTAGTGGTCTTGATGTGTACTGTCAGTACTGCGTATGTTAATAGTTGCGGTATCAGTACTGCGTAGTACTATAGTACTACTTTCTTCTTCAGGTGGGGACCAAAGTGCCTGAAGTGACAGACGGATCCTGTTTGTCACAGCAGCCAATCAGAGATGGCGTACGACCCCAGGGGGCGGATCCTAACAGGCACAGACCACCAGGCCCCGTCAGCCAATCAGCTGCCACACTGGCTGGAGTTCACAGTAAGTAAAAAAACACACATGAAGTACCATAATCTAAGTGTGTTTTCGATCATTTGTGTGTGGGTGCGTTTGTTTCTTCTGTGTGCAGCTCAGAGGGTGGAGGGTCTGAGGCGGGTGGTGATTCCCAGAGACCTGACGTATCGTTTCCTCCTGCTGGCCGACTTGAACACATCCAGAGGAATAGAAACCTGTGGAGTCCTCTGTGGACGACTGGTGAGACTGGACATTTACTCGAGTACTTTGTGCTCTGGGTAATTATGACGACATCTAAGAGTCTCTCTCCTTTCCTCTCGTCTTTGTGATTGTCTCTCGCCCTCAGACGCACAATGAGTTCATGCTAACTCACATCGTGATCCCGAAACAGTCGTCCGGTCCAGATTTCTGCGACATGGAGAACGTGGAGGAACTGTTCAGTTTCCAGGACCAACAGAACCTCCTGACGCTTGGCTGGATCCATGTACGACTATATGCTAAGCAAATGCTAAATACATGCTAAGCACACAACCTAAATACATACAAAACATGCTAAGTACATTTTAAACTCATACTAAGTAAATAACTACTGTTTTTTTGTGTGTTTTAAAAAAAAATTTATCTATTTATTATAAGGTCAATGTCTGCTAAACACATGCAAACACACATGCTAAGTGAATGCTAAATGCATGGCATACAACCTAAATACACACAAAAACAATGCTAATACATGCTAATTACAGACTAGGCTCATACTAAACACATGCTGAGTAGCTAATTACATGCTAAACATCTGCTAAACCTTGTGCTAAACATCTGCTAAATATATGATTAAAACATGCTAAACTCATGCTAAATACATGTTTTTTCTCTTTTTAAATTTTTTTTACTCATGCTAAATACATACAAACACTTGTCTGAACTTCCTTAGCAACATGCTATTTAGTCGCTAACACAGTCTGAGATTTTTAGTGTGTCTGAAACCTGAGGATGAAACCAATAGTACATGAACTGTGTACTATTTACAGGAAATACTGCAGTATTCAATCACTGTGGTAGTGACAACAACAACATAACAGACAGCTGATGGAGCTGTTTCTTCTTCTTCTCTGGATAAGACAGACTAGATGCTACTATGATGTATTACTGCCCTCTACTGGTTGTTATTAATGATCCTTTACTGAGCTGATATTCATCAGTTTATTTTAGTCCAGTTAAACCAGTTTATCAACATGCTATAAATCACAAACATGTAACACATCTAAATATGCAGTTAAAGCTGATCAAACACAGAAAAATGACCTCACTGCTCGTTTTCTTCCTCCTCATTTGTATGATCAAATATCGCCATGGAAACGGAGCTTGTGGTCGAGCAACAGATTAGAAAAAAGAGAAAGGGAGGGGCTGAGATAGGTACAATCTGACAGGTCTCACCCTGCCACACTGAGCAATAACAGTTCAAACTGTTAAGTTACAGTTAAAGTTCATATTTGATTTATTTTCATACGTTTTATTTTTAAATACTTGATCTGAAGATTTTTATTTTTTCTTTGAACTGGATCAGACTGAGGGAACAGAGTCTATGTGCTGATCGTTCAGTCTCTGACCTTTGACCTCTGTGTTCAGACTCATCCCACTCAGACGGCCTTCCTCTCCAGCGTCGACCTCCACACTCACTGCTCCTATCAGCTGATGCTGCCGGAGGCCATCGCCATCGTCTGCGCTCCCAAACACAATGAGTAGGTCCAACATTTCCCACAATTCTCACATCAGGTATCACCTTTACTGCGGGTGACTCAGGTGAGATCTGTGTCTCTCTCAGTACCGGTGTGTTCAGGTTGACTGGTCCGGGGATGGAGGAGGTTTCTGGCTGCAGACTGAAAGGTTTCCATCCTCATTCAAAGGAGCCGCCTCTCTTCAGTGTAAGAAACGTCTGTTTCTCCTCCTTCACACTCCATGGATAATGTAGTCAGAAATTCATGCTGTGAAACTACATGTTGGACGTTTGACCAATTAGAGCTCTTCTTCTGATACCACTGTTCCTGAACACAACACTCATTTACTCCCCAACGCTTGTTCCTGTCAACAAACAGCCTGCTATCAATCAGTCATTGAACGTCCCATGTTCATTGTGTCCCTTCTTGAATTCACTACGCTCATTTAGTGCCTGAACACCACATCATTTATTTCCCAGATGCTGGCTCCGGTTGTCACGCCGACATCATGGAGTCTAAGTTGGACTGTTTCTCAGTTGATGGAGCTAAGCTAGCAGTTTTCCCCTACACCCAGGCTTTGTGCTAAGCTAGGCTAACACAAAGATGAAACATTTGAAACATATTAACTCTGAAGAACATGAAGATTAATAAATGTTGGACTGTTCCCTTAAATATTTGCATCAGTTGATTCGTACAGGAGACTCACATGACACTTCAACTCTCTCTCTCTGTGTCTGTATGTCTCTCGCCCTCTCAGGTGTGCAGACATGTGGTGGTGAGGGACTCAAAGATCACCCTGCTGGACCTCAGGTGACAGACAGGCGGCGCTGTCCGTCTGTTTACTGCCACCGAACGCTGTGTGTGATTGAAGTGGTCCGTTTTTTTTTACGTTTTGTTCCCTAAAATGTTTGAGCTGCTGGTTCTAATAAAAATCTCTATTTTTGCTTTTTCTCTGAGGATCAGTTTCTCCTGCTGTGTTTTAAACAGACTCACACTGCAGGAGATTAAATCCTAAACAGTGATGAAATCAGGATTCATCACACACGACAGGATCTCATTAAAACTCTCGTGTCAGAGGGAGCAGTGAACGCACCGCCTCACCTTATCTCATCTGAAGCAGCTGTGTGATGTAAACAAAGTGACTGATGATGTAGTTACTGTTGCTAAGCAGCACCGTCAGCTGCTCCAGGATCTCTCTCTCATTGGCTAATGTGATCTCACAAAGTAGTGACATCATCATCCTGATTTTATGTCCTGAATATGAAACATATTTTAAATTATCAGGGCGGCTCTGATTGGCCACGAGCATCGATTGGACCCAACTGATTGGACCCAACATCCGGACTGACCGGAGTCCAGACCAGGTGTCTCTGATCCTCCTGATCATGAGTCTGACTTCATGAAGAACAAACCTGAGGCTTGTTGAGTTGATCCAGTGCCTTTTGAGGAAAAACTAACATGAGAATCTTTGTCGGCTGAATCAAACGTTCTGCTCTGTAAATCTGGAGTTCTGTGTCGGCGCCATGATGGCGCCACCTAGCTAGTTTTACATGAAGCCAGCAGATCTGATGTGTGTGTTTGGAGATGCTGATTGGTGCGTTTGTTCCTGCAGCTGTTTGTTTTCATGTTCAGGTGTATTTTCTGCTGTTTTTAAAATGTTTTTTGGTAATAAAACCAGAACCAGACGTCTTCTGTCTCTCACGACTCTCATTTATCATTTTGGGACATTTTAACATAAACTAAATATTTTTGCTTGATTAACTGATGACTGCTTATCGAGTTTAGTTGAGATTTTAAAAGAGTCTGATTCTTTTCTGTATTTACTAAAACATGCTCACTATAGTTTTTATCAACCAAAGCAGAGCAACGTTGCATCTGTTTGGGATTATTTCCAGCTGAGGATGAATGAACTGGTCAAATTGTGCGTTCCTTAAATTATAGTCTAATAAGTCACACATAATTAAGATTGATCCAGTCGTCGTTTCACGTCCACGTTTAAGTATCGGATGTTATTGTATCCATGTGTCCAACTGTTTCACTGTGTGAACCTGGACTTTGTGTGAACCTGGACTGTTTCACCGTGTGAACCTGGACTTTGTGTGAACCTGGACTGTGTGTGAACCTGGACTGTTTCACTGTGTGAACCTGGACTGTGTGTGAACCTGGACTGTTTCACTGTGTGAACCTGGACTGTGTGTGAACCTGGACTGTTTCACTGTGTGAACCTGGACTGTGTGTGAACCTGGACTGTTTCACCGTGTGAACCTGGACTGTTTCACCGTGTGAACCTGGACTGTTTCACCGTGTGAACCTGGACTGTGTGTGAACCTGGACTGTTTCACCTTGTGAACCTGGACTGTTTCACCTTGTGAACCTGGACTGTGTGGGACCTTTAGGATGTGTAGAAGAACACAGAACATTCATTAACATTAGATTCTGTCAGCGTGTCGGAGATTTAAATCATTAATGAAGTTAAGCTGCTGTGCATTGTGGGTAAATGTCACAGACGGCAGAGACAAACTTCTGATTTCTGCTGCTGGTGATGTCATCAATATTTTCCTCAGTAATGATGGATTATTTCTAAATACAACCCCTTTGTCTTTACTTAGATTATGTCCCGTTTAACTAACAAAAGGGATTGTGGGAAACCCTAAATTAATGTTAGACCATGATTGATGTCATAGAACTTTAAGAAAACGGTGACATTAAAACGCCGAAATAAACAACAGACTCCGTTTCTCTTGTATGAGAGCTCTTTATTGTCTTCCAATCATCTGTTCATGATGATGATATCACATCACCACTGCCTACTTCTTTCTAATGCAGACAGCACCATGAGGCCAAGCCTCCTGCTCACCTCTGACATCATTATACACTCTGTGACATCATCATAAGACTGCATGCTCTACTCCCCAATGATGGAAGATAACACCAAGCGGGAAACATTCAAGCTTTATTCATCAAAAAATAAAAACACACTTTTTGACAAGAAACAGTAACAACATGGAGGACAGAGGAGGGGGTGGGACCATGGGTGGAGTGAGGGAGGAGGGGAGGAGCCAAAGTTAGAGGAAGAGGAGTTTAAAGATGGAGGCCACATTCACAGTTTTACGGTGAGCAGAGAGGGGGAGAGGGAGTTTCTCATAACGTTAAAGGTGCAGTTCACCAAAAACATCTGGCGTTAAACAAGATGACATCACTTCCCTTTTAAGAGCAGTCAAAATAAAATGGCAAACTATTTTTAGCATCTTCCTAAATAGCATAAAAAGATGATCCTGCTGCTGTCGTCCATGTTTGGATGTTTTTGTGGCGCTGATCTGGGATCTGTTCGCTCGTGCTCAGTGAGGAGTAAAATAAGACAGTGCTGGGCAGAAGGGGAGGTGGGGGAGGGGAGGAGGCTGGAGGAGAATGGAGACCCGCACAGATGTTTCTAGAAGCACTTGCGGTGGACGATGGAGGGTCCGGCCTCGTCATACTCCTGCTTGCTGATCCACATCTGCTGGAAGGTGGAGAGGGAGGCCAGGATGGAGCCACCGATCCACACTGAGTACTTCCTCTCTGGGGGCGCGATGATCTGCAGGAGGACGGATGTATGAAATTTCATTCAAAAGCTTTTTGACTCTATATACTCATAGAACAAAGTGGTATTTATGATAAAATATGAGATGTAAATGGAACATCTCATAATGTTATAATATAATTTCTGGATTTGATGAAGGTCATCTCCGTCCTTATCTGCCTGAGGGTTCACCAGTACAAGTGAACTGGTTCTATATAGTGGTTCTCTCACCTTGATCTTCATGGTGCTGGGGGCCAGAGCCGTGATCTCCTTCTGCATGCGGTCTGCGATACCCGGGTACATGGTGGTTCCTCCAGACAGGACGTTGTTGGCGTACAGGTCTTTACGGATGTCGATGTCACACTTCATGATGCTGTTGTAGGTCGTCTCATGGATACCAGCTGACTCCATACCTGAGGACAGACAGGTGGACAGAGAGGTGAGTCAGCAGGTGACAGACAGGTGGACAGAGAGGTGAGTCAGCAGGTGACAGACAGGTGGACAGAGAGGTGAGTCAGCAGGTGACAGACAGGTGGACAGACAGGTGAGTCGGCAGGTGACAGACAGCTAGACAGACAGGTGAGTCAGCAGGTGACAGACAGGTAGACAGACAGGTGAGTCGGCAGGTGACAGACAGGTAGACAGACAGGTGAGTCAGCAGGTGACAGACAGGTAGACAGAGGTAGACAGACAGGTGAGTCGGCAGGTGACAGACAGGTAGACAGACAGGTGAGTCAGCAGGTGACAGACAGGTGAGTCAGCAGGTGACAGACAGGTAGACAGACAGGTGAGTCGGCAGGTGACAGACAGGTAGACAGACAGGTGGACAGAAAGGTGGACAGACAGGTGAGTCGGCAGGTGACAGACAGGTAGACAGACAGGTGAGTCGGCAGGTGACAGGTAGACAGACAGGTAGACAGACAGGTAGACAGACAGGTAGACAGACAGGTGCCTGACCGATGAAGGAGGGCTGGAACAGCGTCTCGGGGCAGCGGAACCTCTCGTTGCCGATGGTGATCACCTGACCGTCAGGAAGCTCGTAGCTCTTCTCCAAGGAGGACGACGTCGCCGCCGTCCCCATCTCGTTCTCGAAGTCCAGAGCCACATAACACAACTTCTCCTTGATGTCACGGACGATCTCTCTCTCCGCTGTGGTGACATCACACACATGCTTTAAGTTACCCCATCATAGAAACACCTGGGTCTGTCGTGGTGTCATGATGATGTCATACCGGTGGTGACGAAGCTGTAGCCGCGCTCCGTCAGGATCTTCATGAGGTAGTCTGTGAGGTCACGACCCGCCAGGTCCAACCTCATGATGGCGTGAGGCAGAGCGTAACCCTCGTAGATCGGCACGTTGTGAGTGACGCCATCGCCTGAGTCCAGGACAATACCTGCAGACAGACAAACAGGTGGTCAGACAGACAGACAGACAGACAGGTATAGAGAAAGAAAACGTTATCTGGATGATGCTATCAAACATGTTAGCATGACGCATTTCTATCCAATCAGCTTGTTGCACTAACTAGCACATGTAACATGTAACAACAGATGTAGAGCTAAACGTTCTGGAACATCAGAAACTGAGTGTAAATGTGTTCAAGGTCATCTGATGATGATGAAGAAGGAGAGTATAAAGATGAGGAAGAGGAGGAGGAGTGTGGTCCAACCTGTGGTGCGTCCAGAGGCATACAGCGACAGGACGGCCTGGATGGCTACGTACATGGCAGGAACGTTAAAGGTCTCGAACATGATCTGCACATCAATTCATCAATAACAATCAATAGTATTGCAGTATTTCAGAGCTGCAGTAATGCTGTATTGCAGTACTGCTGTATTGCAGTACTGTGTGTACTACAGTACTGTGTGTACTGTGTGTACTGCAGTGCTATATGTACTGTGTGTACTGTGTGTACTGCAGTATTGTATGTACTACTGTACTGTGTGTACTGTGTGTACTACAGTAATGTGTGTACTGTGTGTACTGCAGTGCTATATGTACTGTGTGTACTACAGTACTATGTGTACTGTGGGTACTGCAGTACTATGTGTACTGTGTGCACTGCAGTACTGTGTGTACTACAGTACTGTGTGTACTGCAGTACTGTGTGTAGTGTGTGTACTCCAGTACTGTGTGTACTGCAGTACTGTGTGTACTGTGTGTACTGCAGTACTGTGTGTAGTGTGTGTACTCCAGTACTGTGTGTACTGCAGTACTGTGTGTAGTGTGTGTACTCCAGTACTGTGTGTACTGTGTGTACTGCAGTACACACAGTACTGTGTGTACTGCAGTACTGTGTGTAGTGTGTGTACTCCAGTACTGTGTGTACTGTGTGTACTGCAGTACTGTGTGTAGTGTGTGTACTCCAGTACTGTGTGTACTGTGTGTACTGCAGTACACACAGTATTGTGTGTACTGCAGTACTGTGTGTACTGCACCTGTGTCATCTTCTCCCTGTTAGCTTTGGGGTTGAGGGGAGCTTCAGTCAGCAGGGTGGGATGTTCCTCTGGAGCCACTCGCAGCTCGTTGTAGAACGAGTGATGCCAGATCTGACCAATCACAGAGCACATCATCATCGTCATGACAACACAACTAGTACACGAGGATGAGGAGGTGTTTGCGTCTGAGCGAACCTTCTCCATGTCGTCCCAGTTGGTGATGATTCCGTGTTCGATGGGATATTTGAGGGTGAGAATTCCTCTTTTACTCTGAGCCTCGTCTCCGACGTAGCTGTCCTTCTGACCCATCCCCACCATCACGCCCTGAAACGGACAGACAGGAGGTGATTGGTTTGATTCATGCTACGCACAAAACACACCTGGGAATAATTGAGAAACTAAATACAACCCTTTCTGTTTCGTACCTCAAGGCTCGTTTATGCTCAGCGTTAAATATGGATCTTCTGTCTGACCTCATTTACATTCTTATTTCAACTATTGATCAGTTCATTGCTGAAGTTGTTTATTGATCAAAAAGTCAGTAAACTGAATTTCTTTGTCATCTGGACACAATCATTTTATCAAATTATTTGCAGATTAATTTTCTTTTCCACTTTAATATTTGTTGCTAATAGCTTGATTAGCTTGTTAGCCTCTGTTCAGTTCTGATTATCATCTCAGATCAATAATCACTTTATTTATTATTTAACTCTCCATTTCCTGGACACATGTCTCAATCACGTCCACCAGGGGGCATAGCCTGTCTAACTTCCACTTTACAGCTGATAGCTGCAGCAGTGTTAGCATTAGCAGTAGCATTAGCATGAACCTGTCCCTGCATATGGACCAATCAGCTGTCACCTGGTGCCTGGGCCGGCCCACGATGGAGGGGAAAACGGCTCTCGGGGCGTCGTCTCCGGCGAACCCGGCCTTACACAGACCAGATCCATTATCACAGACCAGAGCGGTGCTCTCCTCGTCGTCACACATGACTGCAGGGGGCGCTGTGGGCGAACAACGACACTACAACAACACCGAGTCACACTGAGAGAGAGACAGAGAGGAGCTGATTATTGGTTATTGATAAAACTCAGATAAAATAAGTGATCAACTCTTATTTATTTCATTTTGATATGAATATAAAACCAACTGAGACTCATCAGCTCTGTTTATCAAAAAGTTTCAAATAATGAATAAAAATTTAAATAGAATCAACAGTGATTCATTCAGGACTTCATTACCCAGAATGCTTTTACAGTTTGAATCAGTGTGAGGTTTCTCCATCATATCAAGAAATCACCAAACTTGTACTTCTCACATGACAGCAGTGACATCATCCCCCCACCCCCACAATGCACTGCTGCTGTCCTCCATTGAATGAACAACAAAGCACTCTGGGAAAAATTCCTAATTAGGGCATGAATCTGAGTCCTGCCTGTGTTTGGTATGCTCTCTCTCTCTCTCCCTGTGCTCTCTCCAGCTCGCTCGCCCTCACTAGAGTCCATATTTAGTCATTCAATTTGAGAATCAAATATTTATCAGATTGTTCTGCCAGCAGGAGCGTCTGGGTTCACTCTGCCCTCAGTTTTGTCTGTTTCTTTCTCTAATGGACAGACAATGAATCCCATTAAAACAGCTCAAACATACAGTTTCATTTGAGATCAGCTGATCTCTGTAGTGCATTTGTTTGGGACTATTTTCAGCAGCGGATTCGTCCACAGTTGGTGCTCCGGAGTCTAAATAAACCAAAAATAAATATTATAATAAATAAAATAAGAATGGAGAAAACATTTCTAAATGTCTTAATGACTTTTAAAAATTCAGGTTAGGAAATTAGAAAAAATATATGTGATTTTTAAAATGGTATTTCTCTTTTCTTTGTTCTGTGGTGAGGCGTCTGGTTTGTGTCGTGGTTTTTAGATGTGGATAAAAGTTCAAAGTGTTTCAAACTTTCAGCACCAGTAGAATTGATTGATTGATTGTCCATTGATTACATCTGTTCGCCTGGTTGCAGGTGCATCTCGCTGTTTTGCTGCTGTCCAGGAACAGTTCAGCCACAAATGAAAATCCTCTTTATCTCATCACCCTCAAACATGTCTGGAGCTTCACAGTAAAACAGCATCCTACCAAACACCTGAAGGAGACTCGTTTTCAACCAACACAAAATGACTCCATACAGCGAGGAGGAAACATTTGCTGCACCTTTTTTTAGATGAAATCTTCACTGTTAGATGAGATCAATGAGAAATCAGCATCTCTGCATAGTTTACCTGCTGCCTGGAGGCAGATCTGCTCCAGGTGATCTCAGGTGATCTCAGGTGATCTCAGGTGATCGCTAATGCTTCCAGCTTCAAGGCTACAGTAACAATGTCAGCTTTTAAAGGGTGTAAATAGTGTCTCATCAGTCTGGACTCTTCTGTAGACTTGGATGACATCATACGAGCTGCATGGAGTCATTGTATTTGTTTAAACTAGCCTCCATCTTCTTCTGGTGTTTAGCAGAACGCTGCAGCGCTGGTTAACTGTGAAGCTCCAGAAATGATTGGTGAACTAAAACTTTAAATCCTGAGGAGATCATTTTGGGCTGAACTGTTCCTTTAATGGTTTAACCTGATTAAATAGCTGAAACTGCTCCTTTAAAGCTTTTAGGCCCAGCTGTAGTGATATATTTAGTGCCCCCTGCTGGTTGAATGCAGCAGGGGGTTGTTGTTGATATTTTGAGGCGTATTATTGAAATCATAGTATTAATTATTTAATTAAATGTCCTGAAGTTGTGATACAGAGACGTACAGCAGCTAATCAATAAGTCCTGATCACCAGACAACAGTTTGATAACCAAATAATGACATTTTGACAGTCTGTTGACTCAAGATCCTTCCAGAGGTTTCATCATTGAAAACTTCTGAAAAAGTTCAAGCTGTCACATTTAACTCGTTCAAAATTAACCTTTAAAATTCAACCAAACTGCTCTGGGTTCAACGTTTAGCTTCTGTGTTTCAATCTCAGCTGTAATATTAGCAGGAAAACAGATTTCAAAATGTTAAAATATGACACATGGGTGTTGATTCTGAACCTGAGGCCTCACCTGTCAGTCAATACACAGGGCATAAAGCAAAGAAAGGAAATGAAAGCTTCAACGCAGCACAGAGAGTGAAACCAAACACGGCTCGACAGCCGACAGCCAAACTTTAACTTTAACTGTGACTCAATAGAGTAAAAACAGAAAACATCAGCAGCTCCTTTAAAGGAGGTGTTTGAAAACATCAGCAGCTCCTTTAAAGGAGGTGTTTGGAGGTAACTGATCCTGAAGTAGAAACAAACTTTAAATCTGAAGAAAAGTCCAAACTAAAAACAATAAAAACACAGATGTGAGATCAGCAGGTGCAACACGGAGATGAAAAGGAAGGAGGAGACGAAACTAGAAACAGACATGTGAGGAGGAGAGGACAGGAGATGGAGGAGGAGAAAAGGAAGAAAGGAGCAGTGAGACGAGGAGGAGTGGAAGCCTGGAGGTGAAAAACATTTATCCACACTAAGAACAAAGAACAAGGAGGAGAGAGGAGGTGAAGATGTGGAGGAGGAGGTTAAAGGGCATTTTGGATCGAGTCAAAGTATAGAGGAGGAGGTTTGAGTAATGGGGTGGCAGAAAGAGAAAGGGGGTAAAGAGGAGGTGACATGATTTAGGACAGGAAAGATTTTCCACTGTTACACTAAAAAGGAGAAAAGAGAAGTAGGAGGAGAAGAGGAGGTGAACAAGTGAGGTTGAAGCAAAGAAAGAGGATATAATCAGAGGAGAAGAGGAGGAAGTGAAAAAAGGGGAACATCTTTTCCCACAGATACACCAAAGAGAAGGAGCAGGGAGGAAAGGAGGTGAAAAACAGTGTGTCCAGCACACACACACACACACACACACACACACACACACACACACACACACACACACACACACACACACACACACACACACACACACACACACACACACACACTCTCCCTGAAGATGAATGAGGATTAAGGACCCCCCCCCTAACCTTAGGAGCAGATGAGATGTGATGCAGATTTTTATACTAATAGGAGGAAAGGAGGTAGAGAGATAGAGGAAGAGGAAAAACAGAGGGAAGAGGATAAAATCGAAGGAGATGAGGAGGAGGAGAGGGAGCTTCAGATGTTTTCCTCAGGAGAGGAGCATAAAGACAAGGAGGTGAAGAAGAGGTGAAGAGGAGGTGATGGAGGAGCTGAGGAGGTCTTACCGTGGCAGTGCAGGGCCTGCTGGGACGTGAGGGGGGGCAGGACAAAAGTGAGAGTCTGAAGAGCTGCGAGTGAGTTTATCAACCCTCCTCCTCCTCCATCCATCCCTCCATCCATCCCTCCATCCCAAACATGGCCCGGGCCTCCTCCCGCTCTCCCTCCTCCTCCCACATCAGTCCCTCCTCCCTCTCTCCTCCTCCCTATCTCTCTCTCTTGATGCCTTATAGGGCAGGCCCTGAGGGAAGCAGCCAATCAGACGGCTCACGGCGCCAGTAGACTTTCTCCCATCATTCACTGCATTCCTCAGAGAGAGAGAGAGAGAGAGAGAGAGAGAGAGAGAGAGAGAGAGAGAGACTCAAACTAAACTAGTGTACAGTTTCCCCTAGTTTTCAGAATAAAACAAATTTACACCAGATGCTACTGTAGCTGTTTCTAGCTAGCGTAACATGAAATAGCGACAAACATTTGGAATAATGTTGAAATCATGCTAAGTGTGTGTGACCATGCTAACTGAAAGTCTAACAAGCTTCTTCAAGTTTAAACATGTAACATAGCACTGCTTATGCTAGCTAAGGCTATGGCTACGATACTATCCTACAAAGGCAAAGCGCAGTATCTGTAATTTTTGCAAAATTCACATCATGAATTGTTCTATCCTGTTATGATGACATGTTTTATCCTGACATGATGACATGTTTCTATCCTGACATGATGACATGTTTCTATCTCGATATGATGACATGTTTCTATCTCGATATGATGACATGTTTTTATCTCGATATGATGACATGTTTTTATCCTGACATGATGACATGTTTCTATCTCGATATGATGACATGTTTCTATCTCGATATGATGACATGTTTTTATCTTGATATGATGACATGTTTCTATCTCGATATGATGACATGTTTCTTTTTTATCTCGATATGATGACATGTTTTTATCTTGATATGATGACATGTTTTTATCTCAATATGATGACATGTTTCTATCTCGATATGATGACATGTTTTTATCTCGATATGATGACATGTTTTTATCTCGATATGATGACATGTTTTTATCTCGATATGATGACATGTTTTTATCTCGATATGATGACATGTTTTATCCTGACATGATGACATGTTTCTATCCTGACATGATGACATGTTTCTATCTCGATATGATGACATGTTTTTATCTCGATATGATGACATGTTTTATCCTGACATGCTGCATGTTTTTATCCTGACATGCTGCATGTTTTTATCCTGACATGATGACATGTTTTGTCCTGATGCTAGCCGGCTAGTGATAGCTCTCACAGTGACCTCAGGATTATTCTGTGACCAGACTCTGATCTTGGCTGCCGGAGGGTGAATCCGTGCAGCTGACTCAGGCTCATGTTTGAATCCTCTTGTGTCGACTGGGTTTCCATTCTCAGCTGTGTCTCCTCTAGTTAATGAGTGATTTATACTCATTAACCAACACACACTGAGCAGGAACAAACAGATCCCCTTACAAACATCTCTGGTCTGTCGGCAGCTGGTTAAACTGATCCAGGACAAGCTCTGTCTATCGTCAGTGAAGCAGCCAATAAGAGACTTGATACATAGACTGATCAGGAAGAAGGTGAGGTTCGGAAACAGAGTTTAGCTTTAACACCCAGCTGTGATGTAGAATCATACGTGTGGACAAACACCACATGACAGCAGCAGGATTATGATGGCGGACTCACAGTGTGTGACTGCTGCTGAGCTGAAATGCTGCAGCTAACACACGTCTGTCAACACAGAGCTGCTGCTGCTACAACCAGCCACCCTCTGCTTGACCCTTCTCATAATGATCAGTTCTAATAACCCTACAGAGAGCAGCACACCAGAAGAACACAGCCTTCACCTGATGGTTTATATTCCTCATGTCTGTGACGTGAAATGCTGACATGATATCAATGGATCATTTTCAGGTCTAATGTGTGGCAACCAAAATAGACCTGTTACTCTTTAAAGATCAATTTAACATCCCGATTTAGCCTGACACCATCAAATTTTCAATCTTGAAGGGCACAGACCTCCGCCAAGAAAAATAGGCCACGCCTCCGAAAATCTGCAAGAGAAATATTTCTGGATATATTTCCAAAGACATGATTAGTTCACTAGTTATGTCGAAGTATGTCAGCAAAGTTCAAACATTTGTCTTTTATAAAGGACCAGTGTGACGGATGTAGTGGCATCTTTGAGTTAGCTGCTAACTGCTAATAATTCCTTTTCATATCTCCCGGTTGTCACACGCCTGTCTTGTCCTGCCACTCCTTTTATACAGACAGTGAATCAGCGTTTTTACTACCTACTGCCCCCCAATACACCTTTATAACTTTGTATTCATAACAGTGAGGTGTAGTAAAGGAGCAACTGTCCTGTCTGAACAAGCTGTGTAAAAAGGCCTTGTACTTATTTATGTACTTATTTTGAGTTTTCTCAGGGTTCTACTTTTGGTTCTTCCTGAAAACGTATTTTGACTTATCGAGCTCATAAGTCAACTTTCTGTTTTTGGTTCTTTTTTGTTGTTTGTCCAAAAACACATCAAAACACACCAAATAAAGTCCAAACAAAGACCAAAAACAGACCAAACAAGGACCAAAACAAGACCAAAAAACCCCCAAAATATAGACCAAAAACACACCAAAAAAAAGACCAAACACATATGAAAAAAGGCCAAAAACAGATGGAAAAAAGACAAAATATAGACCAAAAACAGACCAAAAACAGACCAAACAAGGACCAAAACAAGACCAAAAACCCCCCAAAATATAGACCAAAAACACACCAAAAAAAAGACCAAACACATGAAAAAAAGGCCAAAAACAGAGACCAAAAACAGATGGAAAAAAGACAAAATATAGACCCAAAACAGACCAAAACAGACCAAAAAAAGAAAAAAAAGCCAAAAACAGACCCACAAAGGGCCAAAAAAAGGCCAAAAAAGACCAAAAAAGCACCAAATCCCCCCCAAAAAAGACCAAACAAGCACCCCAAATCCCCAAAGAAAGACCAAAAATGACCAAAAAAGACCAAAGAAAGGAGACCAAAAACAGATAAAAAATACGACAAAGACCAAAAAAAAGACCATAACCCCCAAAATGACCAAAGAAATACAAAAAAGACCAAAAATTACAAAAAACAGACAAAGAAGCAACAGAAACCCCCCCCCAAAAGAAACAACAAAAGACCAAAAAAGCACCCAAAAAACCCAAAGAAAGACCAAAAATGACCCCCCAAAAAGACCAAATATAGACCAAAAAGACCAAAAACGGACCAAAAAAAGACCCAAAAAAACGAATGACAAAAAAGAGACGAAACAGAAAAAAAGACAAAAAAGCACCAAAACCCCCCAAAAAGACCAAAAAATACAAAAAAGACCAAAAATTACAAAAAAGACAAACTATAGACCAAAAACAGACCAAAAAAGGCCCAAAACAGACCAAAAATAAGACTTAAAAAAGGCCAAACCAGATCAAAAAAGCACAAAAAAAGGCAAAAAACCCCACAAAAAGCACCAACCCCCCCCCCAAAAGACCAAAAAAGCACCCCAAAAACCCCAAAACAGGGCAAAAATTACAAAAAAGACCAAATATAGACTAAAAAAGACCTAAAAAGTACCAAAAACACACCAACAAAAGACCAGAAAAGCACCGCGAAACCCCCAAAAATCACAAACAATTGCCAAAAAAAGACCAAATGTAGACCAAAACAGACCAAAAACAGACCAAAAACCCCAAAAGACCAAAAAAGGAGACCAAAAACAGACAAAAAAAGACAAAAAAGCACCATAACCCCCCAAAATGACACAAAAAATACAAAAAAGCCCAAAAATGACAAAAACGACCGAATATAGGCCAAAAAAGCCCAAAGACGCACCAAAACACCCCCCAAAAAGACCAACAAAAGCCCAAAAAAGCCCAAAGAAAGCCCAAAAATTACCCCCAAAAAAGACAAAAAATAGACAAAAAAAGACAAAAAAACCCACGAAAGACAAAAAAAGAGACCAAACACAGACAAAAAGACCAAAAACAGACCCAAAAAGACCCAAAAAAAAGAGACAAAAAAGAGACAAAAAAAGACCAAAAAACCCCAAAAAGACCAAATAAGACAAAAAAACAGACCAAATTACCCCCAGAAAAGGACCAAATATAAACCAGAAAAGACCATATATAGACCAAAAAAGGACCCAAAAAAGACACAAACAAAGAAGACCAAATATATACCAAAAGACCAAAAAGACAAAAAACCACCAAACCCCCTCCCCCAAAAAAGACCAAATATAGACCAAGAAAGACCAAAAAAGTACAAAAACACCCCCCCCAAAAACACGTTGTCTGCTTATAAATATGCTATATAAATAAATTTTAACTTTGACTTGCCCAAAGACACTTTGACATGTAGACTGCAGGAGCTGGGAATCGAACCACCGACTTTCTGAGAAGTGGACGACTGCTCTACCACTGAGCCACAGCCTTTGGTCTGTTTCAGGTATGTTTTTGGACTATTTGGCCCTTACCTCTGCCAAGGGAGGAGGTTATGTTTTTGCTGGCGTTGGTTAGTTTGGTTTAATTTATTTTTCATTATAGGATTAACTGCCACATGTACATTTGTAATGTAAAGTGTCTCCGTCCTGACAAATGTTTCTAATTGATTCATGTTCATATATCTTCTTCTTCTATCTTTTTGGGGGATTTTTGGTGCTTTTATTTTGTCTTTTTTGAGGGTGTTTAGGGTGCTTTTTTGGTCTTTTTTGGGGGTCTATATTTGGTCTTTTTTGTGCTTTTTTGTGTGTTTTTGTGGTCTCTGTTTTTGGTCTCTTTTGGGGTCTATATTGTGTCTTTTTTGGTGTTTCCTGGTGCTTTTTTGGTCTTTTTTGGGGGGTTTTGGGGATTTTGGGGGGGTTGGTGCTTTTTTGGTCTTTTTGGGTTTTTTTTGTTGCTTTTCTGGTGTTTTGGGGGTGTGTGTTGGGTCATTTTGAGTCTGTTTTTGGTCTATATTTGGTCTTCTTTGGTCTTTTTTGGTTTTTTGGTCTATATTTGGTCTTTTTGGGTCTTTTGGTCTGTTTTTGGTCTTTTTTGGTCTATATTTGGTCTTTTCTCATGTTTTTTGTGTGTTTTTGGTCTATATTTGGTCTTTTTGTGGTCTATATTTGGTCATTTTTTGTCTTTTTGGGGTCTATATTTGGTCTTTTTGGGGGGGTTTTGGCGCCTTTTTATCTTTTTTGTCAGTTTTTTTTGTCTTTTTCGGTCTCTTTTTGTTGTTTTTTGGTCTATATTTGGTCGTTTTTGTTGTTTTTTGTTGTGTTTCTCGTCTATATTTGGTCTTTTTGTGGTCTGTTTTTGTTCCTTTTTGGGGGTCTATATTGTGTCTTTTTTGTCTCCATATTTGGTCTTTTTGGGTGCACTTTTGGTCTTTTCCCCCCCTTTTTTGGTCTATATTTAGTCTTTTTGGGGGGGGGTTTGGTGCTTTTTGATGCTCAGTACAAAACTTCACATGCTGGTTAAGAGTCTCGCCCTAAAGACATCCACATGACAAAATTTTGCTATAGTCATAGCGCTACTTACTGGCAACAGGAAATGACATATTTTACATTTTCATACACTACTACTAGGACATTGAGCATATTACCTTCAAATTCATAGCTAGCTCTAACAAGTTGGTAATGCAGGATTCTGAAGCTTGTGTGTTTTCGTTTCAAGTTGTAGGCTTGGCTGTGCGGCGAATACTGATGTTTCGCCTTGAAGCAGGAAGTTGTTATAACTCTGCTTTCAATGGTCCAATCTGCCCCAAACTTCACACGTTTGATAAGAGTGCCGCCACCGAGACATCTATATAGTTAAATTTGATAACAGTCATAGCGCCACCTAGTGGCAACAGGAAGTTATATATTTCAGAATTTGACGTGCTACTATCAGGCCATTCACCGCAGTGATCTCAAATTTGGTCAGTAAAGCCATAAGGCCTTGATGAAGTATTAATGTAAATATTGTGAGTTTGGGTCACATGGCAGCGGCGGCGACGATGTGGCGATGTTCGCCATCAAACAGGAAGTTGGTGTTGAGAGGCCAGGGAAGCTCAGATTCTCACCAAAATTGACAAACTCGTCAAAGGTGGTACTACTTACTATCTCATATGGTTTACAGGATCGGTTGTGGCAAATTGGCTCCACAGCATCCCCTGGAAAACTTCAAATAAGCATGTCCAAGTCTGTGTTTAACCTACATATATTAAATTTGGTAGACATGTTTAAAGTCCCACCCTGAAGACTTCTACAATACACAACAAGAGTAATAGCGCCACCTGCTGGCAAATAAAGAATGTCTCGTGTCCATAATGCATGCAGATACAGAGACATTTATCCAAGTGTGCCGTAGTGAGGCCGAAGTTGGCCCAGGGTGCGAGGGCCCATTCAACGCTGCCTGCGGCTTTAATTTGTCTCTATATTTGTTCTTTTTTGGGTCTTTTTTGGGTTTTTCTTGTGCTTTTTTGGTCTTTTTTGGTCTATATTTGATCTTTTTTGTATTTTTTGGTCTTTTTGGGGGTCTTTTTTGTCTATATTTGGTCTTTTTGGGGGTCTTTTTTGGTGCTTTTTGGTCTTTTTTGTCTGTTTTTGGTCTTTTTGGTCTATATTTGGTCATTTTGGTCTTTCTTAGGTTTTTATTGGTCTTTTTTAGTGCTTTTTAAAAATCTGTTTTTGGTCCTTTTTTTGGTCCTTTTTGGTGTATATTTGGTCCTTTTTTGGTGTGTTTTTGGTCTTTTTTGGGGTCCTTTTTTGGTGTGTTTTTTGTATGTTTTTGGTGTGTTTTTTGTTTGTTTCTGGTCTGTTTTTAGTCTGTTTCTGGTCTGTTTCTGGTCCTAAATGAAGTGGCTAAAACCATCATAAGTCAGATCATCACCAGCACAGACTGTTGAACACGACACAGCAACTTTAATGATGGGTATTAACCGTAAGTACATAAATTACATATTAGAAACAGGTCATTCTGTGCTAATTAGCATTAATTATTATAATCCCTTGGTCCATATAAAGTTCTCTTCCTCCCTCACCTCCTCATATGGCTGTATCTTCATTCACAAACACACATATAGGCCCACCTAAGTGATGTGAAAAACAATGACCTCATCAGTTTACATGATGACCACACACATCACACTATGTTTGGACAACATGAGATCCTGAAGCTGTTCTCGACTGAATCCAGAAAATAAAGTATGAACAGAAAGAGTATTGTACTTTTTAAAATGTATTTATTTTTACTATTTTGACTCTGTGACTCCAGCACAGGGATTAGTTTTTATTACATGATGATGTCGGTCCAAACTTTTTGCTGCAGGTGAGCCAGATCTCTACCTGAGGCTGATGCTAATGTCATTATTTGTGCAATAAACCAAAGTGTTGGACACATTAAAACCTGATGATGGCGCTAACTGAACCGTCAGAGGATCACCAAACTTATTACAACTCATCTTGAGGGTAACAGGAATGTCTGCCATCAAAATCCATCCCATAGTAGTTAGGATGAGGAGAAATGACATCAGTGACTGGCATCTGTGACATGTTTGACTTAAATTCAGTGATATTTACATTATATATTATATTTATATTTATTATTAGATATTTATTGAATTTCAAAACTAGATGTAAATAAGATTAGTTATTTTCTATCTCTGGTGAATCTACAGTTTTATTTTGTTAATTTGTTTGCTGCGCCTCATGTTTCCTGTCTGTGTTTAACATAACAGGACAGTTTTTTTTCTTTTTTTGGGGGGGGGCACAGCGGTCTATCTCCTTAAAAAGACAAACAGCCGTATGGAGGATGGAGGGATGGAGGGAGGAGGCCGGCCTAAATGAGGCAGTGAAGAAGAAGAATGTTTGATGTTCTGTCCGTCCCTCACGTTCTGTTTCCGGAGCAGAACTCAAAAACTGATTCTTATTTTTTCATAAAACTTTATTTTCTGAGGTGACTTTTTATTTTGGCCATTTTAAGCATTGTTTTTAATTCATCACGTCTGTGTGATAAAGACCAGAGGAACCCGTTCACAGTTCTAAGAACCCGCCCTTTTTACTGTGTCCGCACTATAAGGAAGAATCAACTGTTCTTCTTAGAACTCAGTTTTTAGGATAGGTTCTCTGCTGGCACAGGAGAACCATAGGTATTTTCAGACCCATCTCTAAGAACCCCCCTTTTGTTAAAATGGAACCAAACAGGGACAAATGTCATTTCACATTAGACATTTTTGGACCAAATGGTCCTGGGACTCTGAGAGGAACCGAAAGTTCTAAATACTTTTGACAGTCCTTTGTCTGTTTGAGGACGTTTACAGGAACATTGAAGTTCTCTTCTTTGTGACTTAAAACAACAACAATCTGACACATTTTTTTGTGTTTTGTTCCATTTTTCAAAGCCTACCATTACGAGCTAATAACGGCTAACGTTTACACTTAGGTTCCTCCAGGTTCCTCTTGAGAACCTTCTCTGAAGTAGGAGCTAAAACTGACATCTAGAATCATTCTAACTCTGGCGGGGTGGATACAGGGGAGCAGAGGAACCTTTTCTTATTCTAAGAACCTCCATTACTCCAGTATTTCAGCCGGTACTGCAGTAGTATGTGTATCTGTACCATGATGAGACATTTCCTTTAACATGGCATTACAATTAAATGAAAATTGATATAGTACCTTTATGACCTGTACGGACCAATCAATCACCATTCAGTCAGATCAGCTGATTGGTGAGTTAATTCATTGCATCATCAGAACAAACTGGAGGAACAAAGTCAACTACGACTCCCAAGGTGCATTTCACTAAGAAACCGCCAATCACATAATTATAGATCACAGAAAACTGATCACACATTCAGCAGTTTGATCAGTTTAACTGACTTCCTCCTCTCAGTCGCTATGGTTACTGAGGCTCATGGGTATCGTAGTGTTCAGATGCGTCGCCACAGAGAGGGAGGATGGCTCTATGACTTTAACATCTCTCCACAGTATGTTTTATTTATTCTCCACGCAGGTTCTCCTTAAAAGGAAACTTAACGACAAGGAAATAAAACTTCCTGTATCAGAAACATGGAAATACTTTACTGTTAGAAACTCTTTAAGGAACTACAGGAAGCAAAAGAAGAAGAAAAAGTAGAGAAAGAAACTGAATATAAAACATAAAGCATCAGACAGCAGTGGGATCTGTCTGTGTCTTTAAGTCCAAAAAAGGAAGCCAGTCAGTAAATAAGAGAAGAGGAGACTCTACCTCCTCCTCCTCCTCCTCGCCTTCGTCTCATGTAAGGAGAGGAACCGTGGTGGGGGTGGTCAGCCTGTGTTGCTGTGACTCCTCTTCAGACAGTAGAGTAGTATTTCTCTGAGTGCTGTCCTTCACTATGTCCTTGTTTAGTTGTAGTATTCATCTGGCCCCGCCCACACACAGCCTCCTTCATAGCTTCATACCAACAGTTATTTCAGATCATTATTTCCACTCACTTTCAGCCATCATTCATTATTATACACCCATACAATCAGCTGTTAGCTTAGCTTGATTTAATTCATAAAGACCTCTGCCATTAAACCAATACCTGATTCAAACAGATACATATCTATTATCATATTGTAATATTTTTTATTTTTTGTAGATTAATGTAGTAACAATATTTGTATGTTTACAGGTAGCTACAAACAGGTACCATTAATGCACATTTGCTCCGCCCATTCTCTGCATTCATTTCCTCTGTTTTGTTTTCTGAAAGCTTACAGATACGGATGAAACGGATCAGTACCACCGGAAATCACCGGGGGCAGTGTCGCCATAATTGAAGCAAGAGATGACAAAAGTCTACGGACTCAAAGAAGAAGAAAAACGTGAAGTGAAAAAGTTAAAAAAAAATCTCTCCGTCAAACCTTTGCTAAGCTCCATGAAGTTTCCCTTGTGGCACACCTTCCTCTTCTAAACAAATCTGTAATGGAGCGCCACAGGAGCCTGGTGCCCTCTACTGGTAGAGAACTGCAGGTACAGCTGTTTGCTCATTTCCCTGAGGAACACCTCGAGCAGGCAGTAAAGCATCGATCAGGTTTACTGATAAAATCTACTATTGATCAGCTGTTAATAACCAAATCAAACATTTAAATAGATCAATACAACAGATATGAAAGTCTCCTTTTCCTGACTCCTCAGTCTCTAAATGATCCAACCTGAATCTCATCATCATCCTCATCATCATCTTCATCATTTACAGATCAGATGTATTGAAACTCTGAGACCTTCATAGACTTAGTTTATCAGTAGAGTCCAAAGGTTTTTCTGTTCAGGTCTAAATTTACATCAGGGCTCCATGAACTCCAAGACCTTCACCACTGCTGACCCAGAAGCTCCAGAAAAGTGGGCTCCAGTAGCTCAGAACCATCTGGATCAGACCCAGAAGTTCTGGATGCTGTTCTGTGGAGCCATGAAACCAAACTGGACCTTTTGGGGCCTCTGGATCAGCGGTATGTCTGGAGGAGGAAGAATGAAGCTGATGCTGAAAAGAACAGCCTACCTACAGTGAAGCATGGCGGTGGATCAGTGAGGCTCTGGGGCTGCTTTGCTTCCTGGACCACCGGAAACCTGCAGCCTGTAGAGGGTCAGATGGATTCCATCAAGGATCAGGAAATCCTAGAAGAAAACGTCTCCATCTGTGAGGAAGATGAAGCTCGGACATCATTGGACGTTCCAAAAGGACAATGATCCCAAGCAGACCTCAGAGTCCACCAAGACCTGGTTTCAGAAGAAGTCCTGGATCATTCTAGAGGCCGTCACAGTCGCCTGACTGGAATCCAGAGAAAACCTCTGGTGGGATCTGAAGAAGGTGGTTGCAGCAGGTAAACCAGAAATATTCCAGAACTGGAGGCCTTTGTCCAGGAGGAATGGGCTAAGATTCCTCAGGAACGCTGCCAGAAGCTGGAGTCTGGATCTGCATCAGGTTTGCAGCAGGTCAGAGCAGCTAAAGGGTCTACAGAGAACTAGAGACGCTGGTCATTAAGGGTTGGATCATTTACAGACTGAGGAGTCAGGAAACACTTTAATATCTGATTATTGATCTGTTTAAACTGTTTGATCTGGTTATTAACAGCTGATCAATAGAATAAACCTGATGTATGATGTATTCTATTTATAACTACAGTCTGTTCATCTGTAACAGGTTTACAGGTTTATGGTTTGACTACAGGACCTTAAAGGTTTAATAACTGGTTTCTTCATCTTATTTTTTATATTTTACATATAACTGAGTAGACTAGTTTTGATTAAATTCTCTTCTTCTGTTTGTTTTTTAGGTTTTATTTTAACATGTTGTTGAGCTTCACTCACAGGCAGTGTGTGTGGGCAACTCCACCTGCCTCACATTCATTCACAGACCCCCCCCCCCCCCCCCCCCCCCACACACACACACACACACACACTGCCTGGACTTTGACCGAAAATGGGAAAACAGCTGGACTCCTTACAGGGCCGTCTGAAACGGTTTCTGATTGGCCGACTAACATCAACACAGCAAGCCGCTCACGACCGGCTCAGGAATGTGTGTGTGTGTGTGTGTGTGTGTGTGTGTGTGTGTGTGTGTGTGTGTGTGTGTGTGTGTGTGTGTGTGTGTGGTAGAAGTATAGAAGTACTCAGATGTTTTACTGCAGCGTAAAAATACTGCGTTACAAAGTCCTGAAATAAAAACTGAACTAAAATAAAAGTACAAAAGTACTATATCAATATATATATATATAAAGTGAAAGTTTTCAATATGAATTTTAATAATTTCTTTTTCTACCTCTTCATGTCCATGTCCCCCCTCCTCACTTCCTTCTCTTCCTCCTTTTCTCCGTCTCTACCTAATTTGATTCTGTGCTCCCCTCTTTCCCTGTAGACCTCCTCCTCTCCTTCTCTACCAACCCCTTTCCTCCTCTACGTCTTCAGTCATTTCTCTTACTCCTTCTCTCTATCTCCACCTCCTTTTGTTCTTGTCTTCCCCCTCATTTCCCTCTCTTCCTCATCCTCTTCTTCTCTTCCTTCTCCTTTCCATCTCTATCGCCTATCTCCTTATCTCTATCTCCTTATCTTCCTTATCTCCTTCACTACCTCCTCCTCTCCATCTCCTTGAGTATTAGCCTGGGGCTCCCTCTGCAGGAGAAAGTGTGTCATTGCAGGTATAACTGTAGTTTTCCTGCAGTAACTCTCAGTAACCTGAGGGCGGGGCTGTTTGACAGAGTGAACTGATGTGAGGCACCCGGACACACGTGACAGGAAATACTGTATTTGTATTATCTACCTCCTCCTCTTCTTCTCTATCTCCTTCTCTACCTCCTCCTCTTCTTCTCTATCTCCTTCTCTACCTCCTCCTCTCATTACCTTTATCTCTACCTCATCCAGATTTATTCCTAAAATGAAAAGCTTTACTGTGAGCTCTGAACGACTTTATCATTTATGTCTACATTAAATCAAAGGTTGTCGTCTGGTGAGGATTTATTGATCGAGGATCAATCGATCATGTTACCTATGAGAAGCTGCTGATTCACAATTTATGGATGTAAAGCTTTTAACCAATAAAACCACAGGATTACAGTGAGGACATTCATCACCTGAAGATGATTAGGATCTACAAGCACAACATGTCCTTCATCTTCTTCATCATCTTCATCATCATGCGTGGGCATGTGACTCATCAGAACCAACCTGAGAGCAGACAAAGGTTAGAGGAAGTCAGTGTGTCTGAAGGTGGAGGCGTGTTTCTACAGGTCCAGGATCAGATCAGAGAGTGACGTCACAGACGGAATCCAACATGGCCGACAAGTCCTAAGATCTGAGAGGGAGCAGGAGGAGCCTCAGAGGAGACGTCTGGTTGGTTGGAAGAATAAACGTGTGGGTTTGACTTCATCTGTTTTTGCTGTCATAACTTTAAATCAGAATTCAAACCAAAACTGATTTTTAGATTTCTCGTCCCGTTGTGTTTCCTCAGAGTTATGTCATTTTTATTTTCGGGTATTTCCATCATCATCTGTTTATTTTGAGACCTCCGGTTTTGTTTTGTGCTTTTATTCTGAAGTTGCTTCACTCTTCCTTGAGTCACACTGGGATTCCCCTCCTCTTTCCTCTTCCTCTGTGGTGTCGCCCTCCTGATGTTCACATGAGTCATTCTGAACGAAGCGGTGAAGGTTGGGAGGAAACTTCCTGTGACTCAGACTGTTCTTCTGTTCTTAGATCGGCTGGAACGTCTGTCATCATCCTGGTCTTCATTCTCCTCTGTCCTCCTGCTTTAGGTCATGTACATACCAGTAGTGGAAAGTAACTAAGTACTCATTCATTTTGAGGTATTTGTACATTTTGATATTTGTTCTTTTACAGCACATTTACTGTTGGACACATTATAAACATGTTTAGGGCTGATTTGTGGTTTTGTGGTGAAATAAAAGACTCTTCGTTTCAGGAGACGTGAAATAGAAACCAACAACCAGACCATAATAATAGTGATATTATTATATTATTATTTACCATATAATATTTATTATTACTAGACCTGTTACACACACAGGGATTTGCAGCAGCCCTCCTCCTCCTCCTCAGTTAGATATGGCTGACTTTGCTCATATGCAGTCAGATGCTCCAGCTGAGACGCACCTGGCTTTATAAGAGATGGGAGATGAATTCTGATTGGTTGAATTCATGTTAAAACACACCTATGAATAAATAGCAGAATAAATAGTGAGTGTTGTGTTTTCCTTTGCACCCAGATTATTTGTGGTTAAACTAGGAGAAGGGATCTGAACACGCCTTATTTCATGAGCTACAGATCGATTGAAAAGGAGCCGCAGATTTTCCATCCTGTGACAATAAAAACAGCTGACATGTTAATGTTACACACAAACGAAAATGATTTATCACCAGAAGCTCCAGAAAAAGAAGAACCAGAAACATCCTGAAACTATCCGACAGTCCAGAGACGAACTTCAACATGTTTTAAACACAATGAACTTTTAACCAGTTAATAACAAAACCAAAACCAGAAACAATTATTGTATCACAAACTTTATTCTCAGTCATAAAAATATATCCTTCACATTTTCAGTCACAGAAAATCTTCATCTCTGAAACATTCATCATCTTCGTCGTTTACAGTCAGAATGTCATCATTTAAAGAATCAGTTCATCGAATCTTTTCATCATAACATAATTTATCTTTATGTACCTGAAGTTGATGAAATATGAACATTTTTCTGCCTTAAAGATTATATTTAATCCTTAATATTTACTCGTAATGCAACAAACACTGAATTCATAGTGCAAAAAAACGAGTCATTTAAAAAAATTATAATCTCTCTTCTTCTCATTCATAAATAAATGGATGAATAAATTAATAGTTATAAATACAGTAACTTTAAATAGTTTAAACTCTTAGGTCCGTCCGTCGTTTAATGTAAACGACGGACCTGAGGTGAAGGTCAGTGAACCAGAAACCTGACCAGCATCTCCAAAAGTCCTTTTCCTCCAGTTCAGAAGCTTCATCTCGACGGATCCTTCAGGACCAACCTGAACAGTTTTAAAACCACCTCCTTCAGTCCTGCTGCATCCACAGCGTCCCGGCCAGCCGGTCCCAGTGTGTGAAGTAGGGGGCGTAGTTGTACTTGGACTTGAGATGGTGGAGGTCGTGGTGTTGTGCCCCGCCGTACAGCCCCAGAGGCACCAGGTGGTGGGTGGCCCAGGGCAGGTCGTAGCCACAGTGGTCCTCCACCGACAGCCAGATGTTCACCACGAAGAAGGCCAGCTCAGTGAGCGGGTGGCAGCCCAGAAGGAGGGGGTTGGCAGCGGCAAAGAAGCCCAGGGTGAGAGTCTCCCAGGCTCCGGAGTACTCTGTGGTGAGGGCGGAGGTGGAGGTGTAGGTGTGGTGCACCTGGTGGAAGAGAAGAAGACACATGAACTAAACAGAAAATGAAGAAACAAACATCCCATCATGGTTTTTGAGGATTCATTAAAGGTGTGGGTTCAGGTTCGGACCTTGTGGAAGGTGCGGTACAGCCAGGGAACTCTGTGGTGCAGCAGGTGCCAAATGAAGCTCTGGAAGTCGAAGAGAAGCAGGCAGGCCAGCACCTGAGCCAACAGGCGGCACAGGGCCGGGGCTTCCTTAGGCAGATGGACGGGCCTCAGGTACCAGTGCATCACCGTCAGTGGAAAGATGAAGACCAGGTGGTTGTAGACGACCAGACCCAGGCAGCTCAGCACCAAGGCCCAGCTGACGGAGCTGTGAGGCTGCAGTTTGTACCTGCGCACCACGGCCCACCTGGAGGAAAGCAGGTCCAGCAGCAGGTAGGGCAGACAGAAGGACAGGTAGATGGACAGGGAGAAGACGATGGGGAAGAAAGGGGAGTGCAGGAGGGAGGAGTGTCCAAGGAGGGAGGTCCAGAGTGGCTGCAGCAGCATCCTGCCATCAAATTCTTTGTGTTCAGTCTAAGGTGAACCGCTTCAGCGCCGCAGCTGCTTTTATAGTAGCTCAGCCCCGCCCACCTCAGGCCTTATATGGGCTCTTCCTGCACCTCAAGGAAACTCCATATGAAGAAATGGAAACTCCGGAGCAAGTTCAGACAATCTGAGTGTCAGGTGACTCCAGGGTCCGCCTCTCTGCCCCACATGACCCCCTTATGTAACATAACAATCCAGGAATGTTGGCCTCCCAGCTGTAGGCCATAGTTATAGGACACTCTTCTTCTGTGGTGAAGTGCTGACCTCTACTGGACTCGACAGGCATTACAGGCTGATCTAAAATGCGTTTTATATTTTATTATTTCACAGACCCCATTACATTTCTGGATAAAGGGGCGGAGCCAAGAGTTTTTTACATTAACAGAAACCTGCATGTTTTATTCTAACTTGGATAAACTCGGTAAATTTAGGGGGACTGTTGGTCCTTGGCAGACGGAAGAGTCACTTCCTATTTTTATCATCATTTTCTATTCATGTGATGACATCATTCATGACTGACTTTCATTTTCTTTCAAGCCTCTTAATAAACACCTCCTCATCCTCCTCAAGGTGTTTGAGTCAATCAGCAGATCTGGATTATTATCTGGATCTGGACTAGACTATACACTCACTGTAAATATATGTGATTTATTACATCATCATTTGTGGATTATCTGCTGAGAAATTTAGCAGAATCTCGACTGTGATGCTCAAAACATCATAAAAATGAAAGGTGAATAATTAAAAAACATTTTAAAGGTAAAAACATAAAATACAAAGAACAAAAACTAATATTTTAAAAGTAAACTTTTATTCAATATGAAGTTAAACCTTTTAGCAGATGAACAAAGTATTACAAAGATAACATTATTATTATTTCGGGCATATTTTGTACAAACACTCACTTTTTAGTTTTCTGTACACCTAAGCCTGATATTATAAGCTTTTATTTTGAAGGACACACTGCGCTTCCTGCCACTGAAGTTTCATTTGTGCTTTTATCTGGATAGAAGTCCAGTTCTGTGTCCTCAGCGGTGGTCAGGAGGCTCTCAGCTCGTCTCTGCAGCTCGACGTCCAGCAGCGTCGCTCCGACCAAACGATCCTGAGACACAAAAATTATTTAGGAATACAATTTAGTCCCAAATCTGTGGACATTAATCAATAATCAATGAGTCACACTCTTGACCTGAAACAGACGAAACATTTTAACATTCAAATCATCATTAAGACTGAATATGAGTGTGCTTGATTTCTGTACCTTCTTCTTGGTGGCAGGTGGAGCTACAGGGGGGTTAAAGGTCATGTCTTTGACACTGTAGACATTAAACAGCTCCACCGGAGACCTGGACAGGAAGTCAACACACACACACACACACACACACACACACACACACACACACACACACACACACACACACACACGTTGTAGAGTGTGTAAACTGAGCAGACTGCTCCTTTAAGACGTTCAGGTGTTCTTACCTGCGGCTCAGATCCACACTGAGCGCCGCTGATCCTTCGCTGGGAGCTCCCTGACACAGATGCAGCGCTAACCGACGGACAACCGGGTGGTAATGTTTCTGTGACACACAGAGGATGATGTCATAGATGAAAGTGTTACACCTTTAGGAGCAGGCAGGGGTTAAAGAGGGACCTAAACCTGGTCCCAGTAAACGGACACCCAACCACAAGATCAGTGTGAACCTGCCAATCAGATACTACTAATACTACTGCTAGTAGTACTAGTAGTAGCAGTACTAGTATTTGTACCTTTAGTGTGTGTAGCTCCCACAGCGCCGTGTTCTGGGCATTGCAGTGTTCAGGTTCTTCTAGTTCTGGCAGGTAGAGACCGCTGCCCTGAACCTCGTTATCCAGCAGGAAATCACACTTAGGGAAGGCCTGACACACACACACACACACACACACACACACACACACACACACACACACACACACATACACACACACACACACACACACACACACACACACACACACACACACACACACACACACACACACACACAATAAATAACAACATAACTCTGACCCTCAGTGAAAGAAATAATTTTTGTTTTGGACAAATCAAAATGAAATTAATTTTACTGATTGAATGAACTGTATAAAACACACACACACACTCACACTCACACTCACACACACACACTCACACACACTCACACACACACACACACTCACACACACTCACACACACACACACACACACACACACACACACTCACACACACTCACACACACACACTCACACACACACACACACTCACACACACACACACACTCACACACACACACACACACTCACACTCACACTCACACACACACACACACACTCACACACACACACACTCACACACACACACACACTCACACACACACACACACACACACACACACACTCACACTCACACACACACACTCACACACACACACACACACTCACACTCACACACTCACACTCACACACACACACACACTCACGTGCACAGCAGCTCTGTTTGCGGCTAGGAGTCCCACGCTGGCGTTGGGCAGCACGTGCAGACTGAGCGTGCTCAGTCGTTTGATGAACGCCATCGCCCTCTGTAGGGTCACCTGCTTCTTACGGCGGGTCAGCATGGCGTCCAGACATTGCAATACGATGATGATGTCATCATTAGGCGCCCCTGCGACAGACAGCAGCTTTGTGTTTAAATAAAGTGACAGTAACCTGCAGCAGTCTGTAACTATGATGTCATCATCTCTGACCTGCGTGGAGCCTCAGCAGCATCTTGTAGAGCTGAGAGTAAAAGTTGAGAGGATCAACGTTCAGAACGTCACCTGATAAAAACATGAAGAAACTTTATTGACTCAGGTCAGTTTGACGAAGGCTGAATCCACATAAACACAAACACACACAGACCTTGTCCTGACAAGATGGTGAAGACGGTCTGGATGCTGTGAAGACTCTCCTGATTGGTCAGATCCTGCAGAGGTCAAATCAGGACAATACGATCAATCAAATGATCAGCACTTTGTTAAGGAGGTGAAGTCAAAGAGAATACTCACTCCCGATTGGATGAGGTTCTGTAGCACGCTGAGAAGGTCGTCAAAAAACTCCAAGTTGATCAGGTGAGCAAAACTGACAGGAAGTGACATCACAATCAGTGTTACAGTACTCTGTGTGTGTGTGTGTGTGTGTGTGTGTGTGTGTGTGTGTGTGTGTGTGTGTGTGTGTGTGTGCATCATACTTTGCCAGTCCCTCCAGTACAGCAGGAAGCAGAACAGACTTTTGAGCCTTCTTCAAGATCCTGAAGTAGATGAGGAAGACGATGTTCAGAGTCTCTGTGTGCTGAGGAAGAGGAGAAGGAGGAGGAGGAGGAGGAGTTTAATTTATTGATTGGTGAAATGATAAACTTGTATCTCTGCTTTTTACTCACCAGTTTGATTTTCTTCTCTTTGCTTTCTGACGCTTCGGCCTCCAACAGCTCTTTGTCCAGTTTCTCCTCCGCCTTCTTCCACTGCACACACACACACACACACACACACACACCACACACACACACACACACCACACACACACACACACACACACACACACACACCACACACACACACACACGTACAAACACACATTAATCCATCAAAAACTTGCGGCGGATCGTGTGCAGTGACTCTACGGCGGATCGTGTGCAGTGACTCTGCGGCGGATCGTGTGCAGTGACTCTACGGCGGATCGTGTGCAGTGACTCTACGGCGGATCGTGTGCAGTGACTCTGCGGCGGATCGTGTGCAGTGACTCTGCGGCGGATCGTGTGCAGTGACTCTACGGCGGATCGTGTGCAGTGACTCTGCGGCGGATCGTGTGCAGTGACTCTACGGCGGATCGTGTGCAGTGACTCTGCGGCGGATCGTGTGCAGTGACTCTGCGGCGGATCGTGTGCAGTGACTCTACGGCGGATCGTGTGCAGTGACTCTGCGGCGGATCGTGTGCAGTGACTCTACGGCGGATCGTGTGCAGTGACTCTGCGGCGGATCGTGTGCAGTGACTCTGCGGCGGATCGTGTGCAGTGACTCTGCGGGCGGATCGTGTGCAGTGACTCTACGGCGGATCGTGTGCAGTGACTCTGCGGCGGATCGTGTGCAGTGACTCTGCGGCGGATCGTGTGCAGTGACTCTGCGGCGGATCGTGTGCAGTGACTCTACGGCGGATCGTGTGCAGTGACTCTACGGCGGATCGTGTGCAGTGACTCTGCGGCGGATCGTGTGCAGTGACTCTGCGGCGGATCGTGTGCAGTGACTCTGCGGCGGATCGTGTGCAGTGACTCTACGGCGGATCGTGTGCAGTGACTCTGCGGCGGATCGTGTGCAGTGACTCTGCGGCGGATCGTGTGCAGTGACTCGGCGGCGGATCGTGTGCAGTGACTCTGCAGTCCTGACTGCAGTGGAAACACCACAGAGAGCTGTGACATGATACTTTCAGAGGATATGATGTTTACCTTCCTCTGCATCCTCGACAGGTTCTTCTTCTTCTCTTTGTTGTTCATGAACTTCTTCTTTGGTGCTGTGTCGTCTATGTCCTTTTTCATGTGCACCTCCTTTATCCTCAGACTCAGCAGGGTCCTCAGCACCTGAGGAGGGGGGGTTACAGTGCATTATATCAGTCTGGGGGGGGGTTTGGTGGGTCGGTCCATGTCTGACCACAGTCACTCAGCTGACATGATTGGTTGTTGGTTTACTTGTGTGCTTGATTTGTTACCTCTGGCCTGACGTGGTAATTGAGGCTCTTGATGAGGCCGGAGATGACCCGCACAGTGGCTAAAGAGGCATTGCCAAATTTGTCCTGCTGGAAGAGCTTCCTGAACGCATCACAGCACATTCCTGACACCTGTAACACACACAGGTCAACTTTAGCAACATCACACTGAGCTATCTGAGCAACAACGGACCGAAACCGTTTCTTACCGTCTTGGCGGGGTCGTTCATCAGCGGAACGAGGACGACGATGATGTTGTTGTGGAAGTTGAAGTGAGCCAGAGCGAGCAGCAACTCACACAGGCAACGGACGGCAACTTCAGCGAGGCTGCGGTACGAGTCTAAGCCCACTGCCTGACTGCGCTTCTTCTTCTTCTGCTTCCAGTCTGAGGACGGAGGGTAAACACACTGTCACGTTACATGCATGTTCTGTTGCCGTGTTGTGTTGGTGTTGCTGAGGTTGCGTACCTTTGATGGTCTGCTCCAGGTCCTCCAGGTAGAACTTATACTGACAGACCAACCCTTCTTCAAACTCTCTGAGCTGCTGAGTCTCCTTCTTCACCTACAGGACAAACAAACAAAGAACACGAGAAAGTTGAGACTTTTAGTTCGTTTATATTTCAGAAGCACTGATCAGCTGCTTTCAGTCACTAACTAGACAACATATCATAACCCAAACTATTAAAACATACATTCAATTGAGTACAAATTACATAGAAGAAATAGTGTGGCACCCCCTCTGCAGGGGAGGATACATTACAACCAAGAGTCTGGTCCAATAGGATGAAGTCAATATAATATCACAAACATCCTAAAAACAACCAGATGAAGTCAGGATTAAACAAACACGCTGGTTACCTTGGTGTCCTTCTCTGCGGAGGTCAGAGGTCGGATCCTGTAGGTGGGGGTGATGTCTTTAAAGACCTCCATCAGAGACACCATCACCAGCTTCCTGACTGTCACAGCCACACAGGGGTCTGACTCCATCAGCATACCACGCAGCTCCTTAAGTCGTTTAATCTGACCGCACACAAACACACATAACGCTGAGCACCAGTGTTTAACAGCTGATAAAAGGGTCTTTGGTTCTGATCCTGGATCAGCAGTCCGGTCTTACGTTAGTGTAGGGGTCTGAGATGATGGCTGAACCGTGGTTGGCGATTCGCAGTTTCCTTTCATTTATCCTCTGTGCTCTGAGCTGCTCTCTCTGCTTTGGTGTCAGCGCTGCAAAGCTCTCCGGCTCCCCCTCTGCACAGGAGGACACATTACAGGAGCTCATCACTGTCTCAGTGGACTGGTGCCTCAAATCTCACTATTTATACTAGTGTATAAACTCAGTACAGTTAGATACATGTAGCTGGTAGCATCGATCACAAAGCTATCTGAAGATGTACGGTGCTGTAATATTCGTTATGAGACGATAAATCCAAAATAAACTAAAACGGAATTTAAATTTATGAAATGTAATTAATTTGTCAACATAAACAAAATGTGGTGTAAATGTTTAAAGACTCCATCCATGTAGGCAAAGATCTGAGGCGACAGGTCTCGACTGCTCAACATGCTCTCAGTCGTCACATCAAATCTGATGTCTTATTAGTGTCGACATCCTCCGATGTTTGTGTTTGGATGTCCCAGGAAAAACTTTATCAGTCGTCGTCAACCGACAGTAAAACACAGCAACAAGTCTCGGGTCAAACATGGCGACGCTGACGGAACACTTTCTTACACCTAAATAGTAAACGGCATCACTTCACTTCCTGGTTGTAGAAAGTCTGGAAAAAAATATGAAGCAGTTTTTGAGTTGTGCTCTGGAAACAAAACGCGACGGACGGAACCCTCTCCTGTACCCGCCCCCTCACCTCATTAGACGATAACAGCAGAATGACATAAAAACCGTTAAAGTTCAAATATGGCTAAAAAATAAGAAAAACAAAGAAATCTGTTATGAGATGCAAACCTTTAGGATTCAGGGTTAAAGGTCAATCCTACCGTTTTCAGACTCCTCTGCCTCGTCAGCATCTTCCTCCTCATCGTCCTCCTCCTCATCAGGCTGCTTTTTAATGACTACAAACAAACAAACCTTTACTGTTTAATTCTCTAACCTATCAGATCAAGCAGTAGATCAGTCGGTAATCAATACTGTGTTCGTACCTCTCTCGATGCTCTGCGGGATGACTCCTGTCTTGTCTTTGATTGGCAGCAGGTGGATGACTTCCTTCTCCTCCGTCCTCGCCATCTTCCTCGGAACCTTCTCGAAACTCTGAACCACCTCTGAGCTCCGCCTCTTACCGCTGTGCACTGGCCCGCTGGGACGCCCCGAGACACGAAACAAGCAGTCACTCTGTGTGTGTTTGTTTTCTACACCTACGATCAAACCTATGAAACATCCACAACATTTCCGGTTTGTCTGTGTGGGCGTTACCATGACGACAGGTCTCTGGTGATGAAGGAGGCTCGTCGAGCCATGGCGGTCATCTGTTGCAGGTCATCGTCGCCCATCATGTCAGTCGGCAGACTCTCCAGGAACTCCTCCTCATCCTCCTCTTCCTCTGTCAGATCACATACAGTTGGAAAACAAGTGAGCAGTGCATCATGGGAGAAGTAGTTCGCAGCAGATGCTAAAAAGTTTTTTATTGGTCAAAGGTTGACAGATAAATCTGCTTATGAGGTAATTAATAATGCTCATTTACATATTAATTGATAATATATTATCAGCTGATCGGAGAATGATCGACTGTTTGTTGGAGGATGAATCTGTTTTAGAAGAATTGGTCATCTGGTATTGATTATTTTCAGTTTGAGTTTTAAGGTTTTACACCAATCAGCAGTCACCCTCTCTCACCGGGCCTCTTCCTGTACGTCTCCAGCGGGCGGGGCGTCCTGATGGAGGCGTCTTTCACCGCCTGTCTCAGCCTCTTCTGCTCTTTGCGCTGCTTCTTGGCGACGTTCTGCTGCTTCAGCTGACGGTTCTTCAGTTTGTTCTCCAGCTTCACGCCGCTCGTCTTTAACAGGCGGCGGAATGTCGGCCCGCGTTTCTTCGACCGAGGCTGGAGGAGAAGAAGAAGAAGAAGAGTCAGAGTCACATGACATCAAGAAGTTTCTAAAGAATCTGTTTCACCCAGAGACACCTGAGCTCTTATTTTGAAAGTGTTAGTTTGTCAGAGTGATAAAAGAATAAATTAAATGTTTTATTGTCTGTCTTTGATATTATTAGGACAAAGTTAAATCATTATATAATTTTATCATAGGAATTTTATTTTTTAATTCACCAGCAAATAAATTGTGAAGTAAATTTGATCAGAAAATGGTACACAAATATATTTGACTGACTGATAAATTCCAACAACAATAAGACTAAATTTTAAGGTCATATAATAACTGGGTAAAATGAGCTGCATAAGTAATAAAAGCATTAAAAGCCTTTTGTTGTTGTTTTTAAACTTTTATAAAAAGTTATAATTTATTTTTTCTAATGTCCACAAAAAAAAAATTCTATTTCCTAAATTGATTTTTCAGTCCGATAAAATGATTCCATTTAAAATGAGATGAAAGAATGAAGCAGCAAATTCTGACACAGTAAAAGTACTTCATAGTATTTGTTCCTGAAGTCTAAGTACTAACAGATGAACTTCTGACAGATTCTGATGTAGGATTACTGAAAACTACACAGTAAAAGTACTTTATTACTTTATAGTATTGATTGATTGGTGTTTTCCTATTGAGTTCCTACAGTAGTTATTGATTAGTATTCGTTGTCTGACTGATTAGAAGCTACGCCTAGTTTTCAGTATATCCTCTGCATGTATCATGATACGAATCCTGACTTTATAATAAGAACCGAACAATAAATAAATATTTTAAAAAGCAGGAATCTTTTTCTACAAACACGGAAACATAAAACGAGCAGACCTCTGAGCGAACACTCAGTTCTGTATGAAACGATCATTTAACGGGATATTTTTGCGGTGTGAACTCACCGGACCCATAGCGGCAGACCGTCTCACTCCGCAGGTTCAGTGCGAACTTCGATCACTTTCCTCGGTGTGTGTGAGAAAACGTGTCGGTGTATTTTGGTGGAAAATCTGTAGTTTGTTTCTACACGCGTTGATGAGAGACGGTCAGACAGAAAAACCGGAAGCACTTCACGTAACTCCAGCTCTGATTAGAGGACAGCGACACTGGCGGTGGGAGGTCAAACTACACAAAACATCATTCAAACGTTACGTCATCATTAAACACTAAACTTTAGGGTTAGGAAGGGCTGGACAGTTAAAATGTGTTGAACCGGATCTTTAGAACCTCTCATCATCATGTCACTTAATAACATGGCAATAATTAAAATAAACTAAAATATTACCTTTGTCACATGATGTTTTAATTTCAAGTGATGAATTCTGTGATTTCAACATTTCAGAATAAACTAATAAATAGTTCATCTGTGAATTATTTTAAAATCACAAAGATGTGAACATCCCTGCTTTAATAGTTTAGTATCTTTACAGTACAAACCTTGTCAGAATGTTATAAAAGCACACAAAATAAATAACTGACAATTAATTGTAATAAAGGTAAAAGTTTTATATAACCATGATTGATTTGAAGTCACATCATCCAGGCCTACAAACAAGTTTCATGAAAATCAGTCAAGTAATTTATGTGTAATTGATTTAAAAAAAAGCCCCATAATGAAATGTTTAAGGAAGTACAAAAATTCCCTGAAACCGGCCCCTTTTCCAGATCCACTCCAGAGTTTACTGGGGTCTTATGTCACATGATCAACTTTCACACCAAATTTCTTCATGAAACAGACTCTGGATCAGCTGATGCTCCTCTCCGACTCTACAGGAAGACAAAACCTGGGAGAGAAAAACAAAAACTTCAATTGAAACTTCATTATTCTTATACAGTCAGATCGGTCTGTCTGTCAGGTGACTCACCTGACTTCACTTCCTGTTTCCACTCAGCATGGGCAAGGCCGAGATGCAAGAGAACAGCCTATCAGAGAGCAGCTCTTCATCAGGGAGGCGGGACAGGAACTGAGCTGCAGGAGGACACAATAGAACTTCTTTTCCAATATGACATTTCCTGTGTGTCAGCTGCAACATCTGATGTATTAATTGTATATTTACTAATGAGTATTTATACTGGAAAGGTATGATTACATCAAAAATTCACCTGGGATGGGTCTGAGTCAGGTCTCAAATGGCTCGAAACTGGTCCAGGTCATCTCAAGTCATCTCCGACAACTTCAAGTCAAGTTTCAAAATCACCACAAACAACTTTGAGCCAAGTCTTGTGTTACTTGACATAAGTCCAAATCAAAAGTCCGGTTACACAAACTTTTTCCAGGTCAATCTCAGCTGACTCTGAAACTTGACTTAAACTCATTACAGGTGACTTTGAGATCACAGTCTATCAGAGGCAAGTCAAAGCCAAGTCTTAAACCCCCAGGAGGAGTCCAAGTTATTTCCCATGCCACTTGAGGAAAGTCAGAGTCTCAAGTAATCTCCAACAACTACAAGAAAGTGTCAAAGTCACCTAAAATTAGTCAAAGTAAAGGCTCAAAGTCACCTGAAAGGAGTTCAAGTCAAATTTTAAAATCATCCGAGACAAGTCTCAAGTCCCTTGAAACATCTTTGATTCAAGTCTCAAGTTACTCGACATAAGCCAAAAACTCAAAGTAAAAATAAGTCAAAACTCTGGTTACTCGAAACTTGTCCAGGTTAAGCCTCATGTAACCTCTGATAAGTGAAGTTTAAAAATCACTTGAAACAAGCCTAAATTGACTCTCAGAGTAACCTCTGGTTGTGTCTCAGAGTCAGCTGAGATTAGACCTGAGAAGTCTCCCAGTCAATCTGAGAAAAGTCCAAGTCGAGTCTTAAATCCACATCATGAGTCCAAGTTCTATGATATTCAAGAAGAATCAGTCTCAAGTCATCACCAACAAGTTCAAATCAGGATCCAAAGTCACTTGAAAACAACCCAAGTAAAGGCTCAAAGTCGCCCAAGACATGTCGAAGTCTAGTTTCAGAGTTGAGTGAAAACAGACCAAGACAAGTCTCACAGTCAATTTAACATGAGTCAGAGTTGGGGCTCAAGTTTCTTTACAGAAGTCCAACTCAAAACTGAAGCTACTAGACACTTGTCCATAGTTTTAAGTCATTCCAAGTACATGTTGAGTCTCGCATAAGACAAGCCCAAGTCACCTGTGACGAGTCCAATCATGTCCAATGTCACTCAAGACAAGAAAGAGTCAAGTCTCATATCTGATGATACAAATTAAGTTACAAGTCCAAGTTACTTGACACAAGTCCATGCAAAATCCCTGAGTGCACATTATTCAAGAGAACAAATTCCAGTCTCAGTCACTCAAGTCAAGTCATTTACAGGTGTTCCATGCCTTTAAAGGCTGTTTGGCCATTGTGTGAGTAAGGTCACCAAGGCAACCACGGGTGAGGTGATAGCTCACCAATGTTAATGAGGTCCATGTGCAGCAGGACGTCCTGGTAGAGCCTCAGGATCCCCAGAGCTGTCCTGAACAGGAACTCCTCCCCATCCTGAAAGAAAACATCCCAAACTCTGCAAGCCACATCCAGTGGGAGGGGCTTTGAGTAGAGAGACAGGATCCTGGGGATGGGGTGAATAGGAGTGAACTTCCTGTGGTGTTCAGGAATGTTCATCTGTATATTCCCATCTTTAATTCCCATATAAAACACATTTCTAGGACTGCCTTCTTCCACTTACGTAATATATCAAAAATCAAGATGCAGAAAAATTAATCCATGCATTTGTTTCTTCCAGGTTGGATTATTGTAATTCCCTATTATCAGGCTGTCCCAACAAGTCTCTAAAGACTCTCCAGCTGATCCAGAATGCTGCTGCACGTGTTCTGACCAGAACTAGTATCAGAGATCATGTCTCTCCTGTATTGGCCTCTCTGCATTGGCTCCCTGTAAAATCCAGAATAGAATTTAAAATCCTTCTCCTCACATACATAGCCCTTAATGTTCAGGCACCAACATACCTTCAGGAGCTCGTAGTACCCTACTACCCGTCTAGAACATTACGCTCCCTGGATGCAGGGTTACTTGTGATCCAATGCTGTGACTGACAGACGGCTGCTTCCTGCTGCAAACACACAGATGGGAAGGTTCAGGCTCATCTACTGTTTTACTACATAAAAACATCACACTTTTAAAATCAGGCCAGATGAATCAGCCTTCAATAAACCAAAATGTGCTGTATAAAATTTTTTAAAAAAAATCCTCAAACTCTGTGTTGTGATGATGTGAACCGTTTCCAACCCTTTCCGCTGGTTTGTTAGCAGATTACTCCAAAAAAAACTATGACATGGATTTTGATGGGAACCGTTGAATTTTGAAGTAGATCTGGATGAAGGCGTGGATCCATGATTTTTTTCCCCACTTACATTAACAGAACCTTGATGATGCACACATCTTATTACTACCTCTGCCAAGGGAGGAGGTTATGTTTTTGCTGGTGTTGGTTGGTTTGTTGGTTTGTTTGTTGGATTGTTAACAGGATAAACAAAAGTAAAGAACGGATTTTGATGAAATTGTCAGGTGAGTTCCGAAGTGGCCCAAGGAAGAATCAATTAGATTTTGGTAGTGATCCGGATCACCGTCTGGATCCAGGAATTTTTTATAGTTTATTAGTTATACCACATGTGCCGTTGTAATGTAATGATTACAAGGCTCCACAAGATGGGGCTGTCTGCAACAAAATGACTGTAGTTTTGCTTTGAAGTGAAATGGCAAATTGAGGAAACTGAGCTGCCTAGGTGGAGGTCTGTGCTCTCAGAGTGCTTTCTAGTTGGAATTTGGAATAGGGTTTAATGTAATTAATGAACTGTTTGGCCTTGGTGGAGGTATGTGTTCTACTGAGTGCCCCTCTAGTTGTTACTGGTATTTACAAATCCACAAGAGGGCAGCAAAGAGTCAAACATTTCTATGGCAATGTAAGAGGAGGTCGTGGTAATGTACGTAGTAAATAAAAAGGTAAAGGTGGAGGTGGTGGTGAGATTAAATACATTCCAACATCAGGACGGACAGTTTTCCTCAGAAATGTCTTCTTTGTTGTACCCAAAGACATTTGTCGTGTCCTGCTTAAATTATGGCTACACTGCCCCCAACAACTTCCGGTGGTACTGCTGCGTTTCTTCCATATCTCTAAAAATTCAGGAGACGGATACAGATACAGATGGATTATTCCCTCTGTATCTGTTTTTAAGCAGAAATCAGTCTTTAAGTTGGTGTAGATTCTCAGTCATCAATCAGTCTGCCTTTAGTTTGTTCATGTTGTGTTAGGGTAGAGGGTCAGAGTCCGTTACCATAAATTCTGATTAAATTACTTCCTAATTCCTAATCTAAACACAACCACCAGGTGTCTCCAGAGTCCCAAAGCTTTCAAAAAGGATTTACCTGCTGAAGTACTCAATGATGCCCGGCCTCCTGGACTGAAGCTCAGAGTCCTGCACCAGCTGATCCGGAGCCCTCTGTCTGTGGCCACACTCAAATGTGTTTCTGGAGAGGGAGGTGGTGGCGGTGGGGAGGCCCAGCTCGACCAGTGGCAGCAGCGGTGTCTCCGTGATGAAGGCGTCATCATCAGAGATGACCTCCGGTGGGTCAGAGGTCAAATCTCTCGAGGGTGTGTCTGAGTCTGAGGCAAGGGTCACAGGGTTTATATCTACCTTAGAGGTGGGCTTATCCAGGCAGCCACCAGTAGCCCCGCCCCAAATGATACCATCACCTTCCTGTCTGTGACACTGGTTAACCTTTGACCCCTCGGTGCAGGATGCCACGCTGTCTGAGCACCCCGAGGGACTGTTAATTTCTGTGTCTGTTTGGGTGACATCATCTCTCCAACAAAGCCCCTCCCACTGGTCAACGTCTGCCACCCTGACGTCAGAGCGTCCTGTGATTGGTCCTCGCAGGATTGCATCTGACCCGGAGCAGTTGCAGTGCATCGGATGTGCCACCTCCTCGCCGTCTCCTGAACATGTGACTCGCTCAGCATCTGGACGTATGGTACGACCCCAGGTGATGTCATTGCCAGAGTATGGCTGAGGATGATGAGACAGTGAGGACTCATCATCATCAGGACAGCGAAGAGGAATCATCATCGAGTCTTTCCATTTCACACCAACATCCACGACTGTAAAGCTACACACAATAATGACACATATTTTCAGTTTTATTTTGAGGGTGCAGGTGTCATTTATTTTATCATTCAGGTGGCTATAAGTTTTATTGTGAAGGTAAAACCGCTAGTTTCCTGTTGTTAAACTACAGGTATTATTTTGAAGGTTAGTCCCGCTAGTTTCCGGTTACACTTGTCAGTAACTCACCTATGAATCTTCCGTCGGTGTTTGGTAGAAACAAACCCAGCTGCGGCTCCTCCTCGTTAAACGGACGGTTAAGTGAGCTCGTGCTGTAGAGGCGCCATGATGAGAGGTCCAGTGACGTAGGGTTGTGACGTCGCGTGGATAATGATGCTAGGACTATAATTATGTTGTTTTGACAAATTAATCTTTTTCCAAAGGTCAATAATGATCTTAACTTTACGACGTTTCTAGTTAAGTTCATCGCCTGTAATTTTTTATTTGAAAATATTTTGCTTTTCTTGTTGGTATACTGAGATATTTGTATTGGAATTAATTTTCATATAAAATTGAGAGATATTTGTTGATATCAGTTTATGGCTTTTGTTTAAAAATGGTAAACTAAATGCTGTTATATTGTGGAAAATAACTTTGGCCTTGAAACATATGTATGATGTTTGACAAGTTTTGATTATTACATGTATTCTGGAAGTGATTGACAGATGACGGATGATAGAAGTGATTGACAGATGCAGTGAATATTCAGTGTCAGATATGTTTTGCCTAAAAAATGTTGAACTCTTCCTTAAGGATACAGGTTGACAGGTGTGTTCCTTCAACAGAAGTTTATTTATTGCAAACAAATGAAAAATAATCCATCAAATTATAAACAGCAGCACTGTAAATATGTACACATTTACGGTTTCAGCAACATAATTAACTTATGTTCATGATTTTAACCAATCAGAGTACAGCATTTCAGTAGGCGGGGCTTATACACAGTGCTTTTTGTTCCTTATTCAGTGTTTGAAACATCAGAACAAATCAGGGCTGTTTTTAGAATCACACTAATGTCCTATTGCTTTCATCCTCAAGTTTCAGACATACTAAAACTCTCACATACTGCTTTAGCTACTAAATAGCATGTTGCTAGGGAAGCTCAGAGTCAGTGGCTGACTGTGTGTTGAGACGCTAGTTGGAGATGCTAGGAGAAATGCTAAGCGAACGACATCCAAGAGAGAAAAATGCCCAGTTATCTCCAACATCTTATCCAACTAGTTAATTATTTACATGATGATGTCATGAAGTTTTCGATGCCTCACGTAAATTTTCATTGTTCATGTTCCTATTCTAACATTTTGCCATAAAGTTAGCAATGATTGTTGAAATTAGCTAATTTTGACTAAAATAGCAACTAACCAAATTTAGCATTGATAGCTTAAATTAGCTAACTTAAGCTGTGATAGCTGACATTAGCTAACAAGACAAAGAGAAAAGCTCATTCTCTCTTGCTCGGGTTCTGAAATTTGGCACAGAATGACTTAACGTCAAACCGATATAATTCAGTATGTCGTACAGTCGATAACGGGAGTCTATCAAAACCTACTTGGTTGTTAAAGGGTCATATGGGACTCACTGGATCTAGCTGGTTCTTAGAGGGTCTAACCCTAACCCTCTTGCTTGGTTCACTGGGTCTAACGTGGTTCATCATCATGTAAAAGGGTTCTACAGGGTCTAAGAGCTCCAACATGCAGTCCGACCTCCGTTGAGCATCATGAGAAACACACAATGACATTGAGCTGGCAGATCAGCTCCTTCGTCACACCGAGTACGCTACCCAACACTACAGGCAACTGTTTAGACACTGAATCAGAGGCTCCATCAAATTCAACACATATTAGCTCTAATTGGTTGGAATCCTGTCCTACCATCCCTCCTGAGTGTTCTACCTAGTACAAAACATTTGCTTATTTACCCTCTCGTGTTCAAACTTCATTGAGGAATTTAATCTACCGAGGACCAGCTGCGTGGTCACGTTTACGCGTAGCTGCACTTGTGCAGCTTCAGATTGCGTTGACCCGAGTATCTCTTCCCACACTTGTCACAGATGAACTGTTTGCCGCCAGAGTGGACGTGCCTCTTATGCGTCGTCAGGTGGCTGCCCTGGCTGAAGGTCTTCCCACAGATGTCGCAGCTGTAAGGCCTCTCTCCGGTGTGGATGCGCAGGTGCAGCTTCAGACTGTTGGCGTTGTTGAACGTCTTTTCGCAGAAGCTGCAGGCAAATGGCCGCTCTGTGGAGTGTGTGCGTCCATGCGAGTTCAGGCTGCTCTGCTGGCTGAACGTCTTGCCACACTCCTGGCAGCTGAAGGGACGTTCGCCGGTGTGAACCCTCTGGTGGATCTTCAGGTTCACCGACTGGCGGAAGCTTTTCCCGCAGACATCGCAGATGAACGGCCGCGCGCCGCTGTGGATCCTCAGGTGGTTCTTGAGGTTAACGGCGTGGCGGAAGGTTTTGGGGCACTCCTCACATCTGAAGGGTTTCTGTCCAGTGTGGATGAGCTTGTGCGCTTTGAGCGTGACGGAGCGGGTGAAGCCTTTCCCACAAAGGCCGCAGACGAAGATCTTCTTGCCGGTGTGGGTGATCGCATGGCGGTTCAGGTTATGTGGCAGGTTGAAACGGCGACCGCATACCTCGCAGCCATACGGCTTCTCTCCGGTGTGAGTGATGGAGTGCGTCTTGAGGTGTGACCTCTTGGCAAAACACTTGCCGCACTGTGGACACTCGTGCGGCCGCTCGCCAGTGTGCGTCCTCATGTGAATCTGAAGAGTCTGCTTCTGTAGGAAAGTCTGGCCACAGTCACTGCAGGAGAATGGCTTCTCACCTGTGTGGATGCAGAAGTGAGCCTTCATGCGGCTCTCATATGGGAAGGATTTATCGCACACCTTGCACACCAAGTATCTCCATGTGACAGTCTGCGTCACATATTGCGGCGTACTGCAATCTATCTCCAGTGGCTGTTCCTGGAGGTCAGAGGTCACTGGCTGATCAGCTTCAAGTTGAGCTCCCTGCAGTGGCTGTTCCTGGAGGTCAGAGGTCACTGGCTGATCAGCTTCAAGTTGAGCTCCCTGCAGTGGCTGTTCGTGGAGGTCAGAGGTCACCGGCTGATCAGCTTCAAGTTGAGCTCCTGGAGGGAAAAATAAAATCACAAACTGATGGAACAAGAGTCATCTAAAGATGACATATCCCCCCGACATGCCCCCAAAAAGTGTTCAACAAATGCATCAGAATGTGACATATCCTCCCTTCCTTTGTGAGTCTAGAGACGTGGCTATAAACCAACCTTCAGAGTCAGCTTCAAATCATCTTTCCATGGAAAACTCACAAACAAAATGTTACAAAGTTCAAAAATGGCACAACTGCGTATCATGTTTAATATACAGTATGTGTAGAGTTTGGTGAAGGTAGAGTATAGATTTTGCCAGATATGATCTGGAAAAATCCAGACAGACGGACATACCGATAACTATATCCCACCATCGTTTCATGATTGGGGGATTAAAAAAAATGTACTAAATCTTTTTTGTGGATGAAAATAAAGAGAGATTTTGGTAAAAGAAATTTAAACTACATTTCAGGCTCGTCTTCTTAGATCAACAATATTTCATGTTGATTTAGTCACAGTTGGTGTTTGATGACGTCACTGACGTCTCAAAGTCACAGAGAAAAGGTCAACAAACAGCGTTTCCTGTGTCATCTGACGATATTGATCTGATGCTATATTGATCAGGTACTTACTCTCAGCGATGCTTTCAATGTTGATGTTGCCTTGTTCGTCTTTAACGGTGACCGCCAGGATAAAAGGATTTTCATTTCCATCTGGATCCTGTGGTTTGGTTTGCTGTGACACAACACACACATCGCAGTCAGGTCATTGAACACATCACCACCATAAACAGGTGAGGAGGGTCTTACCTGTGGCGATCTATTCGAGCTCTCGAGCGGGGCTCCGTACGAGTGTTCAACCTCTGTAACGGATGAACCACACTTCACGTTACTATGACATCATCACGTGGTAGCTTTTCTGATTTAACTGGTGGGGGTCAGGGCCTACGTACGTACCGACACGTGCATTGTTGAGGACGTTGAGGACTCTGGCCTGCAGTTTGCTGCCACCCCTTCTGGACTCCACCTGCAGTTTAGCTTCATCTATGATGTTCATGATCTTCCCCAGAGCCTCATTCCCTAGAGTCTCCATAATGGAGGCAAAGAGCACCTGACACAGGTCAAAGGTCAACAGACAGATTCATTATTAGACACGCCTCAGACAACAGGAGGTGTGGTGACATCAACTCATCCTGTATTTCTAGATCATACAGGTTTCACCTTTGGTTGCCACCTACTGTGGGGTACTGTACTTGTACTTTCAAGAGTGGAGACGGAGTAAAGTTGTATCTACTGAGGTGCAATTCATCTTCAGTTTATATAATGGAGTGAATATCTTTGCTTCCAACTGTATTTACTGACTCATCGGTTCTCTATGGTGTTGACGTCTCACAGAGAAAAACCTCTTACTCAAATTATTTTGTTGTTTCAATGATAAAGACTAGTGAGGAGATTTAATGTCTCATTTATGAACTATAAACAATAAGGATCACTATAATCTGTTTACATTAGCTGTGATTACCTCGGTTCTATACTTGACGTCCGTGTTGTATTTTTACCATATTTATCTGTTGTATATGAACTTAAATAGGAAAACAACTACTGATTTAACTAAGACAAATAATTAATTCCCATAGAGGAAAAAGTAAAATGCTGTCAAATTGACTATTTAACTGTTTCTGACACAAAGCGAACAAATTAGACACATTTCTTGGATAGCTAATCACCCACGGACACGGGTCGAGCCATCCCCGCTCCTCACCATCTTTTCACGGCTGTAGACCTGCTGTTTTGCCGGTCGAGGGGGCTCCTTCTCTCCGAGGCCACCGGTTCGGACCTCCAGGCTGAGCAGGAATGTCGAGCTGCCTTCCACCAGCTTCTTCAGCTCCGCCACCGCAGCGTGAACCATAGACTCCATGACAGCGGCCAGCTGAGTGTGGAGGACCGCAGAAGAGCTCATCCTGCCCGCTATCTGCTGCCGCTACTCCCGCTAAACGCAACGGTCAGCTACGGCTAAAGGCTAATGCTAACTAGCTGTGACAAACATTAGCCCAGCTCGGTTTGTTTATATTAGATAAAATTAGAAAAAGTTTTACTTATCAGTAAATAACTTTAACATTAGCTGGCTAACAACAAACTAGTGCGGATAGAAGCTACAGGAAGTGTTTCTAGTTCCTCTTCCGGGTTGAATAGTTGTTATTTTAGCAAGTTGGTGTAGATGTGTCATGTGGGTTTGTCCACTGCCCCGCCCCCTCAGTAGACTATCAATCAATCAATCTATCTCATTCATGCATCTCATGTAGTAACTTAAAATTTTGTTAAATTGACATTTTCACAAAACAAACAAGAACTATTTTATTATTCTGTTTTTAACTAGACGTCACCCAAAGGGCACTGGACCGTAAACCACCAGTCCCCGATAGGCTTGCCCTCATCATGTGATCCTGGACCATGAAAATCATTTAATTTTTGTCCAATCATTGTAGACATTATCCAGGAAGTTAGAAGATAAAAGCTGGTAATTGTCCCACAATGGTAAAGAATCTTTTAAAGACATTCTGGATCCAGATGTTGATCCAGATCACCACAAGAACCTGATGGATTGTTCCTTGGACCGTACCCTACCTCAACACTTATCAGAACCTGTTCAGACAGCAGTAAGTGTCACATTTTCACTGGTATCTGCTGTTTTTTTGTCTCTCTGTTTGCAGGATTACATAAAAACTACTTTGTCTTTTTTGATAAACCTATGACAGTTGGGAATGTGGCAGGAAGAACACATTAGATTTGACAGTGGATCCAGATAAAGGCGGCAGATTCAGCTATTTCTTTTCTACTTTTCTGAATAATGCAGAGTTCCTTTGACCATTTTTGTCAATTAAACATAAATTACAAGATGGATTGTGAAATAGTGGGGCATGAACCAAGGCAGGAAACACCACATTTTGGAGTAAATCTTGAGAACCCTCAGAAGCTCGGACATGATGTCACTGACACTCTTTGAATATTCCTAAATATTTTCAAATTTTTGCAACAACCACTCTTTTTATTAAAATCTTATCTGACAGTTTCAGTAAAATGTATAACATGGTGGAAAACTAGAGGTAGTTGTTGTGTTTAGCAGTAGTTATGTTAATTAATGCAGATTGTGTTTGATCAGTGAAGTTCATTCTTCATCATCATCATCTGTTTAAAGTCTCTGGATCTCCATGTGTCACTGCTGCAGCTCCACCTGCAAACAGAAACTTCCTCTTTTCACCTGTCCTATTCACGTCATATGATTCAAAGTGATTTTTGAAACTGTGACACTCACAGCTGGGTTCAGGACGTCACATGACTGAGGCCCCAGATTCAGTTTGGATGATTTCTGTGTGTTAGATTGTCAACAACTCCTCTGTGCGTCGCTGCCGGTCTGTCCACTCTGTGATGAGGCGGTTGGCGATAGCATGTTTTGGTGGAAGCCAGAGAAGGTTGGGCTCGTTTCTCCTTGGCGGAATCTTTACCTGCAGGGCGGAGGTGATTTCCTCCAAACTGAACCAGCGAGCATCCTCCAGCTCTGTGTGGTCCACGTTTAACTGGAAGACAAACATGAAAGCGGGTTATCATCGAATATAACTTGTAATTATACCTGCAGCTGTAGAGTACCTCAGGGCTCAATGCTAGGTCTATGTGAGGTCACGGGACTGTGTGTCCGACATGGTTGTCTGCAGTACGGGTGCCCCACAGGGAATGGTCCTGGCTCCGTTCCTCTTCACCCTCTACACTGCAGACTTCCACTACAACTCACCCACCTGTCACCTGCAGAAGTTCTCTGATGACTCTGCCATCGTCGGTCTCATCACAGATGGGGACGACAGGGAATACAGAGGACTGACGCAGGACTTTGTGGACTGGTGCCAGCGGAACCAACTCCAGATCAACGCAGTGAAAACCAAGGAACTGGTGGTTGATTTCCACAGGCACACACACTCCCCCCCCCCGGACCCGGTGAACATTCAGGGAACAGACATTGAGATGGTGACATCTTATAAGTACCTGGGTGTTCACCTGAACAATAAACTGGACTGGACAGACAATACCACTGCACTTTACAGGAAAGGCCAGAGCAGACTCTATCTGCTCAGGAGACTGAGGTCCTTTGGAGTGCGGGGAGCACTCCTCAAGACATTTTACGACACCGTGGTGGCATCAGCCATTTTTTATGGTGTGGTCTGCTGGGGTAGCGGCATCTCAGTGTCGGACAGGAAAAGACTCGACAAACTGATAAGGAAGGCCAGCTCTGTCCTGGGATGCCCCCTGGACCCAGTGGAGGTGGTGGGAGGAAGGAGGATGACAACTAAGCTGTCATCCATAATGGACAATCACTCCCACCCGATGCGGGACCGAGTAACAGCACTGGAGAGCTCCTTCAGCGACAGGTTGCTCCACCCAAAGTGTGTGAAGGAGCGCTTTCACAAGTCTTTCCTTCCTGCAGCTGTTAGACTGTACAATCAGCACTGCTCCCAGTAGACCAAACAATTAGTAGTACTTGTGTTAAAATACTGAGACACTTTTTGTAATAGTATTTTTTTGTGAAATATTTTTGAGACACTTTACCCCCTCCTTTATTGTATTGTATTTTTTTTAAATATTATTTCCCCTCCTCCTGCTGTGTTTTTTGTACACTGTGCTGCTGCAATACTGTAAATTTCCCCACTGTGGGACTAATAAAGGGATATCTTATCTTATCTTATCTTAGGTCCTCTACAGTTTGTCTGAAGGATTGCAGGATTTATAGATTTCAAATATTTGTTAATTTCACACTAAAACCTACAAAAAACATTTTAAAATGAAAGAGTCAGTGCTCACCTGAGAGTGGGCGGGGCTAACGGAGGCGTGACAGGCAAGCATGAAGGAGCTGTGTGGAAAAGGCCAGTGCTGTGAGGAGCTGTAGGAGATACTGTGGACCTCCAGACCCACCTCCTCTGCCACCTCCCTGCTCACAGTCTCCTCCAGAGACTCACCTGAAACCACCACAGGTTGTAAAAGACATGAACCTGAGGTAAGCAGGCAAGTGATTGGACAGGTGAGTTTCACTGACCCATGTCGCAGAAACCAGCCAAGGCGCTATACATCCCCCGAGGGAAAAGGGACTGTCGGCCCAACAAACACCGTTTCCCATCAGACACCAGGACGATCACCACCGGCGACATCTGGATTAAGATCAGGAAATACCAGACAGAAACTAGTCAGCTTGGGACTGGAATTAAACACAGGCCATTTATAACAAGGTAACAAGCTGGGTAGGAACTAGAACAGTTTGAATCCATTTGGTTTTGGTATGGTTCTGGTGTGGGGCTAGTTTAGACCTGGTTTGGATTCCATTTAGATCTGGCGAGGAGCTAGTTTAGACCTGGTTTGGATTTTGGTTCAGATCTAGCTAAGATTTGGTTTAGTTACTTTGGGATAGTAGATGACTCCGTTGCTGCTGCAAATTCTCTGACTTCCTGCCTGATTGCGGTGGGTTGGCTGACCCGTAGCGCTGCAGAAGCTGCTAGTTTGATGCCAACGCAGGAGAGCCTGAGCCTGCGGAACACAACAGAGGATGTAAAGTGACTCTGAAGGTCTTGAACTGACTGACATGTTCATTAGTATTGAAAAGTACTTTTTCTACTTTTAGAGGAAAAATATCTGCTAATACATAGTTCACACAGTACCAGAGTATTGCACACAGTAGTCTACGTAGTACACACAGTATAGTAGTAGTACTCACCTTGGCCACTAGAGGCGCCTCTGATCCCGTCAGAAGAAAGAAACTTTTCCTCAGATCAATGAATTTTCCCCTACAGACTTCCTCTACAGCTACCTGATCCAGTTCTCCTAAAGCACCAAAAACCAGACCAGAACATCAGAGCATATAGAACTTATGAAACCAGTACAGACTGGTGCATTCAGGGTCTCAGTGCACCATCGTAAATCACAACATTTTCACTGGAACAAACAGCATTCGGAATTGAAAGTGGTCTTACCAACATCTAGACAGAACTGAGCCTGGTTCTGTTCAGAACAGCCAATCAGCACTGACTCCTTCAGCAGGGATCTGTTGGAACCGAGTCTCTCCAGGATCATCTGAACATCTAGAGCACACAACACACAAAATGCGGATGTGCATCAGGAGTATTTGAACTAGAGACAAATTTGTTCCTGAGGTTATGCAAGGTTCTCCATGTGAGGTTTTGGGTTCCTGTGGTTCTCATCCTTTAATTCTCTACATTCTGTGCCTGTGGTTATCTTCCTTAGGTGAAAAACCTCAGGTGCAGAACCTATGTCTCTTTCCCTTGGTTCTCTACCTGTAATTCTCTCTCATGGTTTATCTCGTGGATGGTCTTTGCTTGTGGTTCTCTTCCTTTGGATCTGCAGTTGTTTTTCTGTACCTGAAGTTCTCTTCCTCTGGCTTTCAGGTCTCTATCTATGGTTCTCCACCCAAGGTTCTCAACTTAGTTCTGTGGTTCTGTCTGTACCTGAGTACATTAGTGCTGCTGGTCTGAAGTTTCCATGCTCGGTGTGTTGCAGAAGAGGAGACAGATGGTGGAACAGGAAAATGTGAGCGTTCTGTAGCGCTGCAGCACAAGCTTCATCATCTTCCTTCAGCTTATTCATATACCTGAGAGGAGGAGTCAGTCAATCAATCAATCAATCAATCATTCATTCAATCAATCAATCAGGTTAGTATGAGTTACAGAACCTCATCCTGGAGACGAAGCCTGAGAAGCAGCGGGTCAGAGGACATTTTGAGGCAGAAAGGAGGATGTTTAGAGGTCTGAACATAGCCATGCACTTGAACCACTTTGAACTGGTCTGGACCGGCCTGAAGTGGTCTGGTCTGGACAGGATTGGCTCTGCTGCCTATGAACAGGTAACAGAAACCAGAGAAATATTTTATATTTGGAGATGAACTCATCTCCAAGTCAGAAATAATTTTAAAAGCTGAATTTGTGACATCAACTTTTAACATTCTCGTCAGCTGGAGTCCAACACCAAGACATAACAAGGTTAGAACCAAGACTAAACCAGGTCAGAACCAAGACTAATCCAGGTCAGAGCCAAGACTAAACCAGAACAGAGCCAAGACTAAACCAGTACAGAACCAAGACTAAACCAGGTCAGAACCAAGACTAAACCAGTACAGAACCAAGACTAAACCAGGTCAGAACCAAGACTAAACCAGAACAGAACCAAGACTAAACCAGGTCTGAACCATACTAAACCAGTAAAGGCCAAAGACTAAACCAGAACAGAACCAAGACTAAACCAGGTCTGAACCAAGACTAAACCAATAGAGAACAACGACTAAACCAGTGGAGAACAAAGACAAACACTGATTTTAGATGAAGTTTGGTGAGAAATTATCAAACCTGAGCGTCTGATACCCGCAGCTGCTGCTGAGCCTCTTTTTCTTCTTCTTCTTCTTCTACTACTTCTTCTCTTTTACTGGCGATTGGCAAACAGGGTTAAGGTGCTTTACCGCCACCTTCTGGACTGGAGTGTGTGTCAGAATGGTTCTAATGTGCTCTCTAAAAACAGCTCGGCACCCAGCATCTGCCTTTTTACGAGACAAAAGTCATCATATTAAGAGAATAAAGTCATAAAATAACGACTTAATTCTCACAATATGTCTTTCTGTAATGTTATGACATTTTTCTTAATGTGGTCCAAATACTCCGTCGTTAGTTTGATAGATATTCCTACTTTAAATAAAATTCCCATTGACAGACTACAGTTCCCAGCAGGCCGTTCGGCTCCACATGTGTCGGAGATCTGAAGCAGTCGGCAACATCATGTTTATGGATCTAAACCTCAGTTACACGACAGATAAGACCCGACTACAGAGTCTGATAGAGACCGCAGCCCACCGTGAGTCTCCTCGGTCCGGCTTTATTCCGAAAAACAAGATATTTACTGCGGAGGTTCGATTACTGCTGGTCGGGATGCTAACTCAGCTAGCATCGGGACCTATCGTTATAGCTCTGATGGCCAGGTTATGATCAGTATATTGATTAACCAGCTGATTAACCATCCGTTAGATCAATGTGCAGCCGATGTAAACAGTAAATGAAGTTGATTAGCTCAGAAGACTTTCACCAGACTGTTAAAAAAAACACTGTTATAACGTTTTTCTGCTTTTTGGTGAGACGACTGACGCTTATAGAAAATATAACAGATTGTACTATCAGGAAAATATTGGCTAATTAATGCACAGCTCAATAGTTGTTCATAATTTAGTTACGGGAGTCTATACATCATCTCTTATGTGTCATAACGAACGACAACAAATCATGATAACAGAATCGGTTTAAAAATCTGCCTGTTTAAAGTTTCCCGTGCATTTTTAAAAACAGAATTGAAATATAAAATAATTCAACACTTGATTCAAACAAATGAGAACCTATGAAAATGTCGGCAACAAAAGTTACCAACAACAAGTATTTAAATTAAATTAACCTTAGTTTCAACACAATTATTAAAAAACAAACAAAAACAAGTTAAATACAAGTGGTAAAAACAGTGGAAACATCCAGATTAATATTCAACTTTAAGTAGTAAAAAGTTGATCAATAGTTTCATGATCGTGTGTTTTTTGTTTCATGCAGTTGGTTTCTCCGCAGTCGCCATCAACTACGTTTTCGAACCGACGGCCAAAAAGAAACAGGTGAGTGTCCTCACCTGCTGCTGCGTTCAGGAACACGCAGGAACTCACAAACACCAGTGTGTTTGTTTAGTCTTAAAAAAAGCAAATGAATGTTTGATTTTATTCACAAAAATTATGCTAATATTAGTTAAATAGCTGATCTTTCAAAAAATAATTAGCAACATTATTTTGATTTGATTGATTGTTCGGGTAATTTTAAAAATCAAAAATACAAAATATTTGAATATTACCTGGTTACAAACTGAGATGATTGTTTCTTCCATTAGTTAAGAAACGGACCTACATTCTGAGCGACTTTTATTCTGGAACTCTGCATATTTCCTGTTTGCAGGAGATTCCGTCCCCGACGCCAATCAACGATCTGATCGATCAGCTGCCGGTCGTACAGGTACGACGAAGAAGACGCTGACTGTGATGATGATGATGATGATGTTTGTCTTGTTAAGGTCTGTCTCTGTGTCTCCGTCAGGGTCGCTCTCGTCCAATCAGAGTGCTGAACAGACTGACCATTGTGATGTCAGACGCCAGTCACTTTGTGAGTGTTGGTGAATTTTATGTTCTTACTTCAGCTGCTGTGTTCTCTGTGCTGCCTGTCAGTCGACCAATCGTGAGTTTTCATAACAGTAGTTTGAAACAGGAAAAAAAGTAATGCCGATCAATCGGCCGTCGTCACCGCCCCGCGAAAAAAAATCATCACTGTCAGAAAAGAACAATCTGACATTAATTAGATTAATTACCTGTTGATAACTGTTTTACTGCGTGTGTTCAGAGGCCGACAGCTATGGAGTATCGGCGTTTTGACCTACTGGCCGTCCAGCCGACCACAGAAAAACTCTTCCACGTGAGATTCACTGACACACTGTTCACACAAAAGTAACTAAATACATTTACTCGAGTACAAGTTTATTCCCCCTACAAGTATCTAACAGCTGTAACTTCACACATTCAGATTTTGGGAAGTAAATATGAAATATATCCAGTGACATTAACAAAAAATATAGTTCATTCTTTTACACAAGTATACCTCTTTGTAAATACGCTGTGTGTGTGTGTGTGTGTGTGTGTAGGCAGCCTGTATGATCTATGACGTTGATATCATCTGTATCCCAGTGACAGAGAAGCTTCCCTTCTTCTTTAAAAGAGCACCAGTCAACGGGGTGAGATGTATTATTATTATATTAACATGGAGGATACGTCACATACCGATGAATGTGGGACAGTTTTTGGGGGATGTCGGGGGGGACACCTCCTCTCCAGATGATATGTAATTAACTTAATTAACAAGAATAACAGGACGCAAACATCTTCTGTCTCTGTTCAGTGAATGTACTTGTGGAGGAGGTCCTGACTACTTCCTGTTTATTGATATAGGTTACTTGATTAAAGCAATAAGTAATTAACAGTGTGTATTATTGTGTGTGTGTGTGAAGGCTGTGGACAGAGGCCTGGTGTTTGAGGTCTCGTACTCTGCCGCCATCAGAGACTCCACCATGCGGCGCTACACCATTGCTAATGCTAACGCACTGATGGAGACTTGTAAAGGGAAGGTACGTCCTTTTTGTCCCATCAGTCTTACTGTAGCTGGGACAGGCTGAGATGTCCTATTCAGTGACATCAGAGGGGGCGGAGCAGTGTGACTCACCTGTGATGGTTTTGGTTTTTCAGAACGTGATCCTGTCCAGCGCAGCCGAGAAGGTCAGTAATGATTTCTCCATTGATCACATATCAGCAGTGATTGGCTGCACTGATCGATCAATAATCAATAATGTGTGTGTCCTCAGCCTCTGGAGCTCAGGGGTCCCTATGACATCACCAACCTGTATCCTTCAGCTGCTGCTTCATCTGTTTACACTGCAATTAGACAGGGCTTGTACTAGTACTACTACTACCTATTAGTACTACTACCTATTAGTAGTACTACATATTTCTACTACTACCTATTAGTACTACTACAACATATTAGTACTACTACTACATATTAGTACTACTACTACATATTAGTACTACTACCACCTATTAGTACTACTACCTATTAGTACTACTACTACCTATTAGTACTACTACTACCTATTAGTACTATCACCTATTAGTACTACTACCTATTAGTACTACTACTACCTATTAGTACTATCACCTATTAGTACTACTACCACCTATTAGTACTATCACCTATTAGTACTACTACCACCTATTAGTACTATCACCTATTAGTACTACTACCTATTAGTACTACTACTACCTATTAGTACTACTACCTATTAGTACTACTACCTATTAGTACTACTACCTATTAGTACTACTTCTACCTATTAGTACTACTTCTACCTATTAGTACTACATATTTCTACTACTACCTATTAGTACTACTACTACCTATTAGTACTACTACTACTACCTATTAGTAGTACTACTACTACCTATTAGTAGTACTACTACTACCTATTAGTAGTACTACTACTACCTATTAGTAGTACTACATATTTCTACTACTACCTATTCGTACTACTACCTATTAGTACTACTACCTATTAGTACTACTACCACCTATTAGTACTATCACCTATTAGTACTACTACCACCTATTAGTACTATCACCTATTAGTACTACTACTACCTATTAGTACTACTACCTATTAGTACTACTACTACTACCTATTAGTAGTACTACTACCTATTAGTAGTACTACTACCTATTAGTAGTACTACTACCTATTAGTACTACTACTACCTATTAGTACTATCACCTATTAGTACTATCACCTATTAGTACTACTACCTATTAGTACTACTACTACCTATTAGTACTATCACCTATTAGTACTACTACTACCTATTAGTAGTACTACTACTACCTATTAGTAGTACTACTACTACCTATTAGTAGTACTACTACTACCTATTAGTAGTACGAATACTACCTATTAGTAGTACGAATACTACCTATTCGTACTACTACCTATTAGTACTACTACCTATTAGTACTACTACCACCTATTAGTACTATCACCTATTAGTACTACTACCACCTATTAGTACTATCACCTATTAGTACTACTACTACCTATTAGTACTACTACCTATTAGTACTACTACTACCTATTAGTACTACTACTACCTATTAGTAGTACTACTACCTATTAGTAGTACTACTACCTATTAGTAGTAGTACTACTACCTATTAGTAGTAGTACTACTACCTATTAGTAGTAGTACTACTACCTATTAGTAGTACTACTACCTATTAGTAGTAGTACTACTACCTATTAGTAGTACTACTACCTATTAGTAGTACTACTACTATTAGTAGTACTACCACTACTACTACCTATTAGTAGTACTACTACCTATTAGTAGTACTACTACTATTAGTAGTACTACCACTACTACTACCTATTAGTAGTACTACCACCTATTAGTAGTACTACCACCTATTAGTAGTACTACCACTACTACTACCTATTAGTAGTACTACCACCTATTAGTAGTACTACCTATTAGTAGTACTACATATTTCTACTACTACCTATTAGTAGTACTACTACCTATTAGTACTACTACCTATTAGTACTACTACCTATTAGTACTACTACCACCTATTAGTACTACCACCTATTAGTACTACTACTACATATTAGTACCACTACATATTACTATTACTACCTATTAGTACTACTACTACATATTACTACGACTACATATTACTACTATTACCTTTTAGTACTACATATTACTACCACTACCTATTAGTACTACATAGTACTACTACTACATATTACTAGTTCTCCTGATGGTTCCTCAGAGGTTTGTTGTTCGGTTTGTCCGATGGAGACGCCAAAGAAGCCGTTTCCTCCACCTGTCGATCAGTTGTTCTACACGCAGGTAAATACCACTACTCTTCTGTGTACTGTAAATACTGCAGTTGTATGCTACATTTGTTTTGAGCTGCATTCATGAGAGAACAGATAATGATGCTGATTGGAGGTTTAATCAGCCAATCAGCATCAGCTGTGTGTAACTGTATCTGGTCCTGAAAATGCCGACTCATTGAGGTAGACAGAGAGAAAGCCCCTAAAGCAGCACTGGAACCAGAGCCTGATCCAAACCCTGTAGGTGGTCTTGTTAAAATGAGACACCGTCAGCATCCTAAGAAGCTGCTGAACATGTAGATCTATCATTTGTATGGATCAAGTTCAAAATGTCAACATGACAGCAGAGAGAAAACTGCTACTGTCTGCTTTCCTCCACTATTTTCAGCTCAAAGTTCAAATGGGAGCTGATGAGGCAGTTGGTTGGACTTCCTGTTGCTCAGGGCCTCCCTGAGCCAGAAGTGTTTGTCTGTTAGCTTCCAAATTAGCATCACTGGAAGCAGCACAAATTTTACTACGTTTTCATGTCAACATTATGGATGTGGAGTAAAAACTGAGGGAGTGAGAACAATTTAAAGAGAAGATTTTAGACCATTTTACAGCTGACCTGGGATTTCATGAAAACCAGTCTACATATCAAAATGTCCATTTAGTTCAGTAAAGTCCAGAGTCTGGAGACCAGTTTAAACTTTGAATCATGTTTCTATGTTCAGTTTGTTTTCATGTGTTTGCAACATTACGTGACCAGTAGCATGGATAAAAACTGTATGGGGGAATAATTATCTGAGTTTTGTTGTTTTGTTTGTCTCACTATGTCTCATAACACAACAGAACCGTTCATTAGACAAAATGCCTGAAACGTTCAGAAAGTTTTGCTTGTTGAACATAATGGTGACGTCCTGTCAAACCACAAGAAGCCAGAACAGCAGACATTATGGACTCAAATGATTTGAACCAGTAACCACAACAAGCAGACTCCCTTTACAGAGCATCAGGACAAACTTCATAAACTTTGGTAAACGGCCATGAAAAATTGGTCTCCTTGGAAATTCAGCAGTTTGACGCATCATAATACTGGATATAAGGTGATGGACTCTCCACCGCTGATTGGGACCAGGTGTGAACAGGCTCTGTGTGTGTGTGTGTGTGTGTTTTGTCAGAAACCAGGAAGACAGCGTCTGGGATCATCTACACAATGAGGAGCTGCAGTGACTCTTCCTGCCAGCAGGAGGCTCCACCTGCAGCAGCAGACTGTAGGTTCACTCTACCCTGTGTAAAATGATTGGATCACCTCATCAGTAATAAAGTGATTGATTGGTTGTGGCTCTGTGATACAGGTGAAGCTCCTGCAGCCAAGAAAGCCAAACCTCCCCTGACTGAGTGATTTGACAGCTGAGGAGGGCAGAGCCGTTAGACATTTGTTTTGAAAAACTGCTGTCCATAAACTTTATTTTTCTCCTTAAACATCATCGACACGATCTGATTGGTTTGGTTTGTTCTCACTGAATAAAGTTATTGAAGTTTCCAAAGTGTTGAATGAGTTTCATAAAACAGACATCAGATCAGTTTTCAGTAAAATATTTAATTTTAAATCGGTACAAATTCTGTGCTCTGATTCGTCTGCACGAAAGCAGGAAATGTCATCAAAATTGCTGTACATTCAGTCATTCATAAAAAAACTTTCAAAATAGAGAGATCTGCACTGTAAAAATATAATGATTCATTCAATGATGCATCTTTGTCTCAAGGGTTAGCTTCACATTTAGCTGCAACAGAAACTCAACCTGAATCTCTAACAGCTTCATCAGATGTCAGCTGTCTGACAAACATTCAGGCCTTCAGTCTGATCCATGTTCTAAAGAATCCAATAGTCAGCTGATACTGGGGTTGGGTACCACACTCGTCGGTTCTATCCAGCAGTGACGCTGCAGAGGAGGTAGCAACAACGGCAGACCAACAAACAACAATGTCAACCACCAAGTATCAGGTGCTCAACCGGACGTCAACGACGTGTTCAATGTCACTCGGTGTGTGCTTGACGAATGCTGTTTAAAAATCACACCGCAGCAGGATGCTACCGCTAGTTTGTTCAGCGTAAACAAACAAAGTTGTGGTGAGAGACGGACTCTCACTCCTGTCCAGGAGAACAGGTCTGACCTGAGGAAACGCCTGGTCAAACACTAATACAGTGACATTTGTTTAAACTACAGATCAAGAATGGAGACGTGAATGAGGTCCAGATGTTCACATCACCTGAACTAACACTGTTCAACGTTTCTTTATATGGAACCAGAAGTTTCTTCTGCAACACCGGAGTGAGCCTGTTAATGTTTTACACTTCAATACACTACTACTACTACAGTACTTACGATGGCAAAAAGAAAAAAAGTCCTGAGCACAGAAAATACTTTTTCCCTCCTCTGCAGCCTTGGGTTGAAAATCTGACTGGAGATCAGTTTTTCTACACTTACAAACGTGGATGACACTGTAGAGTTATTCAGGTATTAATACGTTTAACATCAGCGCATCTTTCAGGTGTCTGTGAACCAATCAGATGTCAGATAGGATGAGTGTATGGGTGGGGCTAATACTGATGGGGTTCATAGATCCTGTAAACATTTTTGCTCCAAGCTCTCCAGGATGGTGTGTTCAATTACAGGTGGACATCTGAGAACTTATTTGATTACCATGGCAACAGTAGAAGCCCCAATAGTACAGAATAGTAATCATGTGGTTAAAGGGACAAAATCTATCAAAAAGCACCTGATTGGTCCTTTAAGTGCATGAGGTCATGATGACATCATCCAGTAGGAGTGAAATGGTGAAACAGGAATCTCATTGGACGGATGTGAGACGCTGCCATTTAGGACAACTCAAAAGGTCCCTGAATGGGTCAGGAGGTCAGGGTGCCGCCTCCTCCTCCTGTATGAGGAGTTCACCTCCTCAGTGGCCCGTGATGTGGTTAATGTGACCCTGAAAACACAGGACAACACCATCTGTTGAAGATCAAACGGAATCAGTTCAGTAAACTGACAGTTTGTTCTCGTCTTCGCCCAACGTCGACTCAAGTGACATCACTTGAGGAGACAGTGGACATCTGACAATAACAAGAACTGTTTTCAGCACAGAATAATGGATCAATAATCACTAAAGACAGTCAGATCAATAATTCTGTGTCTGAAGCACATAAACAATGATTATTACCGGTTCTCCTCCGAGACATCTGGGACAGCGGAGCACAGGTCTGGGCAGGACTGCACCAACCTGCAGAGATAGAAATTATATTATGAATTTATATTATATATACGATACAAATGAACAAGTTGTTCAAAATCCCCCAGTTTTTAAACGCTTCACTTCGTATTCATAAAGACTTTAAAACGTTCAGAAAACATTGATATTGTTGTTCCCTCTTAATGGCCCAGCCCTAACCCGTTGCTGTGACGACCTGCACTCACCTGCTGGCCTTGCTGCTGATTGGACACAGTAAAAGGGTCGGATGTTTCCATTGGACAATCAGCTGACAGGAGCTCCACCTCCAAACATGTTCGCTTCTGAAAACAAACATCTTCATCATCATCATCATCATCATCATCTTCACCCACCCAGAGAGTTTAGCAGGTTGAAGAGACACATTAACATTAGTTTAACCAGTTCTATGTTTATTTATTTGGTATTTATTCATTTGACTTACAGTTGGAAACAAAATGATTAAACCCCCATTATAGATCAGGTTTATTGGTATAATCTACTAATGATCAGTTGTTCACAATAACCAAAACAAACAATTTTAAATAGATCAATATAACAGATATTACATATTGTTACTTTTAGCATCATTTTACTTACGGTTGCAGACGTTCATTTCAAACAGATGATTTTTTGGCGGGATGATATCAGCCTATTCCTTCTACAATCACTATCATATCGATCTGCTATCAGTCCACCATTAGTCATTAGTAATCTAGTTGTATGTTGAACTGTTTGTGTGCAGGTAGAACAATCTGGACCATTTGTTACGTTATTGATTAGCATGAAACCTGATAATCAATCAGGTAAATCAATAATTTTGTGGTTTCACTGGTGCAGTTACAAGTAATATCACTAACATAAAGCTCAAACAGCATCGACATGTTCAACCGCTTATTAAAGCTAGTGAACACACCGAGGAGCACCTGAACGCACCATAGGTCTTCACTCTGACCACCGTGTTGGACAACATGTCCTCACCAGTTATCTTTAGCATGAATGTATCCTCACCGCTCTGCAGCTCCACGGCTCCATCTCCAAACTCCTCTTCTTCAGGAGGCTAGCACACTGCATGCTAACAGCTAACACACCTCCGTCCCTCCTGATGCACCGAACACTTCGGTTCAATTAGCCTGGGACCTAAGTTAAAACCGGAAGACCTAGCTAGCGAGCCTAGCTAGGACGTTATTATTAGCGGATAATCCAGAGAGGAGTTAATTTGTTTAAACGGTGAACCGTTTAACTTTTTGTTAGCTGCTAACTGTTGTTGTTGACCGTCCTTCTCATGACCGGCAACGTTCCAAAGTTTACATAAACTTCATCAACACTTCCGGTTCCGGGCGAGCCTGGCTCTTCAAATTAAAAGCACCATCGTTTCAGCTTTGTTATAGCTTTATTTTATTACTTTCATTTCTACTCATTACTAATTACAAACAGAGACACAGATAATATCCAAGCACGAGGCAGCAAATGAAAATACTCAACATACAAAACGGAACCGGTTATTATAATAAAACTGTTAAAAAGCAAAATAATGATTAAAGGCTAAAATCATAAAAATTATAAAATGTATATGAATTAAATAACAGATTTGTTTTTATCTGAGCTGGGATAGGCTCCAGCCCCTCACAGAAAATGGATGGATGATTTTATCTGACAGCCTACACCAGAACTTCTACTGTGGGATCACTGAAAACTAATCTGATCTTATTCTGAAGCCGTCAATGAACCGGAAGCCTTATTTACGTACTTGACGTCTCGCATGGGACACTTGTATCACGCTCGCTTCCATTTCAAATGGTGTGACGTCAGAGTAGACTGAGCCAATGGGAACGAGACATACTCTCACGAGATCTAGATACTTTTCTGTCGAGATTGGGACTCTTCGTCTCTTCCTCGTCTTCTTCTTATAATAATAATAACAATAATAATAATAATAAATTGTATTTTTACGTTTTCAGACGGTCTTTTTAATTTTCAACAGCGAAATACTGATACAGTGTTAAAATAAGACAACACCGTTTGACTGAAACAATGAAAGAAAATGAAAAACATCCATATCAATAACTCTGATCAATGCTCCACCAGATACGTCACAAAACACCAAAGTAAATGAAGTAAATGTTAGTGAAATCTACCGTTCACATCTGCCTTGTTACACAAAGAAAGAGAAGTTAAAACATGATCACAATAAAGACACAATAAGACATCTGATGACGTCAGAGCGGTGCTGCAGACATAAGACACAACAAACAAAAGCAAGTTGTGTCACAAAATGTCAAAAGTCTCATTATTTCTAGTTAGAAACCAAAAACAGCAGCAGAATGGATCCAAAAGGTGGCAGCAGAGCGCTGAGAATGAATGAATGTTTCTACTTCCAATACTTTATACTTTAATCAGTGGAATGAGAGAGAGAGAGAGAGAGAGAGAGAGAGAGAGAGAGAGAGAGAGAGAGAGAGAGAGAGACAGAGAGAGAGGGGAACAGAGAGAGAGAGAGGGGGACAGAGAGAGAGAGAGAGAGGGGGACAAAGAGAGAGAGAGAGGGACATAGAGAGACAGAGAGAGAGAGAGAGAGACAGAGAGAGAGGGGCACCGAGAGAGAGAGAGGGGGACAGAGAGAGAGAGAGAGAGACAGACAGAGAAAGAGAGAGGATGACTGATGCTCGATCTCTCCTGAGAGTCTGTTCATTGAGTGAAGCTATTTAAACAAATGGAGCGAAAGAACAAGAAAGAAAGAAAGAAAGAAACAATGGAGACAAGGTCAGAGTGAAAACTAACGTTTAGTCTGCAGAGATAACACACCTCTGTCATCCCTCCATCATCCCTCTATCATCCCTCTGTCATCCTTCCACCATCCCTCCATCATCCCTCCATTATTCCTCCACCATCATTCCTCCTCTGTCCTTCCATCCCGAAGCCCAAAAAAACAAACTTCTCCTCCCTCTCTTCTCCTCCTCTACCCGTCTTCCACTCCTCCCGTCTCGTTCCTCCCCTCCTCACCTCCTCTGCTGTCCTCATGAATCAGACTGTTAATCATGATGATCAGATATTGATCGGTTCCTCTGATCAGAAGAAATATTAACTTAAGGACCGTTTATTGATCTGAGAGTGATTGACAGCTGTTTGAATTGTTACAGGATGTGACATCACTCATTAATCAACCAATAGAAGGTTGGATGATGTTTTTACTTTAATGGACACAAAGACAAAAACATGAGACGAGGCGGGGCTTCATTAAGGTGTGTATGTGTTATGTCACTTTGATTGACAGGTCTGACAGCTCTATGATTGATTACCCTCCAACCAACCAGAGCCTGACATGTCGACCCACCACAGTGTGTCTGTGTGTGTGTGTGTGTGTGTGTGTGTGTGTGTGTGTGTGTGTGTCAGCAAACTCTCTGAGCTGTGACGTCTCCATTACAGTGTGAGGTCATCATATTTAATAAACTCGTCATATTAAGGAACTAAAGATTTTGGAACAGATGGAAAAACTGTTTTTATGAAGTTGTTATAAACAGTATTTGTGTATAAAGTAATTATTTACAAAGTAACTAAAGAAATTGAAAAGTAATCTCTCTTTGAAATACTCAAGTAAAATTGCAGTACATCACATGTACCAGAGTACTTTACTCAGTGAATCCCATCACCGAAGTAAAAAAAATACTAAACACACACACACACACACACACACACACACACACACACACACACAGACACACAGACACACACACACACACACACACACACACACACACACACACACACACACACAGACACGCACACACACACACACACACACACACACACACACACACACACACACACACAGACACACACACACACAGACACACACAGACACACACACACACACACACACACACACACACACACACACACACACACACACACACACACACACACACAGACACACACACACACACACAGACACACACACACACACACACACACACACACACACACACACACACACAGACACACACACACACAGACACACACACAGACACACACACACAGACACACACACACACACACACACACACACAGACACACACACACACAGACACACACAGACACACACACACACACACACACACACACACAGACACACACACACACAGACACACACACACACACACACACACACACACACACACACACACACACACACACACACACACACACACACACACAGACACACACACACACACACACACACGATCACCTGAAAGTCAACTTTAAGGAGAAAAAGAAGAAAACAAGAAACCGTTCCCTCGAGCACTGAACCAATTGGAGTTGCAGACAGTGGTTGTCATGGTAACCACGTGATGCTCGTTAGGAACAGCAGCTTCCTGTCGTTAGTAAAGTGTCGATCATCGGAGAAGAGGAGGAGAGATGAAGGCTTTCATTGATTTTCTGTCACTTTTCAGCAGAGAATAAATAAATCCTGTCTAGCCAAAATGTTCAGATTTACTGTATATGGTCTCTGAGGAGTTTCCTGTTCCTGTTTCATTTACACTGAACTCAAACCTGAGAAACCAGTTTCAGCTTCATCCTTTTCCTCGACAGAAGAACTTTTACTCTGAATAGAAGAAGGTTTTTATGTTTCTTTGCTTTTACACTGAAACAGAGAAATCATAAAATATTTGATTGATATGATCAATAATACTTCAAAAAGCTTGGGTTTCAGTCAGTTGCAGTACTTCTGTTGTCCTGTTGGTGGAGCTGTGGTTCCACAGATAAACGCAGTAGTACTGCAGTAATACTACAGTAATACTGCAGAAACTTCTCAAGTGTGGTTGAGTCTTTTAACTTTTATAATATTGATTAGGAGACTTTTTGTGAATGTGACCAATCAGCTTCCAGGGTCAAAGGTCACTTTATGTTTCCCCTGAGTATGTCTTCTCAGGTGCAGCCTCCTGATTCTCTGTCTCTGTCAGAGTGATGCTCGCTCTGCCTAAATACTTTTAAACACAACTAAATGGAGACAAAACGTTTCATTTTGTCAATGAAACATTTAAGTTAATGTTTGAAGCAGGATTAAAAGATTTCAGGTTCCAAATAAAATCAGTTAAAAATATTTTGGAACTAGAAGGACCTGAACAGCCAGTCTTTATTATCTGCATGTAGGTCTGTGTGATTATTCTGTTTCACCTTCGAACCCAGTAAAGACAGCTAATATCTATAAGACAACAGAGGATCAATGATTGCAGCATTGCAATGTTTTATTTCTTGTATACCAAATTATGTATGTAAAATGAGGAAGAGAAGAGCATCAGGTATGAAGACGAGATGAGACGATGGAGGAATGAAGAATAAATATGACAACATTCTAGTTTTTCAGTTTCTTAAAATACGTCACAAAGTTAAAGAAAATCAAAAGATTTCCAACAAAATTAAACATAAACTTCTGTCAAAGTTCACATCATCAAACCGGATTTCTTCAGGGCCATGTGAACAAATCAGATGTGAGATCAGATTTATATCTGACTCATGGTCATGTGACCTGAATGAGAACGGTAGGATAAACACTTGCTGAGCGCTGACATCATCAACAATCTCTCACACACACACAGGTCAGCGGTGTCGACAGAAGAAGACGGTTCGTCACTTTGACTTTAGAGAAAAATAGAAACAACTCAGCGACACAGAGCGACAGCGGTAGAGTCTCAAAGGGAACAACACTTTCTCTCTAAGGGTCATGTGATGTCGTCCACGGACGTCCCACGGACAGTATGTAAATCTGTTGCCATGGTGACACGCTCATCTGACACTGACTTACCAAGAAGCAGCTTGAGTACAAAAAAAGCCGCCATAAAAACTTCTAATAAAAGATGAATAACTATTTTATTAATTCTGTACACATGTTAAAGGGAAAATTACAACAAATATACAAAAACAATACTAATAATAAGAAAAAAAATAGATTTAAAAATTAATAAAGACAGAATTATTAAATTATCAAAACTAAAATGAAATATTAGACATTAATCATATATTCATCATGAGTAAATCAACAGAAATTCAACAACAAAAATTCCACAGGAATGTTACAAAAACTGCTAAAGAATAATTATTCATGAAGCTGTGGATATTTTAGCTGAAAAATATCAAAAATATAGAAAAAAACAGAATAGAATAAACAGGGAGCATTTTTAAATAAAGTTGTTCAGGGATTTAAGTCCAGCCTCAGCCTGAAACCATCTCCATGGTAACAGAGTCTGGAGCTCTCTGATTGGACTGTTCAGTGTTTGTTTTATTTTAATAGTTCTCTGCTTGTTGTTCTTTTATGGAGTTGTTGGTTTCTGGCTGCAGCCACTTTAACTGGAAAAGACATCAGAGAGGTCCTGGAATAATCTGCAGGATCCTGGAGAATCCTGGAAGGGTTTGGAGTCGAGGGACGGTTTGAGTCCAGACCTTCAGAACGAAGAACAAAGAGCCCAACGAGGCTGGAATCGGTCCAGTTTATCAGAGAGAACAAAGTGGAGCTGAGGGACACACACACACACACACACACACACACACACACACACACACACACACACACACACACACACACACACACACACACACACACACACACACACACACACTATATGTAACCTTCATTCTGTGTTCCTGCTCAGAGCACATAAACACTGATTTGTATCCCTTTAGCCATGCTACCAGTCCTATAGCATTGCTACGTAGCAGATACAGAAAATGCATGAACACATGCAGATTGATGGTGTTCTGAGAATCATTTTCAACAAAATCACAAAAACCTGCAAAACACCACCCTGTAAGAAATAAAATTAAAGGGGCAGCTGTGGCTCAGGAGGTAGAGCGGTCTTTCACGGAATGAAAGGTCGGTGGTTCGATCCCCAGCCCCTGCAAGTCTACAAGTCAAAGTATCCTTGATCAAGATACTGAACCCCAATCTGCTCCCCAGGCGCTGTAAAGGCAGCCCACTGCTCCTCAGGGAGGGGTCAATGCAGAGAAAGAATTTCCCCCTGTGGGATTAATACAGTATCTAATATAAAAAAAATAAAATAAAAATCATCATAAACAGAGGTTAAACCCCGCCCCGTTGTAAAGCAACACTGCCCCCATTGGGGCAGTGTTGCTTTACAATGCTTTCCATTACCATATGTTACACCCTCATAGACGTCACCTCTAATGGTGCCTCAGGATTTATGAGGAGGACGTCTGTTCTAATCCAAACTGTTTCACTGTGCGAACCTGGACTGTGTGAAACCTTTAGGAAGTGTAGAAGAACACAGAACATTCATTAACATTAGATCCTGTCGGCGTGTCGGAAATTTAAATCATTAATGAAGTTAAGCTGCTGTGCATTGTGGGTAAATGTCACAGACGGTGGAGACACACTTCTGGTTTCTGCTGCTGGGGGATCACTGCAGGATCTTCTTCCTCTTATCCGGGGTTGGGTCGTGGTGTCAGTAGACTAATCAGGTATTCCAGACTTCCCTCTCCGCAGCAAACTTTCTTGTCCCTCGTGAAGGATCCTGAGGCGTCCCTGTCTAGATGAGATATATAATCCCTCCAGTGAGTTGTGGGTCTACCCCGGGGTCTCCTCCCTGTTAAGGACCATAGGTGAGGATTGAACGTAGATCCAGAGCTTTGCCTTCAGACTCAGCTCCCTTCCCATCATGATGATCCAATAAAATGTCATCATGACAAAACTCGTGTCCATTTCAGGCTCCATTTTGTCATTTGTGAAAAGATGCTTAAACTCCTTCACTTGAGGCAGAAACTGGAGCAAGCAATCCACCGATTTCCGGCAGAGAACCATGGTCTCAGATGTGGAGGTGCTGACTCTCATAGTGGCAGTAAACCGATCCAGTGAAGGTCTTGGACAGATGAATCCAACAGGATCACATCATCTGCAAAGATAGAAATCTTTTAGTTTCCCAGATCAGACGTTCTCCTGCCCATAAATATGACAGACAGTGTAGTACTAGAACTTTTACTACAGTAATACATCTGAGAACTTCCTCCACCTCCGTCCCGACCTCTGCAGTTATAATGCTAATGGCCTCATGTTTATTTAGATGTAGCTGTTTGTCACTGATGAGCCTCAGCGCTGGAGGTCAGAGGTCGGCTGTTAATGAGACTACATTAATTGAACACTGCAGAATCAGCTGAATGATTCTATGGACTGCAGTGTGTGAGGTGTGTGCATGAAGGAGATGTGTGTATTTGTGCTCTAGAACAGCTGCTGTGAGGTCACAGGTTCACTGATAGTGAACATTAAACTCATTCATTAGCAGAGAGTTTCTTCATCCTCAATAATGAATTCATACAACATGACAACATGATGAATACGACTCCGACACACATACACCTGCAGCGGATCAGATCAATGAAACCTATCAGAGGAGGTCTGGTGTAAGGTCACGCAGCTACGCTTTAATGAGAGGAGAAGAAGAAGAGGAGAGAGCGTATTTAGAAAGCCATAATCAATAGAGTGAACTATTCAGGTTCATGTTAACATTCTGTGTTTGTATTAATGATTCAGAAAGTCTTATACATCAGACATGAAAAGTCTCATCATGACGCTGTGTGTGTCTCAGACGGTTCTGTAGGGTTCTGTAGGTAAAATGTAAATTATGTCATTTCCTGTTGCCACTAGGTGGCGCTATGACTATAGCTAAATTTTGTCATGTGGATGTCTTTAGGGTGGGACTCTTAAACAACAAGTACAGTTTGGTAGAGACTGGACGATAGATTGTGGAGTTATGACAACTTCCTGTTTCATGACGAAACATAGGAATTTGCTGCGCCGCTACGCCCCCACACTGTTCAACGAAACTTTTCATCCTCATGGGGTTTAGGTAGTACTGACCAAATTTGAAGTTGATCGGGTAAAATCTCTAGGAGGAGTTCGTTAAAATACAAAGTGTGATTTGCAAAAAATGGCCACAAAAATCAAAATGGCTGACTTCCTGTTTTGGTTTAGGTCATGTCTCCAAGAGACTTTGTTTATCGGTCTAATTCAGTTACATATGTGGACCAAACTTCGTACACGGTCATTAAACTGGAGGCAGGTGCTGAACTGTAGGGGGCGGTAGCAAGCCATTTCACAACGCCCATTTCTGATCACCATATCACACCTAAATTTGAATTTTGAATTTGAATTTTCTGCCATGATTCATGAGTTTTTGAGCGTCTTCAGGCCCCCAAAAATGCGATTCATTGGGGAAAATAATAATTCCTTGTATTATAATAGAGTCCTGTTCGTGCTAATAACTAGACACTCAGTAGAACTCACCTCCACCAACAGTCCCTTTGAATTATTTTACACTCTAATCCAATCATATTAATCATGTTAAAGACAGTAAAGAAAAATCACCTCTTTGTCCAGATCTCCGATATTAACTGCTTCCTACTTTGGCGTGTCTCACTCTGCCACCAAGTTTCATGGTAATCCATCAGGTTGTTTCTACAAACTAGACCTCACTCAGAGAACAAGCCTCTACCAAAGCAGGTAGGAAAACAGTACTCCTTCACATGTGGTGATGCACCTCTGTATTTGTTCTATTTGTTTCTATCCCCTCGACCAAGAAGCGGTCGTTTGGTGCCTCCAAACTTCAGACATATTTGAACTGTAATGAGTAGTTTGCCTTTTGGTATTTAGATTTTTCTACAAATGTAATATTTAGTTGTTTCCATGCAAACGTCATTTATAAGATGAGTCTGATGGTCTGATGTCTTGTTCAGAGTGTATCTGGAAAATTACACAGTTTGACCAAACTTTGTACACAAATAAACCATTTCATGGAGTTTTGCCTTTTGATATTTAGATTTTTCTACAAATCTTAATTTTTGAGTTTTCCATGGAAAGATAATTTTCAGGTGACTGAAAGCTGGTGATGTATTAGGGAGAAGTTATAGATTTTTTTTTTTTTATAAATAGTTGGACACCAGATATGTTAAAAACAGTGTTGGTTCTATGTATTCTACTAAACAGAACATTTTCTGTCTTCCTTGTAAAGTAGCAGCTTTTATCATTTGCTTAGTAAACTGTATTATGTGCTCTTATGTTGTGTATCTATATCTATTCTACTGCCTGAAATGAACAAAAAAGAAGGTTTTTCCTAAATTTACTGAGTACAGGATACATTTTTGATCTAAAAATCTTTCCCCATTTTCTCCTCTATGTCATTCTGTTCTGTTGTCTTACAGAATACACTTAAGTAAAAGCCATGGTTTTGATAATTATTTTCTCATTTATTTATTTACATCTTTGGTATTGAGGTAATCCAAAAGTAAAGAAAGTAATTGAATTAGAATACTTTATTATTGTGGTAATAGGATTAAGTTACTGAATACATTTTTTAAGAGGTCATTTATAATTGTATCGGGATACATTTTTAAAGTAAGCCTCCCAACCCTGATTGGGTCACAGTAACAGAGGGGGGTGGAGACAGGACACTACTCCCTATAGGTAGCTGAGATAATGCCAATTAATTAATGGATTTATGGATCTGTGGAGGGTCAGAAGTTCTCTGTAGACCAGAAACAGATCCAGATCCTCCAATATAGAAAATCATATTTGTGTTGATGACTCATAAACTACTGATGATAAAAACATGATTGCAGATGTAGGAGGAGCTTTACAGGGTCAACCAATCAGGCGGGGTTACTTCATTTGACATGAGATCCCAGTAGAGTGACATCATCAGAGTGTGTGATACCCTGGGTGTGATGATGCAGCAAAATGTAATGTATGCCGATAAACAGCAGCCACAGGATTTTGTTTTGACAGGTATTTCCTGATGGTTCGGGTTTTAGTGACGATGACTGCGGAGGTTTGCGTTTCTCTGAGTGACTTCCTGTATGTCAGCAGGATTACTGAAAAAGTTACAAACAAAATTTCAAACATCTTGTTGGGGGGTTTGGCCAGGACCAGGATCCAGATTTCTTTTTTCATTTTCATCAACATTACAAACGATAGAAGTGATTTCCACTGAACCTGGTGGAGGGATGGGGCTGGTGTCAGACATCAGCCTAAGACTAAACCAGTTAACAGCCAGACTAAGGTTGACCAGTAGCATACTAACCCAGATCAGAACAAGACTAAACCAGACCTGAAACAGGTGAACCAGGCCTGTGGAGGTCTTAACTGTTTGTGTGACAGCAGCTGGTGTACCTGGCCCTGACCTTTGACCTGTGACCTCAATTGATGAAGCTGTTCAGGCTGCAGCGGTGAAGCTCTCCTCAGAGAAAACAATCTGCGTGTTTATCGAGCGGTCTGATAGCTCCACTCTGTAGAGAACATGTATCCTCCCGTCCGTCTGTCTGTCCATCTGTCCACCGTTTACATCTCAAATCACTTAACCGCCAAACAAAACACACATCAGTCCATCCATCCGTCCACTCAGAGCTGCGCCTGTGAGTCCGTCTGAAACATGGAAAGTCCATTAGAACGACAGCAGAAGGATGCTAGCATTAGCGGCTAACATCCCTTTGATCCTCTGGAGACGGAGGAGGGACCATCAATGGTCCTCTCCTCCTCCTCCTTTTTAACATTTTAACACAGCGAGTTAACCTCCCTCTGCCTCCCTCTCTCTCAGGTGGGTGATTAAATCAATTAAATCAGTGGTTGTGTCAGGAGAGAGGCTTAAAGCGGCCACAGATGAAAGAGGAGCCTCTTCTCATCGCAGTCGGGAGGATTCCTGCGCAGGACGGTTTCATCAGGAGGTCGTTAGAGACACTTGACGTCTTTAACAAGGTTTTCCAGCAGCTCCATGTTCCTCCCACACACAGCTTAACAGCTCATTAAAGGTGGAGAACCAGAACCTGGAACAAGAGCAAAGACGGTTAGAGCCAAGACTGAACCAGGCCAGAACCAAGTCTAAACAAGATCAGAACCAAGACTAGACTGTGTATTAAACAAGTGTAAAGGTGTCCAGAACCATGACAGAACCAGAGCAGAGCAAAGACTAAATCAGGGCAGACTAAAGACTGGACTTGGCCTGAAGCGGGTCTAAACCAGCACAGGAGCTGAAATAAAACGAAACCAGGTCCGACCCTGATCCAGGCAAAGAAAAAGTCCAAACCAGGCCAGAACTGCGTCAGAACAAAGACAAAGCTGGGCCTCAGATAAAATGGGTCTGTCTAAAGTCTGAACAGTCCAATAGTCAGAATTTAACCGAGCCTGGCCCGAGTCTGAGCCAGACTGTATTTAAAGACGAGGTTCTGCTTCTGTAGAAATAAACTGAAGATGTTTTTATTTGGTAGCGGACCTTCAGGAGAACCTGAGCAGCTCTCAGAGGCAGTGACACCATCGTCTTCACAGTGAGGTCGTCGCTAATGAGGATTACATTTCTGATCACATGATGTAATAATAATAATGATGATGAAGGTAAATGTTTAAATTTTAAAGCGACGTCGTCGTTAACACACCTTCACTTTAATGTTTAATTCACGTCTTCTTCTTTGATTACAGGCATCAGACGTTTCCTCTGTTCTGTGATAAAGGAGAACCTTCCTTCACCCTCACATCTGATCATGTGATTTATTAAAAGTGCATCCGATTTATTGATTAGACTTCAGATTCAGTAAAATGTTTCATCTATGAATCTTATTTTAGGTTTCCTTCAGGTTTTCTGTGACGTCTTTTCATTTTAGTTCAGATATAACTGAGTTTTATATATTCTTATTTTCGACATTACTATATATGTTATATATAAGATCAGTTTCATTTTATTATATATTTTAATGTTTTGGAATTGTATTATTTTATTTAATTCCTTTAATTAAAAACACTTATGAATTAGTTACACAGATGAATACTTTAATCTTCTCAAAAACGTTTTGAACTCAAGCACTGTCTTCAAGGAGTCCTGGAATCTCTTCAAGGGCAATTCAGACCTTCTCAAAGAACCTTAGAAAATTTCAAGGGTCATTTGAACCTCCGCAATGAGCCTTGGAACCTCCTGGAGGTCCTCCACAAAGACCTCAGGAAAATTGTCAACCTCAGCTTCTTCAAGGACCGGACCATTTCGACACATAGGTCTGGAACATTTTCAAGGAAACATGGAACCCTTCAAGCTTAACAGCGAGCCTTTAATGGCAGCCTCCTCAAGGACCATTTCAAGGACCGCCTTTAGTCCTCAAGGACCTGCAGTACCTGCTCAAGGACGCTCAAAATATTAGAATAATATCAAGACTTTTCAGTAAATTTTACCCTGGCTAAAGAGAATCCTGCTCTCTGATTGGCTGCTGACAGTGTTTAACAGATCTGCAGGTAAATTTACGAACACACCAAGGTTTTCATCATCAGCACTGATTAAACATGAATTATGATTGACAGCTGGCCCCCACTCACCTGCCCAGACGTGGTGCCGTGGTTGCAGCAGGTGTGATCAGTCAAAGAGAGAGAGAGAGAGAGAGAGAGAGCAGTAACTCTGTTTTATTGGCTGAGCTCCGTCTGTCTGTCTTAACGAGCTATCGTTATTAGCTCATTAGCTCGTTAGGGTGGGAGGAGTCATTAACGAGACAAACTGACCAGCCTCCGGACACACCCCGCCACACACACACACACACACACAGCAGCTGTGTGATGACCACAGATTTTTTTCCTTTTATGGGTCTCGTTAACGTCCTCAGGGCGCCCTAATGCCCCACCACACACACACACACACACACACACACACACACACACACACACACACACACACACACACACACACACACACACACACAGGTGTGATGTGGTTTAATACTCCTGCCATTAGCCTGTAGCTGCTGTAGACATGCTCCTTTTAGACACAGCAGTGACCCTGACATCAACTGTGATAACAGGAAACATCAGCAAGTTGTAAACACCTGACCAGAACCGGTCCAAGGTCACGGACCAAGAACCAGTGAAAGACGAAGTTCATATCTGACACCAGAGACAACCAGCTGGACAGGTATAGAGTCATGTGATAATACCTGAGCTACTTCCTCTGTCAAAGAACACCAGCACCTAAGACCACTTCCTCTTTCTTACCACAGTCTGCAGCTGTGCCTCAGTTCAGGGACCACACCTTAGGATGGTGGTGCTGCTACTATACTACTCTATACTCTACACTATACTACTCTACACTGTACACTATACTACTCTACACTGTACACTATACTACTCTACACTGTACACTATACTACTCTACACTGTACACTATACTACTCTATACTGTACACTATACTACTCTATACTATACACTAGTATACTATTCTATACTCCACTATACTACTCTATACTATACACTATACTACTCTATACTATACACTATACTACTCTATACTATACACTATACTACTCTATACTCTACACTATACTACTCTATACTGTACACTATACTACTCTATACTATACACTAGTATACTATTCTATACTCCACTATACTACACTATACTACTCTATACTATACACTAGTATACTATTCTATACTCCACTATACTACTCTATACTATACACTATACTACTCTATACTATACACTATACTACTCTATACTATAGACTATAATACTCTATACTCTACACTATACTACTCTACACTGTACACTATACTACTATATACTCTACGATATACTACTCTATACTCTACACTATACTACTCTATACTCTACACTATACTACTCTATACTATAAACTATACTACTCTATACACTACTATACTACTCTATACACTATACTACTCTATACTATACACTATACTACTCTATACTCTACACTATACTACTCTATACTTCACACTATACTACTCTATACTACACACTATACTACTCTGTACTCTACACTATACTACTCAGTACTCTACACTATACTACTCTATACTGTACACTATACTACTCTATACTATACATTATACTACTCTGTACTCTACACTATACTACTCTATACTCTACACTATACTACTCTATACTTCACACTATACTACTCTATACTATACACTATACTACTCTATGCTTCACACTATACTACTCTATGCTATACACTATACTACTCTATACTATACACTACACTACTCTGTACTCTACATTTTACTACTCTGTACTCTACACTGTACTACTCTGTACTCTACACTATACTACTCTATACTATACTACTCTATATTCTATACTATACTACTCTATACTTTACACTATACTACTCTATACTATACACTATCTATACTATACCATACTATGCTAATGCTATACTATACATACTATATTACACTATATGATACCACACTATACTATACTATACTATACTATGCTAATGCTATACTATACATACTATATTACACTATATGATACCACACTATACTATACTATAGTATGCTATGCTATGCTATACTATACTACTCTATACTATACACTATACTACTCTATACTGTACACTATACTACTCTATACTCTACACTATACTACTCTATACTCTACACTATACTACTCTATACTTCACACCATACTACTCTATACTACACACTATACTACTCTGTACTCTACACTATACTACTCAGTACTGTACACTATACTACTCTATACTATACACTACTATGCTACTCTATACTATACGCTATACTACTCTATACTCTACACTGTACTACTCTATACTGTACACTATACTACTCTATACTATACATTATACTACTCTGTAATCTACACTATACTACTCTGTACTCTACACTATACTACTCTATACTCTACACTATACTTCTCTATACTCTACACTATACTACTCTATACTTCACACTATACTACTCTATACTATACACTATACTACTCTATGCTTCACACTATACTACTCTATGCTATACACTATACTACTCTATACTATACACTACACTACTCTGTACTCTACATTATACCACTCTGTACTCTACACTATACTACTCTGTACTCTACACTATACTACTCTATACTCTATACTATACTACTCTATACTCTATACTACTCTATACTTTACACTATACTACTTTATACTATACACTATCTATACTATACTATACTATGCTAATGCTATATTATGCTATACATACTATATTACACTATATGATACCACACTATACTATACTATACTATGCTAATGCTATACTATACATACCATATTACACTATATGATACCACACTATACTATAGTATGCTATGCTATGCTATACTACTTTATACTATACACTATACTACTCTATACTGTACACTATACTACTCTATACTATACACTACTATGCTACTCTATACGATACGCTATACTACTCTATACTCTATACTATACTACTCTATACTCTACACTATACTACTCTATACTCTATACTATACTACTCTATACTCTATACTACTCTATACTTTACACTATACTACTTTATACTATACACTATCTATACTATACTATACTATGCTAATGCTATATTATGCTATACATACTATATTACACTATATGATACCACACTATACTATACTATACTATACTATGCTAATGCTATACTATACATACTATATTACACTATATGATACCACACTATACTATAGTATGCTATGCTATGCTATACTACTCTATACTATACACTATACTACTCTATACTGTACACTATACTACTCTATACTATACACTACTATGCTACTCTATACGATACGCTATACTACTCTATACTCTATACTATACTACTCTATACTCTACACTATACTACTCTATACTATACACTATCTATACCATACTATACTATACTATACTATACTATACTGTACTATACTATACTAATGCTATTCTATGCTATGCTATACATACTATATTACACTATATGATACCACACTATGCTATACTATGATATACGATACTATGCTATGCTACACTATACTACTCTATACTATACACTATGCCACTCTATACTATACTATACTATACTATATTATACTATACTATACTATACAATACTATACAATGTTGTGCTATGCTATACTATACTACTCTATACTATACACTACTATATTATATACTCTATGATGCTCTACGATACTATTCTATGCTATACTATATTATACTATACTATACTATACTATACTATGCTATACATTCTACTATAATATACTCTACGATACTCTATTATACTATACTATACAATGCTATGCTATGCTATGCTAAGCTATGCTATTCATACTACTATATTATGCTCTATGATACTCTACGATACTTTACTATACTATACTATGCTATGCTATGCTATACATTCTACTATATTATACTATACTAAACTATGCTATGCTATACATACTACTATATTATATAATACTATACTATACGATACTATACTAATTTTTAGTATAGTATATAACTCCATACAGCTCATACGGTGTAATCCACATCTCCAGAAGATCCCAATCTGATTTGAAAAGATGTTGATTCATTATTAGATTTGGAATGTTCTCTGTCTTTAATCCAGATTTTTTCTCTATGGTAAATATTGTCTCTTTATATCACCCTTTTAATATGGTTGATATCAAAGCAGCTTTGGTCACTATAAAATTACTTTACTAATTTCATTTTGAATACCGTATACCCAGGTCGGACCACCGATTTGTTGGTCAGGATCACTGTGGGCCTCCACCAGAGTTTCCTCTGGCTCCAACCTTCCCAGACAGAGGTCACTATCTTTAGAGTCCTATCGCACGCACTTAGTCTCCACCTCCCCAATCAGAATATTTGGATTGTAGTTTAGAAAACAAAAATTAGTCTTCAAAATTTTATCTCCTCTTTTCTTTGGATGAAATTAAGGAGATTTTGGTAAAGTTTTTATTTTGAATGTTGATTCACAGTTGGTGTTTGTCGCTGTTGCCTCGTCATTGTTGTGGAAAAAAGATCAACAGACATTTTTCATCATAGTTTTCATTATTGATATTTAGACTCAGTAGGTTTTATGGAGATAAATTAGCAATGATGCTAACCAAGAGTAGTGCCACCACCTGATAGAACAAATACTCCACACTGAAAGATTTCTATGATTTTAGCAAAAGACACCAACATTACACACACACACACACACACACACACACACACACACACACACACACACACACACACACACACACACACACACACACACACACACCAGTGTCAGCATTAGAGGGAATATGTGATTTCCCAGAATGCTTCAGGGCGCTGTCATCCTGACCAGTGTGTGTGATCGAAGCGTTTTGTGTCCGGGGAGACGTCTTAAAGGGGAATTCCAGCTTTTTCATCATTTAAAAACGAGTTTGTCAGAGACCTGATCTGAGATCTGATGTCAGAGTCTAACAGCACGCCTCTGCTGCTGGAACTCTGATCTGAGTATTGATCTGCAGATGTCTTCATCTTCACCCTCTCTTAATGAACCGAAGGAGAAAACACCATCCTGAGATGAACTGGAGACCAGTCTGTAACTGGGAGAGATGATAGAACACCAACACACAGAAACACATAACCTCTCCTCTATCCTTCTTCCTTCTTCTCCTTTCTTTCTTTTTTCTTTCTTTCTTTCCTTCTTTCCTTCATTCCTTCTTTATCTTTTTTTCTTCTTTCCCTCTTTCCTTCTTTTCTTTCTTTCCTTCGTTCTTTCTTTCTCAAAGCTGCTGATTCTATTATTTTGTCAATCTTCAAGATAAAAAGAAGAAGAAAACACTTTAAAAATCTGACTCGTGTGTGTGTGTGTGTGTGTGTGTGTGTGTGTGTGTGTGTGTGTGTGTGTGTGTGTGTTTCCCCCGGCGATCGGAGCTAATCTTCTCTGATGACCACTGGGAACAGAATGATCGTCACTTCACACACACACACACACACACACACACACACACACACACACACACACACACACACACACACACACACACACACACACACACACACCTCTCAGTAATTAGTCGTCTTGTGTTCTTCCTGCCAAGCTGTTACTGCCTCTCTCTCAGCTGCCAATCACAGCAATCCCCTCTGTAATTCAGCAGCCAATCAGCCGCAGAGAAACAACAGAGGGAGCCCTGAGGCCACAAACAGACAGACACAAAGACGACCAATCCTTCAGCGGCCCTGAAGATCACCTCCTGCACAGACACATCCAGATCCAGATCCAGATCCAATAATAATATGGATCTGGATCCAATTATCTGGATCCGCACCAGACACACAGATATCAGCAGAAATATTTGTGATTTATACGTCATGATTTATGGATTATCGTTTTTACATCATCCTGCTAACAAACAAACAAACAACAGTCATCATTCAGTCCAGTTTCTCTCTGGTGACAGTAGAGACATCAGACAGCAGAGGGTTAAACAAACGACGGAGCTTCGTTAACAGTTTAACGAGCGACTAACAGCCCACAGATCATTTACATAGTAAAAACATACAATGAAACAATTAGCTTTAAACGTGTCCTGTAAACACTCAGCAGCTCGTTAGCACACTTTGATGCTAACGAGCTGATATTGGTGCTGCCTCTATTGTAATTAAATCATTAGCCTGACACTCAGCTTGTTAGTCTGAAGGCCGGCCCTTGTTAAGGCCCTCGAAGCTAACGAGCTCATACTAATTATATGTGAATTCCCGAGGCTAACGAGCTAGCATACACAAACATGATGTGAAGCGGCATGGTGTTGGTTTCACTGGGTAAAGATCAGAAAAGAAGAAGGACTACACACAGTTGTTTATTCAGATTAGAGACCCCTCTTCCCTGACCCCTGACCCCTGACCTGTTGAATGTCAGGGAGGCTGATCTGGATCCAGCTGTGGGAATAAAAAAGAAGCGACTCGCTGCAGCTTTGAACACAGTCAGAGTCCTGATGCTCCCAAATGTCAGTGCACAAAGACAGGAATCCAGGTCTGACGCAGGCCAGCAGTCAGGGCTGATATCATCGCTGACAGTTTCAGGTGGTTCTTTTGGATGATGATGATGATGATGATGATTATGATGATGATGAAAAAACCCCAGACTCATGTTGTCTCTTTGAGCACAGACAAAAGTCGTCCATGTGACCATAAAAGTTCTTCAGGTCACACGACAGGGTCTGTGTCCAGAACCAGAACCAGGTCTACATCGAGGCCCAGAACCAGGTCCACATCCAGGCCCAGGACTAGGTCCACGTCCAGTTTACAGCCACATTGAGGTCCAAAACCATGTCCAGGTCCAGGTCCTGTTTAGATCCACATTCAGGTCCAAAACCAGGATCCATGTTGGTGTCTGTGGCTGCAGCAGTCACTGCACAGCACTACCGTCGTCACGGAAACACATCAATCATCATCATCATCATCATCATAACTGTTATTACTGACGAGGTTTAGTGTTATTTAAATGTGAGTGACAGCGAATCAGCTTCTGAGGGCTGATCTGCATACTCCGCCCTTAATTAGGCCTGTCAATCATCCCTCAATGTGTGTGTGTGTGTGTGTGTGTGTATGTTCTCCTTCATTTCATCAGTTTATGATTGGTCTGTTTCCAGCTGTCAATCAAACAGCTTCAGAACTTTAATTTTCTCATTTCATGAGTTTGTTTTTAAGATTTAAATCTGTGTCAGAGGAGAACTGATCCAGGTCCAGGTCCAGATCCACATCCAGGGCCAAGTCCAGATCAAATTCTAGATCCCAGTACAGATCTGGGTCCAGTTCCAGGTAAGATCCACATCCAGGGCCAAGTCCAGATCCAATTCTAGATCCCAGTCCAGGTCCAGGTCAACTAAAGTGCATAAGATGCAAGTCTCGCCAGCTGTGGTCTCGCTCCACCAGGTGTTTTTTAATCGACTGCTCCAGTAGAGATGAGTCTGGTTGTTGGATCAGGGCCTTAAAACCACCAGAAAAATTCAACACACAGTGAGAGCCAGGATCCCCGTACCAGAAACCCAGAACCATGTTTCCTTTGGTTCTGGTTCTGGTGTTCGCTCCTTTCTTCGACCACATGATGTTTTTTTTTATGCCTCAGATAAAAGTTAAAATCATGATTTTTCATCACAAACTGCTCATTTCATGAAAATCAATGTTCCTGAATACAAATCAAATGTTTCATCTGTCAATATTTTATGAATCAACATGTTAATCAATAACATTTCTTTATCATATTAATTAATGATGTCATGACTCCTCTGTTATAAATACAAACGTCTTTCTCAGGTTTGTCCTGCTGCAGCTGAAGGTCACAGGTTTAATCCCTGAGACAGCAGCAGTGCCCTGGAGCAAGGCAGCAGCAGAGAGTCCAGCTGTCTGCTGACAGAGACACAGAGTCTCATCCTCACTAATTAAGATTAACGACCTGATAGTTCATTAATCTCAGCTTCCTGAGGAGAGACATGACGGGACAAGGACGCCACGGAGACGGATAAATAAAGATAACAGTGAAACAAAAGAAGGTTGCTGTTTACTTTGACTGTTTGGGCTCAAATGAGTGTAAAATCTATAATATTAAACATGTAATAATAAAAGACTACCAGGGATGTTTATCTGTATTAATGTTCTTTATTTTGCAGATGATACTTTTGTTTTTTTGAATGCAGGACAGTAACGCAGTCGACAGTAGTGATGTATGCAGGAGCCCTCAGCTGTCTACAGATGGTTTAACATCATGACCTCAGCTGCTTCATACTTTAGGTGCGCTTGATTTCTCTCTCTGAACATCCACCGCTCAGTTATTCAGATGGTTTCTCTTCTTAATATCTCATCCAAACAGGGTTTTTCTGCTGATTGTCTGCCTAATGGACTGAAGTCGGTGTGAAACTCTGCTTAAACCGACTGAGTTCAGGATTAATATTTAACTCACTAAGTGGTTTTTAAGGCGGAGCCACTGAGCCGCCGTTTTAAAGGTGTTTTAATAACGAACGCTGCCTGCTGGCTCCATTATGGACGGCTGAATTAAACATGGCTGCACAAAAAGAGGAAAACACAGCATGACTCATCACCTGCTGCCAACCAGCCAATCAGCAGCAACAGAGCTTTTATCTGAGACCTCTGATTGGACCGGAGACACAGAGATGAACTGATGAAGGAAACACTACTTTAATCCAGGTTGTTTCTGAAACTGTCTTCAATGCATCACCATGGTAACAAGAGGAAAACACTTCCTGGTTAGGAGAGTCAAATGGATGATGTCATCAGACCTGAGAACAGGTTGGTGTTTAAGAATGACGTCTAACAATTATTGATTACTTATTAAGATTTACTCAGTGTAACCGTAAGCTTAATAATCTGGACCATAAATCAATGGTACACTGAGGGCGTGTCCAACTCCCATTGGCTGGTTAAACACTTCATAATCAGAACACCGGCTCCGAGGCCAACTTCTGCGACCGTTAGGAGACACTTCAACCAATCCTGACGTGAGTTTCCACCTGGCCAACCAACAGGCAGCACTTAATCACATCATGGCTAAACTCCACATACACCACCCAACCTGCCTGCATCACACCGACATCAAACACCACCTGTCTGTTCAGCAGAGACATACACCACCTGGTTACGGGCTTGACAGCATTCAGGCTGCAGTAAAACAGAGATGAGAGGTTTCCTGTTTCAAAAACTACTTTCACTCACATCAATAAAACATCACACACACACACACACACACACACACACACACACACACACACACACACACACACACACACACACACACACACACACACACACACACACACACACACACACACACTCTTAGCATGTTTATGTGATTGGACAGATGTGTTGCAGAAAATAGACGACACATGTTCTGTAACGCTGCACCAGACTCTAAGCTGGAATCTGTGTGTTTTCTATGTGTGTGTTATGCTAAATGCCCGTCCTCATTGGTTATTTAAATGTGAACAAATGGACTCAGATTCATTAAGACACAGAGAGAAAATCCTCGTTAAACTTTGATGCTACAGTGAATTTTTCAGCAGCAGGGAAGCAACAGAGCTTGTTAGTCCGTAAACGTGAGAGTGCACAGACTAACGCATGTGCCTGTGCACATGCATGTGTGTGTGTGTGTTTGTGTTTGTGCATGAATTATCCAGCCTTGACATGAAATATTAAAGCAGACTTCAGCTCTGATATGAATCACTGGTTCATCTGCTGGAAGGGAGGAGTTACATGGAGACTCAGTCTTCATCAGTATCATCATCATCATCAATACTATCAATAGCATCATCTTCATCATCATCATCACCATCACCATCACCATCTCCATCTGTGAGGAAGATGAAGCTCGGCCGTCATTGGACGTTCCAAAAGGACAACGATCCCAAGCAGACCTCAGAGTCGACCAAGACCTGGTTTCAGAAGAAGTCCTGGATCATTCTAGAGGCCGTCACAGTCGCCTGACTGGAATCCAGAGAAAACCTCTGGTGGGATCTGAAGAAGGTGGTTGCAGCAGGTAAACCAGAAATATTCCAGAACTGGAGGCCTTTGTCCATGAGGAATGGGCTAAGATTCCTCAGGAACGCTGCCAGAAGCTGGAGTCTGGATCTGCATCAGGTTTGCAGCAGGTCAGAGCAGCTAAAGGGTCTACAGAGAACTAGAGACGCTGGTCATTAAGGGTTGGATCATTTAGAGACTGAGGAGTCAGGAAACACTTTAATATCTGATTATTGATCTATTTAAACTGTTATTGATTGGTTATTAACAGCTGATCAATAGTAGATTTTACCAATAAACCTATTGTTTAGCTTCCAGCTGTACACAAACAAACAAACAAACAAACATATTTAATGTGCTGAAGTTCACTGAGTCTCCTCTCTGTTGTTGGAAATGTTCTGCAGCACGGCGTCATGATCGCCATCACACACCGGCTCCAGCCAACCAGAGTCCATCACATCACACTAATGGACTGCCAACCGGTCAACACACACGCTCAGGGGGCGGCGACCTGCTATTACTGAGCTTTTCTGCTTCACTGCAGCCTGGTAATGATGGTCAGCTGTGTGTGTGTCCAGAAACCAGTAATGTGTTGGTTGAGTAAGTGAGTGATTGACAGCTACCCAGTGAGCGAGAGAGAGAGGGAGAGAGAGAGAGAGAGAGAGAGAGAGAGAGAGAGAGTAAGAGAGAGAGGGGGATGACAGACAGAGTGACAGGAGAGGAAGAATAGAAATGGAAAATAAAGGGAAAGTGTGAGTTTGTTGACCCGACGCTGGTCTGGTCAGACCGACACACACACACGTACACACACACACGTACACACACACACGTACACACATACACGTACACACACACACGTACACACACACACATACACACACACGTACACACACACGTACACATACACGTACACACACACACATACACACATACACACACACACACACACACGTACACACACACACATACACACACACACGTACACACACACACATACACACACACACACAGACACAGGGTTTTAATTAGTGTCGTTTTAGTTGAGTGATCAACAATGTTTGCTGCAGATATTAAACTAACATCGATTTCATTTTGTGCTGATGGGATCAAACTGAAACAAACCGACTGCTGACATGTTCAGACCATCAGCATCAGTCCTGCTGGCGCCTCCTACAGGTCTGTGTCACGTTTCCACTGCGTAGAACCGGCTCTCCTCGACTTGGCTTGTAGGTCATTGTACTTCCTCTGGGTACATGGACACACCTCTGGTCCTCTTCTCATGATATGTTTGTTTAGATTCTCAGTCTTCCAGGTCCTGGTCCTCCTTGAAGGTTGATTCAGAAGCAACTGGACTCCGTTTCTTAGCTTGAAGATGTTTCATGTGACCTTTTAGAACCTGCTCGGCTCGTTGGAACAGAGGTGGTACTTAAAAAAGTAGCACCAGGTACTTTTTACCTAATGGAAACACAAAAAAGGTGAGTTGAGTCGAGTCGAGTCGAGTCGGTGCTACGCAGTGGAAATGAGCTTTAAGTCAACACAAAGCTCCGAGAACACGTTAATGATGGTGTGAAGATGTAAAATTCAACATATTTGTGTCTTCATGTGAAAAATGTAGGCGATCATTTGAAACCATGAGGTTCTCCAGACGTCACGGGAAGGAAACGTGATTGTTCTTTTTCTTCTTTGGTTTGTTGCCATGATATGTTTGTGATGACGGTGGTTTTAAATGCTGGAATCTGGAGACCCCCCTCTTACTCATCCTCATGACATCATACATGACTCACAGCGACCAATAGGACGCAGAGAAGAGAGCTCCAATTAAAACTTGTGGTGAAAGTACAGTAGAGACAGACAACACTACTAAATATTACTGAGTGTCATTTAGACATTTATTCTACATTTATCTCCTGTTTTATTCTAATATTGTGATGAAGACGCCCTCAAACAACATTAATATAAGTTGTTTGTACTGAGCAGACAGTTTGACTGTAAAATGGAAATAATGTAAAAACAAACAAAGTATTAAATATAATCTTAAGTTTTATTTAAAGTAGTAGATTGTGACGTTCTTTAAAACTGGTTTAAAGCGGTTCCAGCTGCAGGTGAGGTCATGTGATCACATTTAAATGTCATCATTTCATCATTTTCATCTCTCCGTTCAGTTTGTCTCTAACTTTTCTTTTCCTCTCCTCATCAGTCTTCATCTCTCTCTCTCCTGCTCTCCTGCGGTGTCTCTCTTCCGTCTCCATCACTCCACATTAGCTCTCTCTCTCCTCTATTACCTCCCTCTCTCGTCCATTAGTAACACCTGAATCCTTCTATTAGATTGAGGAAGTTGGCCTCATAAATTCGCCGGCGTTCCTCCACCGCCGAGCGACGGCACTGTTTTTGATAATGAAAGGATCTGGTTTTAAATTCACATTACCTTTGTGATGTACTTCATGCTTGATCATATCAGGCTCTTTGATTTTATTAACGTCTCTGAATGGATTTCTGCCTCTCTCCCCCGTCCATCTCCGTCTGTCTGCCCCCGAACGTCTCCTCCAACGACCACTTTGTCCTCTGAGGTGCTGCTGAAGGTCGAGAGGCAACGGCCGCCTGCTGAACCCGACCGCTGCTGACAGGCTGCAGAAAGGCATGATGGGAGATTTAAGGACACGTAAGGAACATTACTGTTTTGTCAGGAGGAGCTGCTGCTCCTTTATTGGTGCTGTCTGTTTACAAAGGAGTAACGGGGAGGTCATTGTTGTTCCTCCTCTGAGCCGACAGCAGACACTCCAAAATTCTGACTTCCCAGTTCGCAGCTAGTAGCAGTTAGCAGCAAAATCATTGATGTCATGTGATTTTGTTGTTTATTTATTACATATACATAATTATTTATGTACATATACATTACATATTTATTATGTTATACGTCATTATATCTAAAACCTCATCCTGGAGCAGCGCTCCCTGCCGTTGAGTTGTTCCGTGTAAACAAACAAAGCGATAGAGGAGGGTCTTCGTCCCGGGGCCGTTGTGGGATCTCTGTGTAAAAAGGTTTAAGGAGGGACCCAAGAAAGAGCTTGAGGAGATTCAGGAAGTCTGATTTTAGCTTCTTCCTGAGTGATGTCAGACACTCATGATGATTCATGACCTCATCACAGGTGATGATGTCACCATTGATGCTGGCAGAGCGACTGTTAACAGCAGATGAAGACAGCAGGGGCTCCTTTAAACCTGGACCTGCAGCCCTGGAGAAGAGGACGGATCCAGAACGGGAGCCTTGTTAGCCGAACCCTAACCCAGGAGAGAGGAGGTCAAAGACCTGACTATCTCTTTCTCCACGTCTTACAATTAATCATTTATAATAACTAAAAGTTCCACTGGAAAAAACCAAATGTACTACAACGAGATGAGGCGTGTCAGCTCTCTTCACAGCCTCTGATTGGTCTCTGTGAGTCACATGTTCTGGTGAGAGGAAGGACGAGGAAGAGGAGGGTCCACAACATTAAGACCAAATTTATCACATATCACATATCAACAGACACACGAGACGCCGGTTAAAGGTTAAACACCACCCGGTGAACACGCTACCATGATCCATATCAAACACACCCCACAATGTTGATATGTGGATTCTCCAACTGGAAGTGTTAAATATACTGGTTATACTGGTTATACTGGTTATACTGGTTATAGTGGGACAGAAACACAGGGTTGTTTTTTCATTTTATATTAAATTTAATTTGTCTTCACTCCTAATCAATGAATAAAGACCCACAATATTGATCAGATATCAGACATACATGTCTACAACACTCACACACACACACACACACACACACACACACACACACACACACACACACACACACACACACACACACACACACACACACACACACACACACACACACACACATACACACACACACACACACACACACACACACACACACAGAGTCATTTAACCCAGCTCCACCTCTATACTGGTCTACTGGTTTCCAACACAGCCTGTCAACCTGTCACTGTGTGGTGTGTTATTAGTTTCTGTGGTCAGCAGACCCATCAGTGTGTGTGTTCCTCTGTAAGCACTTAAATGTCCAATCATACAAACTTTAACTCACTGAGCCCCGCCCACCACCTGACAGTCAGCTAGTTTGATTGACAGGTCAGTTTGTTGTGCTTTGATGCTATTTAATGTACTTTTGTAAACAAAAAGGTTCCAGGATTCATTGAAGAGGTTCTAGAAGTCAATGGGGAGGAACTTGGAGTCATTGACAAGGTTCCAGGAGTCGGTGAGGAGATTTTAGGAATCAGTGAAGAAGAGGTTCTCTGGGACTATGAGGAGGTTTAAGGGTCACTGAGGAGGTTCTAGGAGTCATGGAGGAAACTCTGCAGACCCTGAAGAGAACAGAGAACATCAGATTTCTTTTCTGAACGTTGGATTGTTCCTTCAAATAAAAGCGTCTGTGTTAGCTTTAATGGGGGACGTTTCTACTGAGGTGCTGATACTTTACTCACCTGAATAAAGGCTTTGAGTTCTTCCTCCACCTTTGCTCTCTACAGACATATCTCTACATGTGTGTGTGTGTGTGAGATATTAACAGAACTTTATGGAGCTCATATCATGAAAATTGATTAGTCGTACAGAAAAGAAGGTTAATCGAGACCTTAAATAAGAACTATAACTCTCTCCTTCTTTCTTCCTCTCTCTCCGACAGGGTGGAAGGTGTCACCCTCGGGTGCTTTATGGCGCCGCCGGCCTTAACGACGTCTAACAAAATGTCAGCAGCCGACCAATGATGTGCCAGCAGCGAAAAGAGAGAGATTTAGTCGAGTGGGAAGTCTTTAAGAGTCGTTTTAGAGAAAGAGATAAAAGAGGGGGGAGGGGGGAGATGGATGGAGAGATGGAGAGATGAAGGAGGGAGGGAGGGGGAGGAGGTGAGGTTTAAATCAGCAGAGGTGTTAAAGGGCAGTAATTTTGTGCTGAGACGGCAGTTTCTCCATCATTCAGACCGATGGGAGGTGAAGACAGGGTGTGTGTTTGAGTGTGAGTCTCTATCAACACTTTGTTAGTTTTATTTTAAACTCGTGAATTTGATTCTTTGAGGATGAAACATCAAGTGTCTTTGAGCAAAGCCTGAACCCATCCTGGATCCAGACCTCTGACCTCTGACCTGTGGAACTGTGGGATAGCAGGACTGAAGAGGTGATAGGAGGGACGGCAGTGACTCCAAAAAAAAGCCTTGTCCGAACCAAGACTAAAGCTTTAGGGTTTGGACAAGTTTGACACATCCTCTTCCTCTTATCTGGGGCCGGGTCGTGGTGTCAGCAGACCAATCCGGTATTCCAGATGTCCCTCTCGCCAGTAACACTTCCCAGTTCCTCCTGGAGGATCCTGAGGCATTCCCAGTCTCGATGAGATCTGTAATCCCTCCAGAGTTATGGGTCTACCCTGGGGTCTCCTCCCAGTTACCCAGAAAACCTCCAAAGGGAGGCCCCATGTTGACCCATGACCTAAGAATCTAATCCCAGTCGCTTCACACTCGGCTCCAAACTGCTCCAGTGCTGCTGAAGGTCAGGGTCCAATGAAGCCAACAGAACCACATCATCTGCAAAGAGACACAATTCTGAGGTTCCCAAACAGGACACGCTCCTCACAACAGCAGTACCACGAGACCAAGATCAGTGACAAGGCACGACACAGATTCTCAGAGTCACAGAGGAGGTTTTAGAGAGTCACAGAGGAGGTTTTAGAGAGTCACAGAAGAGGCTTTAGAGAGTCACAGAAGAGGCTTTAGAGAGTCACAGAAGAGGCTTTAGAGAGTCACAGAGGAGGTTTTAGAGAGTCACAGAGGAGGTTTTAGAGAGTCACAGAAGAGGCTTTAGAGAGTCACAGAAGAGGCTTTAGAGAGTCACAGAGGAGGTTTTAGAGAGTCACAGAGGAGGCTTTAGAGAGTCACAGAGGAGGTTTTAGAGAGTCACAGAGGAGGCTTTAGAGAGTCACAGAGGAGGTTTTAGGGACACAAAGTACTGTATGTTTTACTCATTTGATTCAATGTGTCTCAAATATAGAAATCAGTGAGGAGTTGACGAGGAGTTAAACTGTAAATGTTATTCAACTTCACATGATGACGAGTCATCATCATCATCATCATCATCACCATCATTATCAACATGTCGGCCATCAGCTCTAATTGTTCATTGATCAGTTTGGTTAATAAAGTTCTTCTTTAACTTTCCCTCTTTAAATGCTAATGCCCCCCACCCCCCCCTACAATTATTTTCCAGGCGGTGAGTAAATCAATCAATAATTCCCTCGTTGCCGCGGCAGCAGAAAAGCCAATCAGGAGAAAACAGGGAATCATATTTATGAAGCAACAAACTGCTCATGCAGCAAAACACTGTGTGTGTGTGTAAGTGTGACAGATGTCAATAACTTGAGTGTTTTTATATCGGAAGCAAACGTAGACTTAATTATCGCTGCGAGCAGCAGAACCGAGTGCAGCTTCACACAAACTGATAAATGAAATTTAAACTGTTGGTTTGAGCTGAAAAACAAAAACGTGACACAAAAACAGGAAAATAATGTATAATATAATATAATATAATATATCATATCATATATAATAAATAATAATATAATAAAATATATAATAATATAATATAATATCTTCTTCTTTTGACTGTTCCCATTAGGGGTCACCACAGCGGATCATGTTTCCATCTATTCCGCATACTGATTTGGCAAAGGTTTTACATCAGATGCCCTTCCTGACACAACCCTCCCCATTTATCTGTGCTTGGGACCGGCACTAGAAGTACACTGGCTTGTGACCCCTTTGTGGCTGGGTTATAATATAATATAATACAATACAATACAATACAATACAATATAATATAATATAATATAATATATAATATAATATATTATATCATATAATATCATATAATAGCATATCATATAATATCATATATCTAAAAACACTGCCCAATGTGGATGATTAAAGTTTTATTATACTGGTTTTCTATAAATCCATATCATTTTACCAATATATATATAAATATTTCAATAAATAACAAATATTTATTCAAATAATATGATGAATACCAAATTACTTCATGAATTTATAATGAAATAGTAAATATATTGTACAAATTGCATTTAAATAATAATTAAATGACCTAATGATGACTGATGATATAGGCCTGAATAAGAGAAGACGCCATACAGTCAAATAGAAATAAAACACACAATTCTAAGAGTTTCAATTACATGTAAAGTCTCCAACTAATTTCATCCTATATTATGTAAAAGGGTCACATTTAATGTAATGTTTGTTTCTATCATCCTGAGCCAGTGTGAATAAATTAAATAAGCTGAGTGTGATTAATTACCAGAGACGGAATAACTTACATAAAAAGCATTACTGTATGTATAATACTCCAATTATAAACACTTGAATAAATACATTAAGTTGAATAAACACAAGTTTTCTATATAAGTATGCATTTGTTTTTTGAATCAGATGAATTAATTAATTAATTAATTATTAATTAATTACTTTATTGATTATATATTATTGATGTTGAGTCAACACAATAGAAAAATACTGCATTAAATGTGACCACTGAATTTGTGCAATAACATTTAATGGAAATATTATAAGTGATTAATATACTAAATAAAACAATAAAAATAACATTAAATAATATTATTAATAAAATAATAGATGGAATATAAACTATGTAATATCAAAATATAAAATAATTAAAAATAAACATCTAAATATCAAACATTTCATGCAAACATTAAATTACAAAACAAATTCAGTTAATAAATAAACAGATAAACATTAACAGATTGAACTACAGTTTATAAACAATCTTCTTTATTATCACACATATGGTGGTTGAAGATTGATGCATCATGGTCGACTGAACAAACAACAAACCACAGAAGAAGAAAACACGAATCGACGAGGAACAATTGATGGAGCCGCCTCTAAACTCTTAGTCACCTGTCAACACGTACATCATGTCACCATGGCAACAGCAGTCCGATGGTGACCAGAGCGAAGACCGACCTACAGGCTGACCTCCAGAGTCCAGAAAATTAATTCTTCATTGATGAAAAATTAATAAAAACATCAAATATGACTGATATGATCCACGTTTAAGTTTAAATCTGCACAAAGAAGCAGATCTCATGACAACAGGTGGGTTTTTAGCTCCGCCTCCTATTCACTTCATGCTGTTTATAACATTAGAAGGTCTGTCAGCTCAACTGATGTTAAATATTATTGTCCTGCAAGTTGACTCTAGAAGAAGAAGCTTTATTGGTCACATACAATTATACAGTGTACACATTTGACCAATTCCTGAGGAGCAGTGGGCAGCCATTATGGCTCCCGGGGAGCTGATTGGGGTTCAGTATCTTGCTCACAAGGACACTTTAACATGTGGACTGGGGGAACTGGGGATTGAACCACCGACCTTTTGATAAGTGGATGGATCTTACCCCCTAAGCTACAGCTGCCTCTAAGGATTATGAGTCCAGTTCTGTCGCCATGTTTGACCCTCGACTTGTTGCTGTGTTTTAGTGTCAGCTGGTGACGTCTGATAAAGTTCTTCAGAGACTCAGACTGACACCACATGTGTTTGTCATGACGATAAAGTCTTGCATCAGCATTTTAATGCACAAATGTTTGATTTCCCGGGAAAAGATGGAAGCTGTCGAGTGTTTAACAAAGTGTTTTTTTGTTAAACATAATGAAATATACCACTAAACTGGTTTTATCGTGAACGCCGACTATTTCATTAATGATTTAAATCTCAGACACATCGACAGGATCTAATGTTAATGAATATTCTGTGTTCTTCTACACATCCTAAAGGTCCCACACAGTCCAGGTTCATACAGTGAAACAGTTTGGGTTAGAACAGACGTCCTCCTGATAAATCCTGAGGCAGAGGTGATGTTAAAAATGTCCATGAGGGCGGAGTCTCTGAATCAGAGACAATCAGTGTGTAACCAGAGTGTTCTGTGTTGTAGTTTCATCTGATTCGTCCTTTAAATATCAGTAGAAATACTGCACCTTTGACTTTAGAGGTTTTTGTTGGTCATTGGTTCAAATCACTTTCTGCTGCCTCAAGATAGCAATGCTCCAGCAATGCTGCTGCCACACCTCATTTTAACACCAACACTTCCTGGGTGTGACTATGACATCTTGCGCTGTGGGCCCTTTGCACCAGGAATTAGATGGAGCCCTGTATCTGTTATATGTTGCCTGAACGAGCTCCAGATCCTGTTCCTGTTATTTTGTCCAGCCTCCTGTTTGCTTGCTGTTTCTGCTGCTGTGATTGGTGGAGGTGTGCGATAAGACGCTGCAAGTTAATTAGCAGCTGGAAGCTTTCTGGCCGAGACAAAAGACACTAATAGGCTCTTTGTTCGTCAGCAGATTGCTTTGGTCGCCATTAAAGAACGTCTGAAGTGGACGAGTTCTCCTGTTTAACCTACTTCACACTCTAATGAGGAGAATCTGCACACTGGATTATTATGATTATGTTCTCAATGGATTTAAAGCAAGAAGCTGAAGTGACCTCCAGTCATTTCAGACAGAACTGAACCCTCCAGGCTTCTGTAGTCAGCACACACAGAGAGTTTGAAGATCAACCTCTTTCAACGCAGACTTGAGCAGGTAAACATCCAACCTGAGAACACATCATGACATCACGATGAAGGAAAAGAATTAAATAACTGTGGAAAGTTTCACGGAGAAGCTGAACAAAACAAAATGCTGAGCTGGCGTTTAGTTTCTCTTTGGTTTCCACACAGCAAAGAAAAGAGAGAAGAAGCTTCAGTCACATCAGTCAGATCTCAAACATCTGAGCTAAATGAGACTGAATACATTAAACATGTCTGTAACATGTAAGACAGACACACAAACTGTGGTGAACAAAGAAAAACATGAGAAAATCAGTGTCAGAAGGAATCAGGGGCACCTGAAATCTCACCAAAACCGGCAGATCCAACCTTCACAGGTGAGCTGCAGGAGGGAATAGTTGGGACCACAGTCCGTTTAACATGATCGGCTCCAGCCTAATAAAAATCCTGCTCTCCTGTGGGACATTCCAGTGCCCTTGGGGGGCCCCTGGGGGCCGTGGGGGACCAAAGCAAGCCCTTAGTTCACTTATGCTCCAGCTGGCTGTCGCCACCAAACAGGAAGTTGTTGTAACTCTGATACAGAATGCCCAGACTTCACGTGTTGGATCAGAGTGATAGCGCCACCTGCTGGCAACAGGAGTAAACAATCGTCATTTTCATGCTGTGGTCTAAACATCTTACACTAGAACATTACAGATAATTAGTGTTGTTCTCTAGCGCCACATAGTGGACACAGGAAATGATGTCAATGATGTGGAGGGGTGTTGACTGCTTGATGTCTGGTGATGAGGTTGTGGAGGATCTGAAGGCCCGGTCTAAAGCCTGCAGCTTTATTTATTATCATTCTGCTGTGCTGGAGACGTTTCTGGTCATCAGGCCTCTGGTCATGGGCTCATAGCCCCGGCTAACAGCAGCGTCTCCCTCCTCCTGCTCCTGTGTCCCCTGATTCAGATCCACTCCTATGTTTAATGTTCAGCTCCACCAGACTCCTTGAAGATCCAGCTGACAGACAGACGCTCCTCACAGGAGATAATTACAAACAGTAAAACAGGCTGTGATGAATCTGCAGAGAGACGGCCCCTCTGGACTGTCAGCAGACACCTGGCCAATCACGTCCTGCGCTGTCATGTCCTATTAACACACACACCGATGTCCTGCTCGTGTCCTTTACAGCGACACACACCGAGGTTAAACATTCAGGATGTTTGAGTTAAAAACATCGACTGTGTTTCTGTTCTGTCCATTCTGATGATTTCAGAGAGTTAATGTTTTGTGAAAGGACTAATAAACTGAAACATCTCTTTAATTTGGTTTAAGTTTGTTTTTTTATGTCAGAAACCTGGAAAAGATTTTATTCTAATCTAGCCTTGATGATTTTTTATTTAAATGCTGCTGCAGTCGATCATGATATGAAGACATACTTTTCTATTTACAGACATTCTCTTTCTGTTTTTGTAAAAGTAGAATAAATGCCGGCACGCTCTGGTCCTGACGTGGATCAATTCATGGTGTCCTCGAAGCTAAAAGAAATCATGAATAAAACCAAACGCCACCAGTCAATCAGACAAGATACAAAATATAAAACAATGAATCTTTAAATGTTAGACGTGTGAAAAATGACAAATAGAAGACAGAAGAGGGTCAAACCACTGACTTACCTTCTGCTGCTTGAGCTGCCGGCCAACAGAACTGAGGTAGCATTGCTACCGCTAAGTAAGCTGCTTGCTAACGGCACCAATAAAAAGAATCACTATCATTAGCTGATCTGCCGGCCAACAGAACTGAGGTAGCATAAGTATCATTAGCCAAGCTGCTGGCTAGCAGCATCTCCATTGTTAGCCATTAGCATCTTCATTAGAAGTTATAATCAAAGACGTAGCATCTCGTCATGATAAGGATCCGCCATCTTTTTTAATTAATGACATTAATCGATTATTTCACCGGCCAATCAGAGGCCGAGTAGGATGAGTCATGACTTCCTCGTTCTCGGTAAAAAAGATGGTTGCCAGAGGAGAATCAGAAGTTAGTTAAAACAACACACACACACACACACACACACACACACACACACACACACACACACACACACACACACATACACATACACACACACCTACACACACATACACACACACCTACATACACACACACACACACACACACACACACACACACACACACACACACACACACACACACACACACACACACACACACACACACCTACACACACACATACACATACACACACACACATACACACACACACCTACACATACACACACACACACACACCTACACACACACACACACACACCTATACACACACACACACACACACCTACACACACACATACACACACACACACACACCTACACATACACACACACACACACACACACCTACACACACACATACACACACACACACACACCTACACATACACACATACACAGACACATACACACACAGACACACACACACACACACACACCTACACATACACACATACACACACACATACACACACACACACACACACACACAGACACTCACCTACACACACACACACACATACACACACACACACACAGACACACACACACACACACACACATACACACACACACACACACACACACAGACACACACACACACACACACACACACACACACACAGACACACACACACACACACACACACACACACACACACACACACACAGACACACACATACACACACACAGACACACACACACACACACACACACACACACACACACAGATCCATTAGGGTGAGCAAGGACAGAGTGTTTCTGGAGGGAAAGAAAGACCTCTCTCTCTCTCTGGATTACACTCCCCCCTCCCTCCCCCCTCCCCTCTCTCTTTTCTTTTATTCCACTCATTTTTACATTTACATCTCCTCTCTCTCTCCCTCTCCCCCTCTCTCTCTCTCCAGGGAGGACGGCAGATTGCTTTTCTCACCCTGCTGCTCTAAATGTCATTTTACTGAGAGCAGCAAGACGGACGAGAGACACTGTAGAAGGAGAGAGGGAGTGGTCGAGAGACAGAGACTCACTGATAGAGAGAGAGCCTGCAGTAAATCTAAATTTTTTATCTCCATGTTTTTCAGGTTTTCTGAAAACTGCTGAGTTTTTAGGAGACATGATTAAACGTTTGATCCAACTTCAGAAATCATCAACAAAATATAATAACTTTATCTATGTCAACAATAACAAACCACTAAAATCACCAAAACAAACCAAATCAATTAAAGATTATTCATATAAATATCAAAAGGAACATAAGATTTAAAACAGGAACAAGAGTCGATTAAATGTTTAGTTTTATTGATCATATTAAATAGTTTTGTGTTGTTTTTGGTCTGAACAACAGACTCAACAGCCAATCAAAGAGCTCATTAGAAGTTCTTTTTCTTCCTGTTTAAAAGTTAAAATTTATTCATAAATGTTTTTATTGAGTTACTTTGTTTTCAGATGTTACTGTAAATGTCTATTTTTAATTTACAGAATCAATCTGTAAATAACTTCTAGATTAATGACGATTACTGCAAATGTTTTGCTGTAGATCCGATTCAATAACCTGATCAATAACCTGATCAATAACCTGATCCAGGAATTTATTTAAATTTCTTTAGCACTGTGAGGTTTTCAGCCTTTCCTGCAGTAATCTGAGAAGTAATAAAAATGTTTAATCTGATCCAGATCATAATGGGAAATTTATTTATGTTGTGATTCAGGATCAAACCAGAAACAAATAAAAGCTGATCAATTCTTTTCTTTCACAAACATTTGTTCAGATGAATGAACAGAATCTTTACTTTTCAGATCAAATCTGTGTTTTCATTTTTTATACATAATTCAGTTTGATTGATGAAGAACCTCTGATGTGTGATGAAGAGGATGATGAAGGTGACTGTGGATAAAATTAATCCCCCACTCTTCTTGTATTACTTTAAATATATGTAGTATTTAAACACAGTACTTTTACCTACAGTATTTCTGTCAGGATTCGTTCTCTTCCTTGTCTGAAACATAAAATCATATTAAATTCTAGAAGAACATTTAATGGACAGTAACACTAATTAAATATAGGAGATATAAATGTTAGCAGAGCTCGACGGAATGACGCTCTAATTTTAGTACAATTATACACTGATCTGTTGTTTTTGTCTAATTAATATAAATCAGCAACGTCCTGCATAAAATATAAATAAACTGTGAAGATTAAAAAAGTTTGTTTTCCTTTGACATGGGTTATTTTTAAAATGATGAAGACAGTTTGTAGATTAAATGATTATTTTAGAGGTCTGTTTATATTATTATTATGATGATGATTATTATTATTATGAATATTATTATTATCATTATTAATAATATTAATAATATTATTAATATTATTTAATATTGGTCAGTTGATGGTTGTTTTACATTACATTACGCATACTGTATAAATAAACATATTATTATTGTTATTATTATTATTGTTATTGTTGTTATTATTATTATTATCATCATCATAATTAACATTATTATTATTATTGTTATTATTATTATTTTTATTATTGTCATTGTTATTATTATTATTATTATTGTTGTTGTTATTAGTGTTTTTATTATTATTATTATTAGTGTTATTATTTTTTATTATTATCGTCATTGTTATTATTATTATTATTATTATTATTATCCTTGTTGTTATTAGTGTTGTTATTATTATTATTATTATTATTATTATTATCCTTGTTGTTATTAGTGTTATTATTATTATTATTATTATTATTAGTGTGGACGTACAGTATGTCTGACAGTATGAGTTGAGGTGTTGTTCTGTTCATGAACACCAGGGGGAGCTCTGGACCTGTTCTGTCTCTCACACACACACATACACACACACTTTACAGGAAAAGAGTCTCTTCCTCCATTTCTTCTTCTCTCACATCTCCACTCTGTTACCGTCAAACCTCCCCCGTCCTCTCCCGTCCTCCCCCCTCCTCCCCCGTCCTCAGAGACCCGGTACACTCAGACAGCAGCTCCCTTTGTTTGCAGT